>LR738710.1:839218292-839305263 GCA_902687465.1 Secale cereale
TAGCTGCCACGCGTCAGCTACTGGGAGCTGCGTATGAATGAGTAAGCCGACGACATAGCCGTCGGCTTATAATTCAATATATGCCGACGGCCGGGCCGTCGGCATAGGCCTGGTCTACGAGCAACGGCAGGCAGCCACGTGGCATGCCTATGCCGACGGCGACCGTCGGCATAGCCCTGGTTCACGACCAACGGCAGGCCGCCACGTGGTAGGCCTATGCCGACGACGACCGTCGGCATAGCCCTGGTCCACGAGCAACGCCGGGCCGCCACGTGGCTCCCTATGCCGACGGCTTGCCGTCGGCATAGACCTGGTCCACGAGCAGCGACTGGTCGCCACGTGGCTGCCCTATGCCGACGGCAGGCCGTCGACATAGCCATGTGCCACGTGGCGGCCCGTCGCTGGGCGAACTTAACGGCTGTGGGCGCCGTTAGGCACGGACTTTGCCGACGGTCGTTGCCGTCGGCATTGATGTACGGCCGCCGTCGGCATAGCATATATGCCGACGGCTTTTCTATGCCGACGGCCAACCAGGCTATGCCGACGTATATGTTGCCGACGGCCCTATGCCGACGGGGGCCGTCGGCATAGGTCTGTCCCGACGGGACTCAGGGCTAGCCGTCGGCATAAGGGGCGATTCTGGTAGTGGCCATGGCTTCCGTGGTGGTGGCTGGCCGAGTGGAGTTCGTCGGAGAGGACGAGAAAGGAGGGAGAAGGGGATGGGGATTCGATGCGGGGTGGAAAGAATGAATGGCTAAGAGTGTTTCCTGTAGAGATAAGGATAAGATGAGGGATAGAGGAGCTGTGGCTGGTGGGCCAAGTCTGCCACATGGCGAGCACCTGTGAGACCGGCGGGCAACTCGGCCGGCGCTCCGGCCCCAATCGTTTTCCTTTATCAAATAACAGTTTTGTTGGAGAAATTCCTAGTTTTGGAAAGCTACTAAACCTATCAGTACTAAACCTTGAGTATAACAAGCTTGAATCAGGGGACAGCCAAAGCTGGGAATCCCTGCATGGACTAACAAACTGTAGTCAACTGTCTTATCTCTTATTAGATAATAATCAGCTGCAAGGAGCCATACCGGATTCGGTCGGTAAGTTGCCCACTAAACTCACACATCTAAACCTGAGTGGAAACAAACTATCAGGAATAGTTCCTTTAAGCATAGGAAACCTGAGTAGCATAACTGATTTGGATCTTAGCCACAACAGTTTAACTGGTACGAGTACAATTGAAGGATGGTTAGGAAGTCTAACAAACCTATAAAATAATTTCGATGGGTCCATACTACCCTCTTTTGGCAATCTTTCAGTACTAACATTACTTTCTTTAGAAAAAAATGTATTTGAAGGTTCCATACCTCCCATATTAGGAAAACTTTCACAACTCTTAAGGCTAGACCTTAGCTATAATAATCTTCAAGGTAACATACCTCCAGAAGTTAGTGAGCTCAAACAACTCATTGCACTATATCTCTCATCTAGCAGACTTTCTGGAAAAATTCCTGATAATCTGGGTCAGTGTCAAGGCCTCGTAACCATCCAAATGGACCGCACTAATCTCACGGGTGGCATTCCAACCTCATTCGGCAACCTTCTGAGCTTGAACATGCTCAATCTCTCCAATAATAATTTATCAGGTACCATCCCAGTAGTTCTAGGTGACCTTCAACTTCTAAGCAAGTTAGACCTATCTTATAATCATCTCCTAGGAGCAATCCCAAGAAATGGAGTATTTGAGCATGCCGCATCCGTTTCACTTGATGGCAACTTTGTGGAGGAGCAACCGATCTCCATGTCCCGTCATGCCCAAATGCTTCTCTGATAACAGGAAGACACTATACTTTTATTCGGGTGTTGATCCCAATAATTGGTTTCCTGTCACTGGCATTGTTGACTTGGTTTATAATCCATGAGAAGATACCACAGGCAACATTTTCATTGTTGCCTTCTCTCGGGGAGAAAATCCCTAGAGTTTCTTACTGGGATCTAGCTCGAGCGACAGGCAACTTCTCTGAGATAAACTTGATTGGTGAAGGAAGTTACAGTTCAGTGTACAAAGGAAAGTTGAAACAAGTTAAAACGGAAATAGCAGTCAAGATACTTGACCTTGAGATTCCGGGCGCCGAAGGAAGTTTTGCATTAGAATGCAAAGCACTGAGAGGCATTCGTCATAGAAACATTGTTCCTCTCATAACTGAATGCTCTGCAATCGACAACAAAGGCAATGCTTTCAGAGTTCTAATCTATGCTTTCATGCCCAATGGGAACTTGGATACTTGGTTGCATCATCAAGGGAATCAGACAGCTGCAACGCATTTAGGCTTAGCTCAAAGAATAAGCATCGCTACTAACATAGCCGATGCATTGGATTATTTGCACCATGACAGTGGGAGGCCCATCTTCCATTGTGATTTGAAGCCGAGTAACATACTCCTAGACGTTCATATGAATGCTTGTCTGGGAGACTTTGGCATTGCAAGGTTCTACATTGATTCTAAACTGAGAACAGTCGGAGAATCAAGTTCAGTTACTGTAAACGGCACTCTGGGATATATGGCTCCAGGTATAGTTGTTTGGCATATAATTATTTTTCAAAGCATTTTGCATATAGTTATTTACCACTTCCATGATTATTGATTTGGTCTCTGTTTTTAGAGTATGCTGAAAGCGGTCATGCATCTACTTGTGGGGACGTATATAGTTTTGGAATAGTACTTTTGGAGATGCTGACAGGAAAAAGACCAACGGATGATATGTTCAGGAATGAACTCACCATTGTCAGATTTGTGGAAACGAATTTTCCGGATCACACATTAAATTTTCAGGATTCTCGTCTGGTAAACGAATGCAATGATGCCGTCGACCAAGTAGCAGCAGGACCGGAAAGTCCACCTATCTTTCAGTCCTTGTTATCTTTGCTACGGATAGCGCTTCTTTGTACACGCCAATCCCCAACTGAACGGCTGAACATGAGAGAAGTAGCTACCCAAATGCGCAAAATCAACGTGGTGAACACGGGAGGGAAAGTTAAGAACTCAACTTCTTTTAAGAGACTTGTCAGCTGGGCTTCTCAAAGGAGCTAAAGAAGAAAAGGAGGTGCAATTAGAGTCTGTTGATGAAATGACCCCTTCTAAGAATGTAAAGTAACACACTTTGTACCCCAGCTTGCATTGCCTTTCTGGGTTAATATCATATTCTGGTTACAACAATTGTCTTTTATTATGTGCAAGCCAAAATCCATGCCGAAAAAACAAACTGCCCTGGCGTCGGTGTGGCGGCATCACAACCTACTAGCAGGCAAGCGATGTGTGTGCACTGAGGCAGTCCCACACCACATGACAGGCAGACCACATCGGGTGCTACCTTTCGCAACATGCGCAATGAAAGTCATGCACTGTTTTTTTACTATTTTGTTGACACATTTCAATTTAGTTCTTGAATTTTGCGAACTAAATGTGATCGCCAGAGCAGACTCCACTCATCTATTTTCCATATATAGAATGAAAAGAGAATATAGGTTGAAGTGACACTCGTCAAAGGCGACATTTGACATCATGCCATGGTTGTGCCATTTGACAGTCCATGGAGACGGGAGGGCACTTGCCCTGTCTCCTGCCCCCGATGTTAACTGCACTGCAAAGGTGCCAATAACTACGTATTTGTTAACAAAATTCGGTGTGGTCTGCGCCCCCTCAGATGTTTCATTCAACTTTCGAAGTTCAAATTAGATGGACTGCATGTCTGCTTAAAATAGTATGTACTCGTAGAAAATGGCAAAACGGGGAAAAGTTAAGAATGGTTTGCCCAGTTTAAACTTGTGAGGAATCCTAAAATGGAAAAATAAAGTGGGCAAGTGCAGGAAATAATAATGTGTACTATCTAAAAGTAAATGACGTGCATTTTTTTGCACGTTCCAGAAAAAAATGATTACTCTAAAATTAGCTTTTGCTGTAATCTAAATAAACCTAACCATTTAATATTTTCCAAAAGGAAAATTTAAGAAAGTTACCATTTCAGTTATTATGCAACAGAGAATGACCACACACACCTTTATTTATATGATCTTCAAACTCGCTCACGCATAAAATGCACTTCTAAAGCAAAAAGGAAAGATTTAATACCAAGCTGACAAAAGCTTGAAACATCATCCATTAGGAACAGAGATAAAGAGTCATCTCTAAAACGACGCATAGTAGATGAAACTGAAGACTAGGACTCCTGTGAACCAGCCATATGAATACTGATAATGATTTATTCAGCTAATTAACGTCATCACAGCCCTGATAGATGGGCTTATTCAGCCAGTGCAGAAAGCTTTCCATAACTTCTTCTTGCACACTTGCCACCAGCTCTCTGATTTGATCTTCTCTCTGTAGAATTCATAGTCTGCACCCGCCCTCAAGACACGATCTCTCAAAGTTCTTAACAGTTCATCTGAATCCATGATTTTCCTCACAAGAGAGTTCTTCTCGTCCTCAACATCAATGCAAAGCGAGAAGGCCTCTATCTCTGCAACGTTTGCGTCACCATCCTTGATCAAAGCTTCTTTATATGATCGTAATGCTTTTATAAGGAGAGACGAATCCTTTTCTGTACTATCAAGACCAACATCATCAACACCGTTTCCAATAGCCTCAGATTTTGAATCCTCCTGTGACAAAAAGGAAATTCAGTGTAATAAGAATTCAAGTGTTTATGCAGACAAATACTCCGTATGTGCAAGGGAATAGAATCTAGCGATTCTGATCATTTTATCTAGCTTTTAGAGACAATGAAAGTGAAATAAATTACTAATACACCACTGCCATGGGAATAGCACAGCTAGCTCGTCTACTACGAGTTATTCAAAGACATGTTACTTTGACTAAAACTGATAGCATATCTTCATATATAGCAATACAATCGCCTTACGAAACATCATTGAATAAAAAGGAATCCTTAGCACCATGTCACATTGCTTACCGGGATGTATTTCATAGAAGGAGGCCAGGCCGAGTAGGGATGGACGAGGAAGACAGGCCGCTCTCTACTCTTCAGTTGCTGCTTCAACTCCGCTGTTTCCAGAGACATGGACATGAACCACTCA
The DNA here is from genome assembly GCA_902687465.1 of Secale cereale. Lineage (NCBI taxonomy): Eukaryota > Viridiplantae > Streptophyta > Magnoliopsida > Poales > Poaceae > Secale > Secale cereale. The sequence goes on from LR738710.1 coordinate 839,223,382, forward strand.
GGGCATTCGTACTGATCCGCATAATTCCTCCATGGGCAAAGTGCAAAGTACACAAAACCATTGAAAACCGTCATAAGCCGCACTGAGATTGTATCTTCCACTGAACAGTTGGTGATCTCCATAAAGCGAGCTTGCAACGGGAACGTCTTGTGCAGCACAAAACTCTCGATGCCATCATCGCCGGCTGTCAAGACCCAAATACTAAACGTGCATTCCTTCTCATTCACAATACAGAGCTTCCCATCATTGGTTTGTCCAATCTTAAATGTTTGGTGTAGCACTCTCAAGGGCGGCGGCAGATCCATTCGGTAGAACTGAAATGTGTCTGCGTTGAGCACGAAAATGTACTCGCGGACAACCATCATCCACATGGACTCCCATTGCCAGCATATAAACCCATCCAGCACAGTGCAGGCTCCGCTCCTGAAGCCCTGAGGCAGCGGCGTCGAAGTCTCCGGGGAGATCTGCCACTCCATGGTGTCCGATGAGAAGACAGCGAACCGTGCGCAAGGCCGTGAGTAGTCGTAACGGACACATACCACACGGGACGGCATCTGATCCTCTTCGCGGGAGAATGTGCGGAACCAAAGGGTGGTGCCGTCGGGCATGTCATGGTGATCCTTGGGGCAGAGAAACAGGTCCATCGTTTGAGGGTTGTACCAAACACTCTCGTGCTTGACGCTCCGGTGCTTGATGGCGATGCGACGGTCATTGTAGAGAACCCAAGGACCATAGAAATCGACCCGCCAGTCGGAAGTGTCGTCGTCTTGGAGGGGTGTGGATCCGGCGGAGGGGCGCCGTGAGGCGGGGAACGGAGCGATCGTGTGCGCGAGGAAGCAAGGGACGAGCGGGGGTGCGTGGAGCGCGCTGAAGCGGCGGCGGAAGGCGCGGGACGAACGGACGGCTCCGAGAAAGCCGCGGCAGGTGAAGGCGGCAGAGGCGAGGCTGGGGAGGTCCGGGAGGCGGATGAAGATCTCTCGGAGCTGGTCATCGCCGAGGTCACTTATGGTGGTGGGAGCGGGTGGTGTGCGGTGTTCCGGCGGCGGCGACGGGTGGGAAGCCATGGCTGGTTGGCTGCCGAGACTGCCACTTCGGAGAGGAGCGAGGAGTCAACAACGGAAGAGATTAAGTGACCACCGGCTTATATTAACGAGATAGAGGGAAGGATAACTTCGACTTCCGCCTCTAACAGCCTCCTCCCTCTTCTCTAGCGATGTATATCCTCTCTCAGCTGAATAGCTCAGTTTGTTAGGCAGTGATAATTTTACGTTCACTTTTATTTCAGTGCACCCCCCAAAACACAAGACGTAAAGGCGGCAGACCTAAAAACTTGTCCGGCCTGTGATGTTTTAGCCCAAAAAAGTCCATTTTACTACTCTGAACAAAATGCCTGGTTCACATAACCCCTGATATTTTTTCCTCCTCCCTTAACCCCCTAATCTTTGTAATATCATTCAGAAGTCATCCTTGGTGGGTTTGCTCAAGCGGTTTGATGACGTGGATGCGGTCAAAGCGGTATTTTGACCTATGGGAGATGCATCGAGAGAACTCACGGCAGAGCACATCGACGACATTGGTTGTGGGAAGGTTGGAGAACACGATGGGGAGGGAAAAGTGGTGCTGCAGCACCAGAGGCTCGGTAGAGAGGACATCGAGGCCGGAGAGGCTCGACTGCGACACTGTAGATGAGGGCAACGGCGACGGAGTCTGGAGCTCGTGGGGAATGTTGTTCGGGGTCGACCGGCTCAATGAGGAGGGGGTGCGCATCTTCAGTAGCACCGCATGGATGCTAAGAGGCCAAGGAAGACGTCGGGGGTCGCCATAGGAGGAGATCGTGGCACATCGGCCGGGCATCGGCGGCGGGGAAGAAGACTCGGGCGCGGTCGATTCGAGGCGTCGCCCCTAACCCCTTCGCTTCTGAGCCTTCTACCCCCTCACCTTCACTCTAATTGAGTCATCATGCGAGGAATCGAGCCGGGAAGGCCCCATCCCCTGCATCAACCCGGTGATCCGCCGCCACCTCAATGAACGTGCCGAGGTGTGCGGTGAACCAAGCTTCGATTCCTCACATCCATGGCTTGTGCTCGATGCTCTCTGGCTGATGTGCAGTCGTCCGCGCAAGGTGCATGCGCACATCGAGGAGAACGAACCCGTCCTACAATCGCCGTTGCCGGAGAAGAGGCTGTCGTCGCCAATGACCCCGCCTTCGCCCATGTGTACCCCACACCCCCTGATCCAAGAGGCCTCCCGAGTAGCTTAGCATCCCCACCCACTTCGTTGAGCCCCCTAGCACATCCAAGCTCATCGGCGAGCATCGGTGCCGACCGCCGTCCTCTCCCTCCGCTGGCATGGAAACACAAATTGAAATGACCCACTATGGGCCCCACATGTCAATGACACATCTCACCTGACGAGAGGGACCCACCCACTGGTCAAATATCACTTTGACCACGTCCACATCAGCAAACCACCTAGCATACCCACCCAGGATGATTTCTGAAAGGTATTGCAAAGATCAGGGGGGTTAATGGAGCAGAAAAAATTATCAGGGGATATGTGAACCAGGCATTTTGTTCAGGGTAGTAAAAAGGCCAATCCCAACGCCACATCTGGCGCCATGCTAGCGGAGGCGGTCGTCGCCCACTTTTGCAGAACCATCCCCCTAGGTGGGCTTTAGTGAAAGTCATTAATTAACGTCTTGAAATATTTCTTTTCACCTTTTATTAAAACACCATCATTTTTCAAAGATCTTATTGTATGAGCTTTAGTGGCATAATATTTTTTTGTTTCTGCAGTTGCACGAGACTTATGAGCTTGCACAAAAAATTGACACTTAGATCCCTTGACAGCGGTGAAATTAGGGATTAAGTTTAACTTGGCTAGCCGCGTCATGCAACCAAAGTTAATATGATAGAGACGTGAATGTCAGATAATTGATTCACTATTGTTACAGATATGATTAACAACTTCATTACAAATATCTGACAAGGATAGATGAAACAAGCCTCTTGATTCATAGCTTTTACCAACAAAAGTTTCATACTAAGATATTACAAATTTATTGGACTCGAAGACAAGCTTGTAGCCATCTCTACGCAGGAGAGATTTGCTAACAAGATTTTTGTTGACGGAGGGGACATAATGCATGTTCTTCAGCCTCACGATCATCCCCGAAATAAATTTCAGATCGGTCGTGCCAACACTATGAACAGAAGCACTTGAACCGTTGCCCGTCAACATAGTGGATGTTCCTATGGTCTGATAAGAAAGTAAAAATATGGAAATATCACCGCATACATGTACATAGCACACGTGTTGATCAACCAATCAAGAGAATGACATACTGCAAGAATAGTGGAAAATATACCATACCTAGCATCTTTCAATTCAATGTCACCAATGACAACATTGGTGGTCATGCCACCTTTCCCATGTTGATGCTTGTCATAACGGTTAGGAAAACTATGATCCCAATGATCAGGATCTCCGCACACATGACAAACATATTTCTTCTTGTCAGTCTTCTTCTTGAAGTTCGTGTATTGTGAACCCTTGTTCTTCTCATCAAATTTTGCTTTACCATCAAACGTGCCCTTGTTCTTGAACTTGCTTTACCATCGGTGCATCTGATTGGCACTAGAACCTCCCTCGGTACCTCCACCACGTGTGCTGGTGAAGATGTTGATGAAGATTGACCCTTCCTCGATGAGAGGATCGTTGGTGATGACGATGGCTTCGATTTCCCCCTCTCGGAGGGAAATTTCCCAGGCATAACAGCTCCGCCAGAGTCCTAGATTGGCTCTTCACAGGTTCCGCCTCGAGACCACGACGCTTCGTCCCGAAATCTCTCTCTTCATTTTTTTCCAGGTCAAAACCTTTAGTATATCCAAAGATGGGCATCGGGGACCTGCTAGGGGGGCCACAAGCCCTAGGGGATAGGGCGTGCCCTCCAGGCTTGTGGCCATCTGGTGGGTCCCTCTCTGTATTTTCTTCGCCCAATATTTTTTATATATTCCAAAATAATTCTCCGTTGATTTTCAGGACTTTTGGAGTTGTGCAGAATAGGTCACTCAGATTTGCTCCTTTCCGGTCCAGAATTCCAACTGGCGTCATTCTCCCTCTTCATGTAAATCTTGTAAAATAAGAGAGAAAAGGCATACATATTGCACCATAATGTGAAATAACAGTCCATAATGCAATAAATATCAACATAAAAGCATGTGCAAAATGGATGTATCACACATCTCATAATTCAACGAAAGTATTAAGATGAGAGCAGGATATTCATTAGGACTAACAGAAAATTGTTTTTTCATAACAAGATTCGACAAAGCGGCATTAATTTCGTGAGATTCTGCACTAGTGGCGGGAGCAATCGGAGTGCTAAGAAAATCATTATTATTAGTATTGGAAAAATCACACGACTTGGTATTTTCTTGAGACATCATGACAAAGCAAGCAATCTAGCATACAAGCAAGCAAAAAGCAAAGGAAAATGCAAAATGAAATAAGGCAAATATTTTTGTATTTTTCTGAAAACATTTTACAAGTGGGGGAGAGGAAAATGGCACATAATATAAATGCAAGAGATGAGAGTTTATGATAGGTACTTGGTAGGCTTGATGCAGATCTTCCCCAGCAACGGCGCCAGAAATTCTTCCTGCTACTTCTTGAGCTTGCATTGATTTTTCCCTTGAAGATGAAAGGGTGATCCAGCAAAGTACAGATAAGTATTTTTCCTTAGTTAAGAACCAAGGTATCAATCCAGTAGGAGGAACACACAAGTCTTCAATAGTTGTACCGAGACAAGTAGACCGACTCCTGTGTGCATCTACTATAATTACTCCACACATCGACCGCTATCCAGCTTGCATCTAGTGTATTAAGTTAACAAGAACAGAGTAACGCCTTAAACAAGATGACATGATGTAGAGGGATAGATCCAATCAAGATGACATAGTAAGACACGACCAACATGTGCTTCACCGCCTCGATCAGCTGGCGCACGGGAATAACCTGAACCGGCAAGAATTCATAGAAATTTGATGGTCCTGTTGAAAGAACATGCGGTGCCTCCATGTTTGGTTTTGGTAATTGATGACCACCTCTATGGAATAATGGTTGCCCTGAGTTATATTTGAAGGATTTGTCCATAGGCTTTTCTTGGAGTCCATTTGTTGGATTCAAGAAGAGTTTGTGATGACCAAGGTGTTATTCAAGGAATTACCTAAAGATTAGTCATGTGAGAGGTTGATCAAGACTAAGTCAAAGAGTGAATCAAGTTGATTAACACACAAAGCATAGAAGATGTACCAAGAGGGATCAAGCGATCCCATGGTATGGTAAGCATTGTCAATTACGCTTTGTGTACTAACCCATGGTCTTCATGAGAGTTCTTTGTGGGGACAGGTTACGGTGTGCAAGTTCAAATGATGCATCACGAAGAGATCAAGTGCTGGAAGCTTGCCGTCCATTGTGGCGACAATGGACTTGTGAAGATATGCCGAAGAGTGGCTCACCCATAGTGGAGTATGGGGGAGTAATCTACTAGTCTTTGAAGGAAATATGCCCTAGAGGCAATAATGAAGTTGTTAATTGTATTTCCTTATATCATGATAAATTTTTATTATTCATGCTAGAATTGTATTAACCGGAAACTTAGTACATGTGTGAATACATAGACGAAATAGAGTGTCCCAAGTATGCCTCTACTAGACTAGCTCGTTAATCAAAGATGGTTATGTTTCCTAACCATAGACATGAGCTGTCATTTGATCAACAGTGTCACATCATTAGGAGAATGATGTGATAGACATGACCCATCCGTTAGCTTACCAACTTGATCGTTTAGTTTTACTGCTATTGCTTTCTTCATGACTTATACATGTTCCTATGACTATGAGATTATGCAACTCCCGAATAGCGGAGGAACACCTTGTGTGCTATCAAATGTCACAACGTAACTGGGTGATTATAAAGATGCTCTACCGGTGTCTCTGAAGGTGTTTGTGGTGTTGGCATGGATCGAGAATAGGATTTGTCACTCCGAGTGTCGGAGAGGTATCTCTGGGCCCTCTCAGTAATACACATCATAATAAGCCTTGCAAGCAAATGATTAATGAGTTAGTCACGAGATGATGTATTACGGAACGAGTAAAGAGACTTGCCGGTGACGAGATTGAACTAGGTATGATGATACCGACGATCGAATCTCGGGCAAGTAACATACCGATGACAAAGGGAACAATGTATGTTGTTATGCGGTTCGACCGATAAAGATCTTCGTAGAATATGTAGCAACCAATATGAGCATCCAGGTTCTGCTATTGGTTATTGACTGGAGATGAGTCTCGGTCATGTGTACATAGTTCTCGAACCCGTAGGGTCCGCACACTTAATGTTCGATGACGATCGGTATTATGATTTTATGTGTTTTGATGCACCAAAGGTAGTTCGGAGTCCCGGATGTGATCACAGACATGACGAGGAGTCTCAAAATGGTCGAGACGTGAAGATTGATATATTGGACGACTATATTCGGACACCGGAAGTGTTTTCGGAGGAGTTTCGGATTAAACCGGAGTGCCGGAGGGGTATCAGTACCCCCCCGGGGGAACTAATGGGCCACTTGGGCCCTTAGTGGAGAGAGAGAGAGGGCCGGCCAGGACTGGGCTGCGCGCCCCTCCCCCTTGCTCCGAATTGGACAAGGAAAGGAGGGGGCGGCGCCCCCTTCCTTCTCCCTCTCCCTCTCATTCCTTCCCCCTCCTTCCCTCTTGGTGGACTCCTAGGAATAGGATTCCTATTCCTAGTAGGAGTGGCCCTCCTTGGGCGCGCCATAGGGGCCGGCTGGCCTCCCCTTGCTCCTTTATATACGGGGGCAGGGGCACCCTAGAACACACAAGTAGACACCAGTTTTAGCCATGTGCAGAGTCCCCCTCCACAGATACACAACTCGGTCATATCGTTGCAGTGCTTAGGCGAAGCCCTGTGCCGGTAACTTCTTCATCACCGTCACCATGCCGTCGTGCTGACAAAACTCTCCCCATGAAGCTCAACTGGATCAAGAGCTCGTGGGACGTCATCGAGTTGAACGTGTGCTGAACGTGGAGGTGCCGTACATTCGGTGCTTCGATCAGTTGGATCGTGAAGACCTTCGACTACATCAACCGCGTTACTAGATGCTCCCGCTTTCGGTCTATGAGGGTACGTAGACACACTCTCCCCGCTCGTTGCTATGCTTCTCCTAGATAGATCTTGCGTGATCGTAGGATTTTTTTGAAATACTACGTTCCCCAACAATGGCATCATGAGCCAGGGCTATGCATAGATGATATGCACGTGTAGAACACAGTGAGTTGTGGGCGATAATAGTCATACTGCTTACCAGCATGTCATACTTTGATTCGGCAGTATTGTGAGATGAAGCGGCCCGGACTGACATTACGCGTATGCTTACGCGAGACTGGTTTCACCGTTACGAGCACTCGTTGCTTAAAGGTGACCGGCGGGTGTCTGTCTCTCTCACTTTAGTTGAATCGAGTGTGGCTACGCCCGGTCCTTGTGAAGGTTAAAACAACACACTTGACGAAAAATCATTGTGGTTTTGTATGCGTAGGTAAGAATGGTTCTTGCTAAGCCCATAGCAGCCATGTAAAACATGCAACAACAAAGTAGAGGATGTCTAATTTGTTTTTGCAGGGCATGTTGTGATGTGATATGGTCAAAATGTGATGAGTTATACGTTATTGTATGAGATGGTCATGTTTTGTAAATTATCGGCAACCGGCAGGAGCCTTATGGTTGTATCTTTATTGTATGAATTGCGAAGGCCATGTAATTGCTTTACTTTATAACTATGAGTTAGCGATAGTAGTAGTAGCAATAGTTGGCGAGACTACCACGACGCTACGATGAAGATCATGGTGTCAAGCCGGTGACGATGGAGATCATGACGATGCTTTGGAGATGGAGATCAAAAGCACAAGATGATGATGGCCATATCATGTCACATATTTTGATTGCATGTGATGTTTTTCTTATTATGCTTAGTACGGCGGTAGCATTAGAAGACGATCCCTTACAAAATTTCAAGGTACAAGTGTTCTCCCTAAGTATGCATCGTTGCGAAAGTTCATCGTGCTGAGACACCACGTGATGATCGGGTGTGATAAGCTCTACGTTCAAAAACAACGGGTGTAAGACAGTTTTGCACATGCAGAATACTCGGTTTAAACTTGACGAGCCTAGCATGTACATACATGGCCTCGGAACACCGGAGACCGAAAGGTCGAGCGTGAATCATATAGTAGATATAATCAACAAAAGATGTTCACCATTGAAAACTACTCCATCTCACATGATGATCGGGCATGGTTTAGTTGATTTGGATCACGTGATCATTTAGATGACCAGAGGGATGTCTATCTAAGTGGGAGTTCTTTAGTAATATGATTAATTGAACTTTAATTTATCATGAACTTAGTCCTGATAGTTTTTGTATATCTATGTTGTTGTAGATCAATGGCCCGTGCTACCGATCCCTTAAATTTTAATGCGTTCCTAGAGAAAGCTAAGTTGAAAGATGATGGTAGCAACTACACGGACTGGGTCCGTAACTTGAGGATTATCCTCATTGCTGCACAGAAGAATTATGTCTTGGAAGCACCGCTAGGTGACAGGCCTACTGCAGGAGCAACTCCGTTCGTTGTCAACGTCTGGCAAGCTCGTTCTGATGACTACTCGATAGGTTAGTGCCTTCTTTACATCTTAGAATCGGGACTTCAAAGACGTTTTGAACGTCATGGAGCATATGAGACGTTCCAAGAGTTGAAGTTAATATTTCAAGCAAATGCCCGAATTGAGAGATATGAAGTCTCCAATAAGTTCTATAGTTGTAAGATGGAGGAGAACAGTTCTATCAGTGAACACTTGCTCAGAATGTCTGGGTACTACAATCATATGACTCAACTTGGTTGCAAAGTTGACGAAGATAGTGTTATTGATAGAGTTCTTCAATCACTGCCACCAAGCTATAAAGGCTTCGTGATGAACTAGAATATGCAAGCGATACATAAGACAATTCCCGAGCTCTTTGCTATGCTCAAAGCTGTGGAGGTAGAAATCAAAAAGGAGCATCAAGTGTTGATGGTTAACAAGACCACTAGTTTCAAGAAAAAGCGCTAGGGAAAGAAGCGGAACTTCAAGAAGGATAGTAAGACAGTAGCTACTCCCACGAAGAAACCCAAGTCTGGAGCCAAGCCTGAAACTAAGTGCTTCTATTGCAAAGGGACTGGACATTGGAAGCGGAACTGCCCCAAGTATTTGGCGGATAAGAAGGATGGCAAGGTGAGCAAAGGTATATTTGATATACATGTTATTGATGTGTACCTTACTAATGCTCGTAGTAGCACCTGGGTATTTGATACTGGTTTAGTTGCTAATATTTGTAACTAGAAATAGGGGCTACTGATTAAACGAAGATTAGCTAAGGACGAGGTGACGATGCGCGTGGGAAATGGTTCCAAAGTCGATGTGATCGCCGTCGACACACTACTTCTACATCTACCTTCGGGATTAGTTTTAGACCTAAATAATTGTTATTTTGTGCCAGCGTTAAGCATGAACATTATATCTGGATCTTGTTTGTTGCGAGACGGTTATTCATTTAAATTAGAGAATAATGGTTGTTCTATTTTTATGAGTAATATCTTTTATGGTCATGCACCCTTGAAGAGTGGTCTATTCTTGTTGGATCTCGATCGTAGTGATACACATATAATAATATTGAAGCCAAAAGATGCAAAGTTGATAATGATAGTGCAACTTATTTGTGGCACTGCCGTTTAGGTCATATTGGTGTAAAGCGCATGAAGAAACTCCATGCAGATGGACTTTTGGAATCACTTGATTATGAATCACTTGGTGCTTGCGAACCATGCCTCATGGGCAAGATGACTAAAACTCCGTTCTCTGGAACATTGGAGCGAGCAACAGATTTGTTGGAAATCATACGTACTGATGTATGTGCATCGATGAGCGTTGAGGCTCGTGGCGGGTATCATTATTTTCCGACCTACATTGATGATTTGAGCAGATATGGGTATATCTACTTAATGAAGCACAAGTTTGAAACATTTGAAAAGTTCAACGAATTTCAGAGTGAAGTAGAGAATCATCATAACAAAAAAAATAAAGTTTCTACGATCTGATCGCAGAGGCGAGTATTTGAGTTACAAATTTGGTCTTCATTTGAAACAATGTAGAATAGTTTCACAGCTCACGCCACCCGGAACACCACAGCGAAAAGGTGTGTATGAACGTCATAACCGTACTTTATTAGATATGGTGCGATCTATGATGTCTCTTACCGATTTACCACTATCATTTTGGGGTTATGCTTTAGATACAGCAGCATTCACGTTAAATAGGGAACCATCTAAATCCGCTGAGACGACGCCTTATGAACTGTGGTTTGGCAAGAAACCAAAGTTGTCGTTTCTTAAAGTTTGGGGCTGCCATGCTTATGTGAAAAAGCTTCAACCTGATAAGCTCGAACCCAAGTCGGAGAAATGTGTCTTCATAGGATATCCAAAGGCAAAATATTCGTTTCTAAGAATGGATCCTTTCTAGAGAAGGAGTTTCTCTCGAAAGAAGTGAGTGGGAGGAAAGTGGAACTTGATGAGGTAATTGTACCTCCTCCCGAATTGAAAGTAGTACATCACAGAAACTAGTTCCAGTGATTCCTACACCAATCAGCGAGGAAGCTAATGATGATGACCATGAAACTTCGGATCAAGTTACTACTGAACCTCGTAGGTCAACCAGAGTACGTTCCGCACCAGAGTGGTACGGCAACCCGGTTCTGGATGTCATGTTACTAGACCATGATGAACCTACGAACTATGAGGAGGTGATGATGAGCCCAGATTCCGCAAAATGGCTTGATGCCATTAAATCTGAGATGGGATCCATGTATGAGAACAAAGTATGGACTTTGGTTGACCTACCCGATGATCGGCAAGCCATTGAAAATAAATGGATCTTTAAGAGGAAGACTGACGCCGATGGTAATGTTACTATCTACAAAGCTCGACTTGTTGCGAAAGGTTTTCGACAAGTTCAAGGAGTTGACTACGATGAGACTTTCTCACCCGTAGTGATGCTTAAGTCTGTCCAAATCATGTCAGCAATGGCCGCATTTTATGATTATGAAAGCTGGCAAATGGATGTCAAAACTGCATTCCTTAATGGATACCTCAAAGAGGAGTTGTATATGATGCAACTAGAAGGTTTTGTCGATCCTAAAGGTGCTAACAAAGTATGCAACCTCCAGCGATCCATCTATGGACTGGTGCAAGCATCTCGGAGTTGGAATATACGCTTTGATGAGGTGATCAAAGCATATGGTTTTATACAAACTTTTGGAGAAGCCTGTATTTACAAGAAAGTGAGTGGGAGCTCTGTAGTATTTCTGATATTATATGTGGATGACATATTGTTGATTGGAAATGATATAGAATTTCTGGATGGCATAAAGGGATACTTGAATAAGAATTTTTCAATGAAAGACCTTAGTGACGCTGCTTATATATTAGGCATCAAGATCTATAGAGATAGATCAAGACGCTTAATTGGACTTTCACAAAGCACATACCTTGATAAAGTTTTGAAGAAGTTCAAAATGGATCAGCCAAAGAAAGGGTTCTTGCCTGTGTTACAAGGTGTGTAGTTGAGTAAGACTCAATGCCCGACCACTGCAGAAGATAGAGAGAAAATGAAAGTCATTCCAGATGCCTCAGCCATAGGATCTACCATGTATGCAATGCTGTGTACCAGACCTAATGTGTGCCTCGATATAAGTTTAGCAGGGAGGTACCAAAGTAATCCAGGAATGAATCACTGGACAACGGTCAAGAACATGTACCTGAAAAGGACAAATGATATGTTTCTCATTTATAGAGGTGACAAAGAGCTCGTCGTAAACGGTTATGTCGATACAAGCTTTGACACTGATCTGGACGACTCTAAGTCACAAACCGGCTATGTAATTTTTTTTTGAACGATGGAGCTGTCATTGGTGCAGTTCCAAGCAGAGCGTCGTGGCGGGATCTACGTGTGAAGCGGAGTACATCACTGCTTCGGAAGCAGCAAATGAAGGAGTCTGGATGAAGGAGTTCATATCCGATCTAGGTGTAATACCTAGTGCATCGGGTCCAATGAAAATCTTTTGTGACAACAGTGGAGCAATAGCCTTAGCGAAGGACTCCAGGTTTCACAAGAGAACCAAGCACATTAAGAGACGCTTCAATTCCATCCGCGATCAAGTCAAGCAGGGAGACATAGAAATTTTCAAGATACATATGGATCTGAATGTCGCAGACCCGTTGACTAAGCCTCTTCCATGAGCAAAACATGATCAGCACTAAGACTCCATGGGTGTTAGAATCATTACTATGTAATCTAGATTATTGACTCTAGTTCAAGTGGGAGACTGAAGGAAATATACCCTACAGGCAATAATGAAGTTGTTATTTGTATTTCCTTATGTCATGATAAATTTTTATTATTCATGCTAGAATTGTATTAACCGGAAACTTATTACATGTGTGAATACATAGACGAAACAGAGTGTCCCTAGTATGCCTCTACTAGACTAGCTCGTTAATCAAAGATGCTTATGTTTCCTAACCATAGACATGAGCTATCATTTGATCAATGAGATCACATCATTAGGAGAATGATGTGATAGACAAGACCCATCCGTTAGCTTACCAACTTGATCGTTTAGTTTTACTGCTATTGCTTTCTTCATGACTTATACATGTTCCTATGACTATGAGATTATGCAACTCCCGAATAGCGGAGGAACACCTTGTGTGCTATCAAACGTCACAACGTAACTGGGTGATTATAAAGATGCTCTACAGGTGTCTCCGAAGGTGTTTGTGGTGTTGGCATAGATCGAGAATAGGATTTGTCACTCCGAGTGTCGAAGAGGTATCTCTGGGCCCTCTCAGTAACACACATCATAATAAGCCTTGCAAGCAAATGACTAATGAGTTAGTCACGAGATGATGTATTACAGAATGAGTAAAGAGACTTTCCGGTGACAAGATTGAACTAGGTATGATGATACCGACGATCGAATCTCGGGCTAGTAACATACCGATGACAAAGGGAACAACGTATGTTGTTATGCGGTTCGACCGATAAAGATCTTCGTAGAATATGTAGCAACCAATATGAGCATCCAGGTTCTGCTATTGGTTATTGACTGGAGATGAGTCTCGGTCATGTGTACATAGTTCTCGAACCCATAGGGTCCGCACGCTTAATGTTCGATGACGATCGGTATTATGAGTTTATGTGTTTTGATGCACCAAAGGTAGTTCGGAGTCCCGGATGTGATCACAGACATGACGAGGAGTCTCGAAATGGTCGAGACGTAAAGATTGATATATTGTACGACTATATTCGAACACCGGAAGTGTTTCCGGAGGAGTTTCGGATTAAACCGGAGTGCTGGAGGGGTATCGGTACCCCCGGGGGAACTAATGGGCCACTTGGGCCCTTATTGGAGAGAGAGAGGGCCGGCCAGGGCTGGGCCACGCGCCCCTCCCTGTTGGTCCGAATTGTACAAGGAAAGGAGGGGGCGGCGCCCCCTTCCTTCTCCCTCTCCCTCTCCTTCCTTCCCCCTCCTTCCCTCTGTTGGGGATCGTTGCAGAAAATCAAAAAAAAAAATCTACGCATAACCAAGATCTATCTATGGAGTTACTAGCAATGAGAGGTGAGTGCATCTTCATACCTTTGAAGATCGCGATGCGGAAAAATTGCAAGAACGCGGTTGGTGGAGTCGTACACTAAGCGATTCAGACCGCGGTCGAATCCGATCTAAGCGCCGAACAACGGCGCCTCCGCGTTCAACACACATACAGCCCGGTGACGTCTCCCGCGCCTTGATCCAGCAAGGGGAGAGGGAGAGGTTGGGGAAGACTCCGTCCAACAGTAGCACGACAGCGTGGTGGTGGTGGAGGAGCGTGGCACTCCAGCAGGGCTTCGCCAAGCACTACGAGAGACGAGGAGGGAGAGGGGTAGGGCTGCGCCGACAGAGAGGGAGAGTTTCATATGTGGCAGCCCCAAAACCCACACTATATATAGGGGGGAGGGCCTGCGCCCCCATCTAGGGTTCCCTCCCTAGGGGGTGCGGCAGCCCTAGATTGGATCTAGGAGGTCGCCAGAGGGGGAGAGAGGGGGGCACACCCTAGGTGAGCCTTATATGCCTAGGGTTTCTCCCCTCTTCTCCTCTCTTGCGCCTTGGGCCTTGGTGGGAGGTGCACCAGCCCACCTAGGGGCTGGTTCCTTCCCACTCTTGGCCCACGCAAGCCTCTCGGGCTGGTGGCCCCTCTCGGTGGACCCCCAGAACCCTTCCGGTGGTCCCGGTACATTAACGATAATACCTAGAACACTTCCGGTGACCAAAACAGGACTTCCCATATATAAATATTTACCTCCGGACTATACCAGAACTCCTCGTGACGTTTGGGATCTCATCCGGGACTCCGAACAACATTCAGTAACCACGTACATAGATTCCCTATAACCCTACTATTATCGAACCTTAAGTGTGTAGACCCTACGGGTTCGGGAACCATGTAGACATGACCGAGACATCTCTCCGGCCAATAACCAACATCGGGATCTGGATACCCATGTTGGCTCCCACTTGTTCCACGATGATCTCATCGGATGAACCACGATGTCAAGGATTCAATCAATCCCGTATACGATTCCCTTTGTCTACCGGTATAGTACTTGCCCGAGATTCGATCGTTGGTATACCGATACCTTGTTTAATCTCGTTACCGGCAAGTCCCTTTACTCGTTCTGTAACACGTCATCACGTGACCAACTCCTTAGTCACATAGAGCTCATTACGATGATGTCCTACCGAGTGGGCCCAGAGATACCTCTCCGTCATATGGAGTGACAAATCCCAGTCTCGATTCGTGCCAACCCAACAGATACTTTCGGGGATACCCGTAATGTACCTTTATAGCCACCCAGTTACGTTGTGATGTTTGGCACACCCAAAGTACTCCCACGGTATCCGGTAGTTGCACAATCTCATTGTCTAAGGAAAGGATACTTGACATTGGAAAAGCTCTAGCATACGAACTACACGATCTTGTGCTATGCACAAGATTGGGTCTTGTCCATCACATCATTCTCCTAATGATGTGATCCCGTTATCAATGACATCCAATATCCATGGTCAGGAAACCATAACCATCTATTGATCAACAAGCTAGTCAACTAGAGGCTCACTAGGGACATGTTGTGGTCTATGTATTCACACATGCATTACTGTTTCCGGATAATACAATTATAGCATGAACACTAGACAATTATCATGAACAAGGAAATATAATAATAACCATTTTATTATCGCCTCTAGGGCATATTTCCAACAGTCTCCCACTTGCACTAGAGTCAATAATCTAGTTACATTGTGATGAATCGAACACTCATAGAGTTCTGGTGTTGATCATGTTTTGCTCGTGGAAGAGGTTTAGTCAACGGATCTGCGACATTCATATTCGTATCCACTTTAAAAATATCTATGTCTCCATCTTGAATATAACTTTGAATGGAGTTGAAGTGGCGCTTGATGTGCTTGGTCTTCTTGTGAAACCTGGGCTCCTTGGCAATGGCAATAGCTCCAGTGTTGTCACAGAAGAGAGTCATCGGGCCCGACGCGCTTGGAATAACTCCTAGGTCGGTGATGAACTCCTTCATCCAAACTCCTTCCTGTGCTGCTTCGGAAGGAGCTATGTACTCCGCTTCACATGTAGATGCCGCCACGACGCTTTGCTTGCAACTGCACCGGCTGACTGCCCCACCATTCAAAATATACACGTATCCGGTTTGTGACTTGGAGTCATCCGGATCTGTGTCGAAGCTAGCATCGACGTAACCCTTTACGACGAGCTCTTCATCACCTCCATAAACGAGAAACATATCCTTAGTCCTTTTCAGGTACTTCAGGATGTTCTTGACCGCTATCCAGTGTTCCATTCCGGGATCACTTTGGTACCTCCCCACCAAACTTATGGCAAGGTTCACATCAGGTCTGGTACACAGCATGGCATACATCATATAACCTATGGCTGACGCATAGGGGATGACACTCATCTTTTCTCTATCTTCTGCCGAGGTCGGGCATTGAGCTGTGCTCAATCTCACACCTTGCAATACAGGCAAGAACCCTTTCTTGGACTGTTCCATATTGAACTTCTTCAATATCTTGTCAAGGTATGTGCTTTGTGAAAGACCAATGAGGCGTCTCGATTTATCTCTATAGATCTTGATGCCTAATATGTAAGCAGCTTCTCCAAGGTCCTTCATTGAAAAACACTTATTCAAGTAGGCCTTTATGCTTTCCAAGAGTTCTACATCATTTCCCATCAACAATATGTCGTCCACATATAATATGAGAAATGCTACAGAGCTCCCACTCACTTTCTTGTAAATACAGGCTTCTCCATAAGTCTGTATGAACCCAAACGCTTTGATCACTTCATCAAAGCGAATGTTCCAACTCCGAGATGCTTGCACCAGCCCATAGATGGAGCGCTCGAGCTTGCATACCTTGTTAGGATTCTTAGGATCGACAAAACCTTCCGGCAGTATCATATACAATTCTTTCTTAAGGAAGCCGTTAAGGAATGCCATTTTGACGTCCATTTGCCATATCTCATAATCATAGAATGCGGCAATTGCTAACATGATTCGGACGGACTTCAGCATCGCTACGGGAGAGAAAGTCTCATCATAGTCAATCCCTTGAACTTGTCGATAACCCTTAGCGACAAGCTGAGCCTTATAGATGGTCACATTTCCATCCGCGTCAGTCTTCTTCTTAAAATCCATTTATTTTCTATGGCTCGCCGATCATCGGGAAAGTCAACCAAAGTCCACACTTTGTTATCATACATGGATCCTATCTCGGATTTCATGGCTTCATGCCATTTGTTGGAATCCGGGCCCGCCATTGCTTCTTCATAGTTCGAAGGTTCACCGTTGTCTAACAACATGATTTCCAGGATAGGGTTGCCGTATCACTCTGGTGCGGAACATGTCCTTGTGGTCCTACGAAGTTCAGTTGTAACTTGATCCGAAGCTTCATGATCGTCATCATTAACTTCCTCTCTAGTCGGTGCAGGCACCACAGAAACATCTTTCTGCGCTGCGCTACTTTCCGGTTCAAGAGGGGTTACAACAACCTCATCAACTTCTACATCCCTCCCACTTACTTCTTTCGGGAGAAACTCTTTCTCCAGAAAGGATCCATTCTTGGCAACAAAGACCTTGCCTTCAGATCTGAGGTAGAAGGTATACCCAATAGTTTCGTTAGGGTATCCTATGAAGACGCATTTTTACGATTTGGGTTCGAGCTTTTCAGGTTGAAGTTTCTTCACATAAGCATCGCATCCCCAAACTTTTGGAAATGACAACTTAGGTTTCTTCCCAAACCATAGTTCATACTGTGTCGTCTCAACGGATTTAGACGGCGCCCTATTTAAAGTGAATGCGCCAGTCTCTAAAGCATAACCCCAAAATGATAGCGGTATGTCGGTAAGAGACATCATAGATCGCACCATGCACTACAAAAAAAACACTTCCGTGATGATACGTGTTTGTCATAGTAGGTCGCGTTTTTTGTCATGCATGTACATCCATGACAATTGTATGATAGAATCAAGATAGTCATACCTGTGCTATCGTAGAAGTGCTCCATGACATTATCAAAATTATCATCACGGAAGTGTCCACTTCCATGACGATAAATCGCGCGTCACAGAAGTGCTTTCATCAAGGGTGACCGACATGTGGCATCCACCGTAACGTAATGCCGTTAAGCTATCGGGTCCGGTTTTGGATCCGATAACCCACTAACAGTCCCGACCAATGGGGATTTTTCACGTGTAAAATCAACATTGGCTGGAGGAAACACATGTCGGCTGATACGTCCAAAATGTATCTATAATTTCTGCTTGCTCCA
Source organism: Secale cereale (assembly GCA_902687465.1). Lineage (NCBI taxonomy): Eukaryota > Viridiplantae > Streptophyta > Magnoliopsida > Poales > Poaceae > Secale > Secale cereale. Next base: position 839,241,443 of record LR738710.1, read on the forward strand.
TGCCTCTTTTGTGTGATATTGCTATGATATTTATGCACTTCCATACACTTTGGATCATATTTGGACTAACCTATTAACTCAGTGCACCCCAGTGCCAGTTTCTTTTTTCTGCTGTTTTTGTATTTCAGGTTTTCCCATTACGTAAACTGCCAGAAAAATTCCGGGAAAAATATATAAAAAATCAGCGTTCCGGAAGCTTCCATGCGGCCAAAGTAGGGCCAAAGGGGGGCCACCAGGGCTCCAGGCGGCCTGCCCATGCGGCCCCCCTCCTGGCCGCGCCGGGGGGCGCCTGGGCCCCCCAGGCCTCCGCTGATGCCCCCCTTTGGCATATATTTAACACCCGTCGAGGAAACCCTGATTCCAGACCCCTTTTCTCCAGACGCAATTCCGATCTCCGCCGCCATCGCCATCAAGCTTCGGGGGACCAGAATTCCTGTGCAGGCACCCTACCGGGACGGGGAAGTGCCCCCGGATTCATCTCCATCGACGTTGCTTCCTCCCTCCATGATGCGGGAGTAGTTCCTCCTCGGGGCTGAGGTTTCTACCAGTAGCTATGTGGTCAATTCTCTCTCCCATGATGTGATCTTCGTTGTGATCATAGGCTATGTTAATCTAGGGTGATCCCATGATATTTCCCCTTCCTCTATGTATTGGATTGATGTACTCACTTGTCTTTATCTAGTATAATCCCCGAGACCAAGGTGACAGTGGTCTATTGGACATGGATTAGAAAAATATTTTCATGAGTGATTTCGTCTCTTGTGTGTTGATTGAAGATTGAGAGTCTCTTGGTGCTTGTCTTTGACTATCCTTTAGATATGTTGTGGTGATTGTGGGACTCTCTTTGGATGGCCGCGGTGACATTGGGAAATCCTTAGATTGAGAACTACGAACTTTGAGGTGTGCTTTTGTAGCCCTACATAATTCTCGTCCTCTCTTGACCACGAAGGAATGACCTCCGGGTGCGTCTCCATTGCATGTTTTATGGGAAATATCATGTGATTCGATTATGTTAATGTTGTTGGGAGTTGCCACTAGTGAAAGTATGAAGCCTAGGCCTTGTTTCCACCATTGCAATACCATTTGTGCTCACGTTTACCACTTGTTTGCTTGCTGCACTTTTTATTACATATTTATATTACTTTGTTTTGCCATCCATATCACTTGCCATTTAACATCTCTTCGCCGAACTAGTGCGCCTATACATCTGACAAGTGTATTAGGTGTGTTGGGGACACAAGAGACTTCTTGTATCTTAGTTGCAGGGTTGCTTGAGAGAGACCATCTTCAACCTCTACTTCCCTGAGTTCGATAAACCTTAGGTCATCCACTTGAGGGAAATTGCTGCTGTCCTACAAACCTCTGCGCTTGGAGGCCCAACATAGTCTACAAGAGTAGAAGCGTGTGTAGACATCAAGCTATTTCTGGCGCCGTTGCCGGGGAAGTGAGTGCTTGAAGGTATATCTTTAGATCTTGCAATTAAATCTTTTCGTTTCTTGTTTTTAGTTTCACTAGTTATGTTTATGGAAAACCGTGCTATTGGATCGTTGCTTGTGGGAAGAAGCCCCACACCTGTGGTGGTTGCTCCTCCCCCTACTGAAATTGTGCCCTATAAAATACCAGATGGTATTATCGATTATGTTTTGGCTAATCGTTATGCAGGAGACAGACATCCCGGTGAACACTTGCTATATCTTTCACAACTATGTTCATTATTTAAGCTTGCAGGTGTATCAAGGGAGTTTGTCATGAGTAAATTATTTGCCTTGTCACTGAAAGGAAAAGCATTGGAATGGTATAGGCTACTAGATGACTCTCACCTGCTGGATTGGGAAGAGATCCAGTCTCTCTTTTACTCCAAGTTTTATCCTCTTCATGAAGTCCATGAGAATAAGAATTATGTTTATAATTTCTATCCTCATGACGGAGAGAGCATAGCTCAAGCTTGGGGGAGACTGAAAACGTTAATGCTAAAATGTCCTAACCACGGGCTCCCCAAAGATATGATTATTACTAATTTCTATGCGAGGCTTTCTCGACAGAATAAAGATTTGCTCGACGCTTCCTCTATGGGTTCTTTCACAAACGAAAAGATTGATGCTAAATGGGAACTCCTTGAAAGAATTCAACGCAACACTGAAAATTGGGAGATCGACAAAGGTAAAGAGTCAGGTATAATTTATGAGTATGATTGCATTAAGTCCTTTGTTGAAACTACAAGTTTTAATAAGTTTAGTGCTAAGTTTGGGCTTGATTCTCAACTCCTTGTTGATTTCCTCAAATCTTTTGCTTCACATCTTAATATGCCTAAGGAGGATTGGATCAAGTATCATAAACCTTTTAAAGAGACTTGCAAAGAAAATGAAATTGTTCATGATGATTGCAACATGCATGATCCAATAAAATGAAGTTTTATATAAGCATGTTAATTTTTGTGGAGTGGATAGACCTTGTGAAAGGCCTATGATTGAAGAAGAGAAGTATTGTAAGCAACATAAGCATGAAAGAACAATCACTTGGGTCAGAGATTTAAATGAAATTGCTAGAGAATTGTGTGACCTTTATCCTTTTACTTGTGAACTTTGATGTATAGAGGGTCAATTTAATTTTCAATGCATGAACTTTCAAAACATAACTGTTAACCAGTTGTGTGATAACATGATCACCTCTGATCTTTATGATGATCTTATGTTATTTTTGATGTGTGAGGAGTTATCAGAAAAGACTTCTTGGCTAGATGTTAATGCCATAGGAATAAAAAACACTTTGCAAAATTGTCATCTCTATTGTGTTGAATGATTACATAAGTAAGATTAGAAAGGAGGGTACTTTACCAAAGTATAAAAATGTCTCTTATATTTCTGCTAATAAAAAGGAGAGTTTCTCCCAAGTTTCCCCTATTGTTTCTAATGATAAACCAGAATATGTGGAGAAGCTTCATCTCCAGCCACTCCCTCCTAAGATGAAGAAGAAGAAAAAGAAGAGGATGAGGAAGAGGAGCAAGAAGGAAGAAGAATGGGTATCAACATGGCCTGAGCATATTCCTCCCATCAACTTTTATCCTAACGGTTGTAAGTCTAAAGAAGGAGGTGAAGTTTATTGCCTTAATTATCATCTTGATGATACGTCCGTAGGTACTATTGAAGATGATTTTGATTATGATATGCATGTTACTTATTGTGATTGGGAAAATGATGATAATGCTACTTATGATCTTGAAAATCTTTTTGGTACCAACTCTGAAAGTGATGATATGGAAAGCTCTAAGCTTGGGGATGATAGGATTGCAAATCCTTTACCCACTAGTAATGTGACAATTGATAATTCTTTTGCTAGTAAGAATAAAGACAACATGTTTACAAATATAGTTGCTAGCAATGATAATGCTCTTCTCTACTATGATGATGTTATAACTCCAATCTATAGTGATTATAAAGGTACCTATGACATAAGGAGAAATTATCCTTATGAAACTTGTCATAATCATGGAGGGAATTACTCCCTTGTTGAACACCATCTTCCTAATACACAATTAATCTACAGTGTTCAAGTTGTTTATGATAGTCCTACTCCCACTATTACTAATGAGAAAGATTATGCTTATGTGGAGAGTAAGAGTACCTTTTTGCATGTGGATCATGGTAACAATGCTTTATGTGATGCTTATATTGTTGAGTTTATTCATGATCCCACTGAAAATTATTATGAGAAGGGAACATATGCTTATAGATATTTCAATAATATTAAGTTCCCTCTCTTTATGTTGAAGGTTTTGAAGTTATGCTTGTTTTGCCTTCCTATGCTAGTTGCTTTATGCTTCAATAATTTATTTTCTTGCAATATTCCTATGCATAGGAAGCATGTTAGGCTTAAATGTGTTTGGTATTTGCTTCTTGATGCTCTCTTTTGTTCTTCAACTCTTATTCCTACGAGAGCATCATTAAAGTCTTATGCCTAGCTTAAAGGCATAAAAGAAAGCGCTTTTGGGAGGCATCCCACAATGAATACAATTTTATTTTGCTTTTGTTGTGTCTTGATGTTGTTACTACAGTAGCATCATCATTGTATCTTTACTTTTCAGCTTTGTGCCAAGTGTAGCCTCTGATTGCAAGAAAGTTCAAAAGTTGTGACGTGCTGTCCAGGAAACAGATTCTGTCCTTGGACAAAAAAATTTGTATAAAATCACCAGATCATCTTTTTGGTCTGAATTTTTTCGACAGCATGCTCTATACAATTTGCTTTCGGGCGTCTGTTCTGAGTTTTTTTGATTTGAGTTGCAGAAGTGCCCCGAAAAAATTATTTACTACCTGCTGGTCTAATTTTCACAGATTCTGTCCTGTTTTGCCTTTCCTTCATTTTGCAAACATTGAGCTTGCTTTTTCTTTGTAAAAAGCTTTTGGCAATCTTGAGAAACAGTAGACCTTCAAGAATATCCTTATTTCCAGCACGGAAAAATTATTTTATTATGGGTACTAACCTCGCTAATCAGATTATGATGAGTTATGTATGAAGGGAGTTTTCAAGTGTGCGAGGGAAGATGATAAAAAGATTCAGGAGTGTCAAACGCTCAAGCTTGGGGATGCCCCCATGCACCCCAAGAAATATTCAAGAAGACTCAAGTGTCTAAGCTTGGGGATGCCCCCGTGCATCCCCTTCTCCATCAACAATTATCAGTTCGTCTTTCCTTCCACTATATTTTTATCACTTCATGTGTTATGTGCTATGCTTGGAGCGTCTTGCTTTTAGTTTCCTTTTTAGTTTTCTTTAGCTTTGCTTGCTGTTCATAACGAGTTGGAACTCAGCTTTCTTTATGTGGGAGAGAAACACGCTCCACTTCAACCTAGAACATAACATAGAATTTTCATGTCTATCTTTGCTGTGTGTGTTCTTTGTCTTTCAATAGCTACTGTCATGCTCAGCTCTTAGTTTTCATGCTTATCTTTTTAAAGAGCTTTTGTTTAGTTGGTCGCTGGAACTCTCTTTAGTTATCATGCTTATCTTGTTAAGAGAGTTGGCTTCTGTTGCATTGGTCGATATGTCTATGATAAAAATGCTATGTGCATAATGATGCTTAGTAGTTCATGTTTTCTTATGGTTAGTCTCAAATAGCTGGGGGGTTCTCAATGTGTTATTGAGGTACCAACATGATTTGTTTGCCTATGATGTGGTATGGTTTAGTGATATCTTCCTTCAAGAATTTATTTTGATTGACTTGGCGTATGCTCACGCATATTTAAGACTGTAAAGAAAGTCTACCAAGCCTTGATGATCTTTAGTTTCTGAGTAGCGATATAACTTCCATGCCTGATTCAATGTTGCTTTGTCGCTCTGCATGATTATGACCATCATTGCTCTTTTAGTTGGTCGCTCCCAGTCTTTTGCTAACCTTCGCCTGTACTAAGCGGACTGACTGCTTGTGCATCCAAAATCCTTTAAACCAGTTATGCCATATGAGTCCACCACACCTTCCTATACATGGTATTTACCTGCCATTCCTAACGAAGACTTTCATGTACCATCTCAAAATTATTCAAAAAAGCATTTCTCTTTTGTGCCTCTGTTTTAGCTCATGAGGAAGTAGTAGTTAATTCATGATCTTTTTAAGTTGGACAAGCTTCACCCCGGGATTGCATGTCTAATGTGCAAACCCATAATACGAGAAGGAACTGGCATAGAGTGCGCCAGGCTCATTAAAAAAATAATACAACAAACAAACCCTCCTTCACGCTTTGTTCATGAGAAATCAGAAAACTTTGGCAGTGATAAACAAAGGAGATTAAGAGGATGTGATCGTCCTCATTCGGGAGCCGTTCCTCGAAACTTGTCCATCTCAAGAAGTGATTGAGTTATCTACTAGCATTCGTTGACGAAACATGCATATCTAAAAATAATAATTATTACCTCTGTTTTTAAAACCAAGAGCTCTGGTACATGTTTAGTTTTTGTTTCCGAACACGGGTTTTCAACCTTGCCAACAAAAGCCACGGTTCAAGAGTCTCCACCTTCTTTAAAGCACCAACTATTTAGAGCATGATTGTCATTCTGAGTGTAATGTGCATTGTCCCAAAGTACCATTGTATTTTGCATGATTATGATATCGTTTATTCTGAAATCATTGTATCTAGTCGTCACTTAAACCTTGGAGGTGCCCCTGCATTTATGTTTTGCTTCACTAAAGGGGGCAAGCGAGATATCACTTTGTCATATTTGCACACCATGCTCACTACAAATCTATTGAGTATTTCAGTATCATATTGTAAAACTTTCAGTTCTTTGTGATTTTCTCATGAGGCAACTTAATTACTACAGATTCATTGTCTCAGTAAGCACTTGTCATGTGACTGTAAAAAGTCCTTATATGGTTAATAGATGTCACCACAGAAATTATGCTTGTTATCATTTACCTACTCGAGGACGAGCAGGAATTAAGCTTGGGGATGTTGATACGTCCAAAACGTATCTATAATTTCTGCTTGCTCCATGCCTCTTTTGTGTGATATTGCTATGATATTTATGCACTTCCATACACTTTTGATCATATTTGGACTAACCTATTAACTCAGTGCACCCCAGTGCCAGTTTCTGTTTTCTGCTGTTTTTGTATTTCAGGTTTTCCCATTACGTAAACTGCCAGAAAAATTCCTGGAAAATATATAAAAAATCAGCGTTCCGGAAGCTTCCATGCGGCCAAAGTAGGGCCGGAGGGGGGCCACCAGGGCTCCAGGCGGCCTGCCCATGCGGCCCCCCTCCTGGCCGCGCCGGGGGGCGCCTGGGCCCCCCAGGCCTCCGCTGATGCCCCCCTTTGGCATATATTTAACACCCGTCGAGGAAACCCTGATTCCAGACCCCTTTTCTCCAGACGCAATTCCGATCTCCGCCGCCATCGCCATCAAGCTTCGGGGGACCAGAATTCCTGTGCCGGCACCCTGCCGGGACGGGGAAGTGCCCCCGGATTCATCTCCATCGACGTTGCTTCCTCCCTCCATGATGCGGGAGTAGTTCCTCCTCGGGGCTGAGGTTTCTACCAGTAGCTATGTGGTCAATTCTCTCTCCCATGATGTGATCTTCGTTGTGATCATAGGCTATGTTAATCTAGGGTGATCCCATGATATTTCCCCTTCCTCTATGTATTGGATTGATGTACTCACTTGTCTTTATCTAGTATAATCCCCGAGACCAAGGTGACAGCGGTCTATTGGACATGGATTAGAAAAATATTTTCATGAGTGATTTCGTCTCTTGTGTGTTGATTGAAGATTGATAGTCTCTTGGTGCTTTTCTTTGACTATCCTTTAGATATGTTGTGGTGATTGTGGGACTCTCTTTGGATGGCCGCGGTGACATTGGGAAATCCTTAGATTGAGAACTACGAACTTTGAGGTGTGCTTTTGTAGCCCTACATAATTCTCGTCCTCTCTTGACCACGAAGGAATGACCTCCGGGTGTGTCTCCATTGCATGTTTTATGGGAAATATCATGTGATTCGATTATGTTAATGTTGTTGGGAGTTGCCACTAGTGAAAGTATGAAGCCTAGGCCTTGTTTCCACCATTGCAATACCATTTGTGCTCACGTTTACCACTTGTTTGCTTACTGCACTTTTTATTACATATTTATATTACTTTGTTTTGCCATCCATATCACTTGCCATTTAACATCTCTTCGCCGAACTAGTGCGCCTATACATCTGACAAGTGTATTAGGTGTGTTGGGGACACAAGAGACTTCTTGTATCTTAGTTGCAGGGTTGCTTGAGAGAGACCATCTTCAACCTCTACTTCCCTCAGTTTGATAAACCTTAGGTCATCCACTTGAGGGAAATTGCTGCTGTCCTACAAACCTCTGCGCTTGGAGGCCCAACATAGTCTACAAGAGTATAAGCGTGTGTAGACATCATCGGCTCACCGTTGGGACAAATTACATCCACTCATTGGACCCAAAGCGCCTATGATACACCGACACGTGGCACGGCCCAACAGAGGCCCATTCCTATGAAAAGGCCGGCTCATTTGACTTGGTTAAAAGGTGTCGGGCTGGCCCACGGCAAGCTTGTTAACGGCATGTTCGCATATAGCCCATTTACAACCCGCTAACCCAGGGCCCGTTTACGGCCTATCCGAATTAGGCCCAGTAGCGTCATGTGGGCCATCCAATATAATTCCAGCCCGTTTTAACTTCCGGACATGTATGGCCTATGATGTCCTTTGGCCCATATGAGGCCCTTATTACTCTCGGCCCATTGACGGCCCGTGGTAAAACTGGCCTGTAATGAACAGTGTTTCACTTTATACCCATTAACAGCACGTGGTGAAACTGGCCCGTAATGAAGAGTGTATCACTTTATACCCATTAACGGCCCATTATTCCATTGGGCCGTTTCCAGCCCATGTTATCTTTCGGCCTTCTTGGGGCCCATTTGTTCTTGGGCTCATTTCCACATTCGTTTACTTACGGTCCGTTAATGTCATTTTCTGCTTGTGGTCCAAATTTAGCACGTGGTTACAGTCGGCCCGTTTGTGGCCCGTTAGTACGTTGGGCCGTTTTCATATCGTCATCAAAATACGGCCAATTAACGACGGCACCTTATGGTCGGCCCATGAACGGACGATGTCAACTCTAGCCCATTTACGACCATAATGTGGTCTGTTGTTGGCCCATGTTTAGCCAACCGATCATACGGCCCGTAGAAGACCCATTGATGATACGGCCCATAGAAGGCCCATTGTGTCTATAGCCTGTATAAGGCCCATTGTTTCTACGCCACGTAGAAGGCCCATTGTTTTTTTGAAAGAAAGAAGGCTCATTGTTTCTACGGCCCTTAGAAGGCCCATTGTTTCTACGGCCCGTAGGAGGCCCATGTTGGCCGGTGGGCATCAAAGTTTGCCACTAGTGCAAATATAGGGAACACCCTACACTATACAAAAATGACTTGCTGTTTTCTTCAGCCGATGGCTGCACGTTAAGAACAAATTTTATATCGCACCAAAACAAATTACAACTATAAAACAAAAGGAAGGTTGGCATAAAAGTTAAGAGTCGAGCAGATAAATGCACCACCAGAAGTTCACAAGCTCAGTTCATTTGACCTGATTGTTACGTTTTCATGCTGTATTGTCCGATGGAGCACCATAACCTTCGCCTTCAGTTCTCCTAGGCTCCTGAACAACATAGCAAATGTCTGATAGTCAGGTTTCAAAACCATGCATATCTTGACAACATCGAACAATGTCTCTCCTTATTTCACAAAGGGTCTCTGTTAGGGAATGGACTTGTGTCTGGAGCACAGATACAACATTGTTTTGAGCTTGCATATCTTGATCATGAGGCAGTTTGGACGAGATTGCCTTAACAACCAAGCCAGTATTACGAAGGAACATGCTTTTGGCACTATTAGTGAACATGTACTGACACACTGCAGCAAGAGCTGACATTGCGGTTATAGTTGCCTCGCCACCTTCAGAAGGTGGTTGTTCCACCATTTTTTCCATAGGTCGCTGAAAAGTTGAGGTTTTACATTAGGAGTACCAGAACAGCAGATATTAAGGAGGCAGAAAAACCAAACAAAATAGCTTTGGTCTATATACATAACTTATTCTGGTGAACCCATGTAAAATAATAGTCGTATTTTTTTGCGAAGTACATAATAAAACCAGGTTCCTAACATATGACCATGTACCATCGCTAATGTATTGTCTATTTCTTCACATTGTATTGAGGGCTAAGGATAAAGAGACGAAGTTTATAATACGGTAAGCATAGTATGACATCATTCATATCACAAAACAACTGACAACAGACAAACACGCAATTGTAACGTTGTGTGGGCAAGTCCAGCACGGAACTAGATGACAGGTCAAGATCAAACGAACATCACTCCTCTCTTTTAAACCTTGTAAGGTGCAATGATACACTAAGACAATTGTGTATAAAATTGAAAAGAGTAATAGACATTGGCTGCAAACCTGCAGTTCAAGGCACAAGTCAGAGTAAGTAGTAGTTAAAAGGCATGAGGATTAAGGACTTACAACAGCGGCTTTGAATGGTGTAGTCATGCCCTTCTTCTTGCTAGTGTGACAGTGTGACAGCCTGGTTTTTGGCCATTTTCTTTTTCTTTTTGATTTATTGGTTTTTCTCTGTTTTTCTTTTTGGAGTAATTCTGTGGCCTTGTCACCTGGGAAATCATCCTCTTTTTCCCTCACAAGTGGCTCATCCTTCTCAAAACCTTGCCAAGATCATGCCACTCCACTGCTTGACCAAACCCTAATATCTTTTTCTAAGGGAATATTCCTTTTTATATTAAAGGAATAACCCTGTCTGCCCAAGGTTGTGAAGCAACCTATATTTCTGTCACTCCAAAAATTCCCAAATACTCCCTCCGTTCCTTAATATAGGGTGTATTATTTTTTCAAAAAGTCAAACTTGTCTAACTTTGACCAAGTTTATAGACAAAAATATCAATGTCTAGACTACCAACCCATTATCACTAGATTGCCCATGAAGTATATTTTTATATTTCATATATTTAGTGTTGTAAATATTTATATATTTTGCTATAAAGTTGGTCAAACATAGGCTACGTTTGACTTTTTGAAAAACTAATACACCTTATATTTAGGAACGGAGGGCGTAAACTCTAATAATTTGTTTGGGTCATATCTTCATCAAATATGGCAAAACTTTTCCTTTCAATGTACAAAAATAATCATCCAATATTCCTTTTCCTATTCTGCCCTAAATGGCACTTTGTGAAGCAAGTGCTATTTATATTTTCTCAATTGACCCCAAACTAGTTGGGTATTCTTTTATGTCCAAATAATTGCCACATCCCAAAATTCAACTTTATTTTCCTAGCCAATCTTCCTCACTGAATTTTCAAAGTTTCTGTCAAACATAAGCCACTGTGAAGGAAGTACTAGCGAGGAGCATCCAAATGAGTTGAAATTATGCATGCCTCTTCTTGAGATCATTTTATTCCACTCCTCCAAAATTCAGCTCCATCCAATCAACCATGTGAGCACACATTCAAATATTTGTTTCTGCCCAAATTTCCAGTTTGTGAATCAAGTGTATTTTATCTTGCTCCACTATGGCTGAAAATATTCCAGGACCTTCTCCCAACCATATAACCTACCTCAACCAATTTTTGGCACATTTTATTTAGCCATTTTCTCTCAGGAATTTTCCTAAGTTTCTGTATAGAAAGGATGCTTGTGAAGGAAGTACCATTTTGGTAAATCCAATTGGTATGAAATTCATACAGCATCTTACTATGACCAAATCCATAAGCCTTGCCAAGTTTCAGCCAAAATGGACTCACCATATTAGTGCATCATCCAAATCTCATTTCTGGACCAGATTTGGCAGTTGCAAAGCAACTATGATTTATCTTGATCCAAATCCTCTCAAACTTACCAGGATGTAAGTTCTTATTTACCTCAAACCCCCAGACAAGCTCTTTGGCTCCAAATCATTTGTTGTTGATCAGCATTTCTCCTCAAAGTTTACTACAGTAAACTTCAGAGGATATTTACCACTCAACCATAGATATTTTCACCGTTCCACCACAGTACAGGAGACTTACCACGCAAGGATTTACCACTAGACATCAAGTTACAGCTCATTTTCACCACTATGTTCCAGTGCACGCGGTGATCACGACACTGGCATGCCTGTGCACGCGCCCTATGCAAGGTGACCGCGTCTAGAGCACCGTTTCTGCCTCGGCTGCATGCCTCTCGTCGTCTTCGCGCGCGTGAGCCTGTCCCTTGGCCTCGCCTCACCGTCGCAGACCCCCTGGACCCCTCTCCCCCTCCGTCCACTTCCTCATCGACGCTCCCAGACGCTCGCCGCCGACCGACACTAGAGCACAGTGCTCTGTTTGGCCGCGAGTCTCCCTCGGTATCTTCCTCTGCTCCTCGGCGTCGCCTACCTCCTCGTGAGCTCTGAATCGATGGCTCCTCATGTCCCCTGCGCCCTCCCGTGCTCGCTAAGCCGTCGCCAGGGCCTCGGCCGGACACGCGTCCACGGCGATGACAGCGCAGCACTCCTCTCGCCCGGCTATATATAGCCCTCCCCGAGCCTGTCCGAGCTCACCACTCGCCTTCACTCGCTCTGCCACACCTCCCCAGCCTCTTACCCGAGCTCGAAGAGCTCCCCTGCTCTCCCTCCGTCGCCATGGCCGCCGCCAAGGCCATCTTAAATTTGCGGCACCCGAGCCCTCCCCCTCCCCCTCCTCCTAGCCGTTGCCAGTGCACTCCAATGCATCTCCTAGAGCCTCCCCGCCAGTTCCCTCTCCCTCCGGTGGCCTCTAGCCGCAAGTCCCACCGGCACCCGAAGCCATCTCCGCCGAAGTCCAAGACCACGTCGCTCCAACCCTCCTCGACGTCTGTGCTCTGCGGGGACGGGTGCGACTTGGCCTCCCGAGCATGCCGGTAGGCCGCACGGCCCGAATGGTGGCCGGAGCCGGCCGGACGGTCGCCAGAGCCGAGCCCTCCCCTCTGCTCAGTCGGGCGAGTGCGAGGTAGGAGACGATGACCTCGCCCTCCTGCTGACCCATGGGCCCTGGCCCCACCTGTCGGTGGGCCAGGCGTTGACCCGCCTAGCCTGTCTGGATAAGTGACGCCCCCACCCCCCGCGGGACCCGCACGTCAGTGACCAGCGCCCCGGTCCCGCCTCTGCCTAGTCATTAAGTGGAAGCGCATTTCCCCGAGTGCGCTTTCGTTTTAGTGAAAGCGTAAAGTGTTGCGGCTTCGGCCAGAAATACGCCTTCATTGTCCTGAAAGCGTATTTGCTGGAATGTGCTTTCAGTTTTTCTGTTTTGGCCTAGTGTGTAAACTTTTCTGTTATACATAGGTCCCTCGCAGAGAAACACTCATATCTTTTTGATTCCAACTCCAAATGAAGTGAATCCAAAGCCCATCTCTTTGTCTCGTCGAGCCTGTTCTGTTGGCATCATTTTCAATATGTTTCAACATTCTGAAAATGACCATTTTTCCCTTGCCGTTAAACAGCCCCCTCCGAGAGAGAATTTTTCCGGCGATTCTTTTCGCGAGCTTTCCGCACCTTGTCCCGGTGATTTCTTCCACCCCAGGCAAGCCACACCCTCCACTTGTATGATGGCAATGTAGTGACATGGTTCTTTATTTGAACTTATTTAAAATATTGAATAGCTACGTATGATCATATTCATGGCATTTCTCGGAGTTGTATTTTGATCTTGTTGTTGCCATGATTATACTTGGAGTTCTAGGATTTATATTTTGATGATTATGTGGATGGCATGTTGCCTTTGGATTTTTAGTGGCTATTTTCATGATAGTATCTGGTATTATTTTGGAGTATTGTTTTGGACATCATGTTGCCTTTGGATTTTAGTGGCTATTTTCATGTTAGTATATGTTAGTATTTTTGGAGTATTTTTGCTTTGGATGTCATGTTTCCTTTGGATTATTAGTGGCTAGTATTATTTTCATCGTGATGCTTGTTGATATTATGTTTTGGAAAATGATGATGGAGATGATGCTTGCATGTGGATCATAGATGAATAATTAGTTCTAGATTTTTGCATAGTAGTGTTCTCGGATTTTTCTTCATGATAGAGATGTTATGCTATCCTTGGAGTATTTTATTATGATGTTATTAATCTTTGGATTATTTGTTGGATATTGCTATGACTTGGATTATTAGTTTGCTAGTTGATACCGGAGTATCTGTATCAAAATTAAAATTTGTTAAAGATAAACTCTGTCATTAAGTTGGTCAAGTGCCACCGAACCGGGCTTTCCCCAGTGCAACCACATTTGCCTTTACGGGAGGCCCTAATACGATGCTATTGTCAAACCTCTCGCGGGTGCCTCCAACCAGGGAAGGTTATGGGCATGCACTACCCTGATCAGGTAGTCGGACATAACCTTGTGTGCCCGTAGTTGGATAATAAGCGTTTTTTCCCCGTTTGGGGCTTTTATTTGTTTTGGCCATGACAGTGGTCGTTGGTGTCTTTGGTAGACACGGGGCCACCCAGGACTAAGCCTAGTGGGGAATGAGTGGGAGTGGCCGGGAGAGTGTCATGACAGTAGATCGGTTTTGTCGGAACGCCGTTGGTCCACCCGAATGGGAGAACGAGGCCATCTATTGTGTGGGTACAGTGAACTACCTCTGCAGAGTGTATTTGTTAAATCTATCGATAGCCGCGTCCTCGGTCATGGGCATGGGTTCGTACTAGGTCACACCGTTCGATCAACTCGCAAATGATGGAATAAACTAAATAAATTATAGGTGAATTACATATATATTGATATTTTGAGCAGTGCAGGATATTGATGATGATGTAGACCAAGTGTTGGTCATGGTAGTGATCATAGGAAAGATCACGTTTGGTTTTGATCACGATGGTATATTTCTTGGCCGGTTAGCCAAGAGGAATATGGCTATGTAAATCTGATATGGTGATTTATTAGTATTGTATTAGTTTTATACCATGCTTAGTAATTGCTTCATCATGAGAGTTGTTAATTAATTAACCTGTTAATGCTATGTTATTGTTTTGCCTTGATGCTTTTGGTTGTTGTGAGCTTGCAAGTACATTCAATGTACTGACCTGGCGTGTCATGCCAGATTGCAGGGGATGCCATGATTGCTTGATTGCGTGTTGAGGTTGCCGTGCGTGCGAGCTAGATTGTGTCCCAGCCAGAGTCCCTGCGGAGTGGAGTTCACCACCTTCGTCGTTGTTCCGCTGCTAGAAGTATTCTGCCGCTACGAGTTGTTCCGCTGCTGGCATAGATCAACTGTAGTATTGCCAACATAGTGTCGCCGTTCTGATGTACATCTTTGTAACATCAGTCCCTTGTAATATTATTCTTGTAATAAGAGCTGATTTGTTCTATGTCAAGCAGTTCCGTATTCCAGAAGACTTCTCCTCGATCTCTGGGCTGGAATAAGGGGCGTTCTGGTTTCTCTGAGCCGGGGTGCCACAACGCTTGGTAGCAGAGCAGGTCTGGCTGTAGAACGCCTATTCAGCGCGACCGGTAGAAAACGGTAGTATAAAGTTTGGCTTGTTTATTGAATTTGGTTATTGCATTTGTTTGTTGCATAGCATGCATATAGCCTTATTATTTTGATACTAACGATTTATCTGGTGAGTGTAGATGGCATCGGTTCAGATCCACTACAGCTCAGCCTTTCATTTCTCCAGTTTTATTTTCTTGCTCGTTCTTCTATGTTTGGCGTCATTTCTGTCCCAGCAGAGTGATGCCAAGTGATCCTGACATGGTTTGCAAGAATGGTGCTCAGGTATCGCACCAAATTCCTTCCTTCAGCCCCATTTTTGTTTCGGTGGTAGACATGTTTTAACCCAGGATCGTCCTTTTTCTTGTCGTGTTGGCACCCCTTAATGGTCTTAGTTATCAAGAAAGGCCAATGCCAGCAGACCCAGTTGTCCACTTGATAATAATGTGGTTGCGACATTCGTGTCCTACTACATGGTTACCAAGTACGTCCTCGCCTTCGAGCTAGTCTAGGTTGCTACCTGGCTAAGCGAGCACTTGGTGTAGCACTGTTTACACCAATTCTTCCACACATTTATTCGTTCTCGTGCACATCGTCACGGCATGCTAGATCGTAGAACCGGAGATCCCGTGAAAGTTTGTGTGCTTAAGTAGGCATGCATATTATGTGATTAGCAGCAATATGTGACTTTGATTGTGTGTGAATTGATTGTTGTTGTGTGCTTTTGTTTAATTGAGTTTTCTTTCGCATCTTTCTTTTTGGGCCCCGGTGTTACATTATTTTTCCCCTATAAAGAATGGCTCATGAACTGACACCGGACTTGAAGAAGTGATAAGGAGATCAAATATTCGGAAACTCAACTAAATAGAATGGAATTCTCAGCCGACTGCAGAAAAATGGGGAATATCTGATTTTGAGACTGATAATCAATTTTGCGTCAGCGAGCACTCCTCACAACAGTACTGACAACTCAAGTCTACATCAGTACAAAATACTCGCCGCAGTAACAGTCAAGTCAGCAGCAAGGCAAGTGAGGCACCAGAACAACGGTATATTTTCTGGCAAAGGTATGGACCATATGCAAAATCTTGGCTCAGCAAGGCATGATGCTTGAAATATGTTATCATCTGAAATAAAGTCAGAATGTGACATGCTCGTGGAAGGCAGTCAAAACTATTTTTCTCATGTAAATAATCAGTCTCAGAACATTATGAGCGTGTGTCTGGATTTCAGTCTGCATATCAGTATGAAGTTGTGGACAAATAAGTAATGCAGTATTATTCCACACGCTATCACAAGAAATTTAGATGCAAGGCTCCCCAATATTTCCTCAGCATGATATGTGAACAATTTCCGGCCCACGATACCCGGTCGTTCTCAACAAGATACCCCGGTAAAAGCTTGTGACAGGCAAAAATAATTTTTTCTCAAATAAGCAAACCCGAGGGGAAGCTTCTCAAGTACGGAACTCAGGCTTCTCCAGCACAATAATCAGAACAAGCTTCGTGTGTAAGCTATAAGAGCCTTCTTCTGCACGATACCCAGACAAAAGATTTGAGTAGAAGCTAACGAGTTCTCCTCAGCAAGCTACTCCGATGGCTTCTCTCGTAAGCTACTCAGTCCACGTCAGTACCATGCTATTACATCGTCCTCAGAGATTATATGATGAGCTGCAAATGTATGGCAGTGCAAGGATCGCATACATTTTGTCGGAAGCACAAATCCGCCAAGGCATGTGTCTTCTTCAGAAATCAAGTTGTCGGTGTACTAAGGTAGGGGTACCTCAGTACCCCAACTTGTGCACGGGCAGCTGCAGCTTCCCGCGGCAGGGTTTACCGCGTGCTCGCCGGAGACCTTCCTGCTCCATATCAAACCATTCAAAAACAAAGTATACAAGACAGAAGATCGAGACCCCGGCAAGCGGAGCTTGCCGGGAAGGCCGTTCTAGGCTCAAGGTTACCTCACTCACGCAAGGCCCTGGCAAGAGGAGCTTGCCAGGAAGACTAGAAGATTACATCATAGAAGACACGCCTCGGCGCTATATGCGTCCCGGCGAGGGCCCGGGGAGCGACAAGCTTCAGAGCCCGGCAGGCTCCCGGGCCCGGCAAGATCAAGACCCCGGCAAGGTGCTTGCCGGGAGAGTTGCGCTGTGTGCCCACGCTCCAGCTCATCGGCCCACGCGTCGCCCTGGGACCATTCCAGGGACGCGTGGCGGATGGCTGTGCAGCCTGGGGGACACGGTGGCACTCCACGGTCGTGAAGCCATCGCCGTGGCAGACGGAGACGCAAGGGCGGGAGCTTTTGGGGTCGACGGCGACGGGCATTAAATGCCCTTGTCCCCCACTGTCAAAGTAGGTGGCGACCACTGTTCGCGCACTATAGCTCCACTATTCCCGCACTGTTACAACTACCACCTCTTTTACGTTTTTACCCCTTTCTCCTACGTTGACACCTGTCGGTGACCCCTTGCACTATAAAAGGAGGCCCATGCACAACGTGGAGGGGGCTCGGAACCTAGATCACTCATACGCTCGGTGTAGCTGCTTCTTCAAGCTCCCGAGCTCTCCAACTCAATACACAACTAAGCAGGAGTAGGGTTTTACGCGTCTACCGCGGCCCGAACCTGGGTAAAACTGCCCGCGTGCTCGCTACGATCTGCTCTTCGTGCTCCCTCCGCCCTCGTACCGCACAGACAAGGGGCTCCGGTCCCATAGGTGTTCGTGGCGGACAGTTTCCCCCGACATCTTTGGCGCGCCAGGTAGGGGGCGTCGAGGTTGTGCGAATCTGATCCGGCGTTCGCGCGGGCGCATTCTTCATCAACCTCTCCAGTTTCGTCAACAACTTCATCAGCAACAGCACCATGGCCCCGAAGAAGAAGGCTTCGGAGGTCGGAGGCCCGTCTGCGTCTCATCCGCCGCCACCGGAACCAACGGTGGGCGGGGGAGACGCCGTCGGAAGAGTGGTCGCCGGCGAGGACACTCGCGGCGCCACTAAATCAAAGGATAGGACGGACGACCGAGCCTCGGTCTCCGTGGACGCGCCGCGTCCATCTCAGCACACGACAACCCAGCCGCGCCATACCACGGGAGGTGGTATCCGCTTGCTGGGACAAGGGCAAACCGGAGGCTCGCGGGACGCCCCGGACCACCGTCCGGGCACAAGCAAAGCGAAGGCGCCGGCGCGGGACCCTGCTCCTTCTAACGCTGTTAGGAGTCCGAGCATATCCCGCTCCTCGCACCGTTCGCCCCCGTTCCCCTCCACTCCAGCAGAAGCGCTCGCAAGGGCGCAACTGCTCCTCGACTTCCCTCCAGCGGCAGACAAGGCCGAAGACTGGAGGGCCACCATCCAGAGCCTGATCGCCTTCGCCAACAACGATTCTCCACAGCAGCCGGTGGCCTCGCGGCCGCGGCAAGCCGAGAAGACGAAGGCCGACGGCGACAAGACCGCTGGGGGCGCGACAACCGTGCACTCCCAGCCACAAAAGCAGAAGACGCCACCCCACCGGAACAACGCCGACGACGGCTCCACGGCATCGTCGGATCCGCGGGCCCGTCGGGACCAGCGCCAGGTCCTTGACGACCGGCGACAAGAAGACGCTCGAACAACAATCGAGCGCCGCCGAGAAGCTCGGCGACAATCGGACCAGAGGGCTGGGGACGCTGTCGACGCGCGCGCGCCCGGTGAACCAGGCGACTTGCCGTACGCGGCAGGCTGCCCTGCGTTTACCCGTGAGCTGCGGCGCGTCCAGTGGCCCAGCATGAAGAATTTCAAGCCCGACGTACCGGAGAAGTACGACGGCTAGACGCACCCCTCGGAGTTCCTCAGCGTTTACACCATCGCGGTGCAGGCTGCCGGGGGGCGTGACGAGAAGATCTTGGTGAACTACTTCCCGCTCGTGCTTAAGCCGAACGTCCATTCGTGGCTTATGCACTTGCCGGAAGGTTCCATCTCTTCTTGGGCCGACCTTTGCCACCAGTTTGTTGGCGCCTTCACCGGCGGCGACAAACCCCACGGCCAGGAGAGCGATCTCCACATTCTGGCCCAGAAGGAAGGAGAGCCCCTGCGCAAGTACATCCAGCGCTTCAGCCGTGTACAGCACAACATCCCCGACGTCCACCATGCCGCGGTTATCAGCGCGTTCCATCAGAACGTGCGTAACCGTCGCATGCGTGAAGAAATGGCGATGACCAAGATTCGGGATGTCAGCGAGCTCTATGCTCTGGCTGACAAGTGCGCATGCGCAGAAGAGGGGAGAAGACTCCCCGGGGAGGATGCTGGCGCAGGAGGAAGCGACAGCGACGACGCCGCCCCGGCAAAGAAGGGCCGGCGGCGGAATAACAGAAGGAAGAACAAGAAGGAGGTGCTTGCCGTCGAGAAGTCCGGCAAGGAGGCTCCCGCCAAGCAAACACAGGCTGGCGGCTCCGGCAAGGAGCCTGCCCCTGTAGCGGCGGCCGACAAGCAGGACGGCTCCGACAAGCAATACTGTAAAATCCATCGCACCAAGGGCCACGACCTCTCCAACTGCAAGCGCGTCGAGTACCTCGTCGAGCAGCAGAAGGCTGAGTACGAGAGGCGCGACAAGGAGAAGGCCCAAGGTGGCGGCGGAGAGCCAAGCAAGAAGCGGCCATTCAATGGCCGGGGAGGACGCCGCGGCAAGGCCAAGCAGCGGCAAGGTGACCGAGCTCCCCGGGGCCGCGACAAGGATGAAGAAGACGACGACGAAGACATGGAGGACGAGGATAACAGCGAGCAGGAGTTCCAGAAGGCCATGGAGGTCCTGTGCGTCGACGGTGGCGCCTCTCTGCACACCTCCCACCGCCAGCTAAAGCAGTGGGTGCGTGAGGTGAATGCAGCAGAGCCGCCCGTGGAGTCGCGCAGGCTCCTCAAATGGTCCAGCACGCCCATCATTTTTGATCTTGAGGATCACCCTGACCGCACCACTGCGGTCGGGTGCTTGCCGATGCTGGTCTCACCCACCATCCGCAACCTCAAGGTCACCAAAATGTTGGTTGACGGCGGGGCCGGGCTGAACTTGATCTCCTCTGCTGTGATCAAGAAACTCCAAATCCCAGATGGCGAGCTCGAAGAGACCGGTTCTTTCCAAGGAATCAACCCGGGAAGGAGCAAGCCCAAGGGGAAGATCACTCTGCCGGTGACCTTTGGCGGGGAGCTCAACTTCAGAACTGAGCGCATCACTTTCGACGTCGCCGATATTCCGTTGCCATACAACGGAATACTCGGCCGTCCTGCCCTCGCCAAGTTCATGGCAGCTTCCCACCACGCTTACAACGTACTCAAGATGCCGGGGCCGATAAGCGTCATCACTGTCCATGGCGACAAGAAGGATGCGCTTGTCTGCGCCGACAAGATCTACCGGGATGCGGCAGCTGCGGCCGAGAAGGATACACTTGCCGCTGAAGCTCCCGGGGGGAAGAAGACGAAGACCAAGTCCGGCAAGTGCTCTGGGGCCCACTCCGGCGACCGCACCTCTTCGGAGTGCTGCGCTGCCGTCGAGGACGTCCCATCGAGCTCCACCGGCAAGTGTAAGAAAGGGATGGCCGCTCCTCCGGCAACCAAGAAGGTGTCCGCCAAGGAGGACGGCACTGGTGGTACCTTCACCATCAGTGCCACACTTGACAGTAAATAGGAAAGCGCGCTCGTTGCCTTCCTGCGGGCGAATGTCGATGTGTTTGCCTGGCAACCATCTGACATCCCCGGTGTTCCCAGGAAGGTAATTGAGCACAAGCTTGCTGTTTGTCCTCATGCGCGGCCCATCAAGCAGAAAGTGAGGAAGCAAGCCGTGGAGCGCCAAGAATTCATCAACGAAGAAATCAAGAAGCTAGAGGCAGCAGGCCTAGTTAGAGGTGTGATCCATCCGACGTGGTTAGCAAACCCAGTCGTCGTGCGCAAGGCCAACGGGAAGTGGAGACTGTGTATAGACTTCACCGATGTGAATAAGGCATGTCCCAAGGATCCATTCCCTTTGCCGCGCATTGACCAGATCGTTGACTCCACTGCCGGATGTGAGCTACTCTGTTTTCTTGATGCATATTCAGGCTACCACCAGATCTTTATGGCCAAAGAGGATGAAGAGAAGACTGCATTTATCACTCCTTGTGGCACTTATTGCTTCATACGCATGCCATTTGGACTGAAGAATGCAGGATCAACATTTGCAAGGGTAGTGTACACTGCTTTCGAGCCACAGATCCACAGGAACGTAGAGGCTTACATGGATGACATTGTGGTGAAGAGTAAGAGCAAAGAAACCCTGATCCAAGATTTGGAAGAGACATTTCAGAACTTGCGCAGAATACAGCTCAAGTTGAACCCCGAGAAGTGCGTCTTTGGATTTCCCTCCGGCAAGCTTCTCGGGTTCTTTGTGTCACAGAGGGGGATTGAAGCCAACCCCGACAAGATTAAAGCCATTGAGCAGATCGAGGCCCCGAAGCGTGTCAAGGATGTCAGAAGGCTTGCAGGTTGTGTGGCTGCCCTCAGTAGGTTCATTTCGAAGTCTGCAGAACGCGCCCTACCTTTCTTCAAAATCTTGAAGAAGGCAGGTCCCATGAAGTGGACTCCGGAAGCGGAGACAGCGCTGCAAGATTTGAAACGGTACCTATCCTCCACTCCAATACTTGTCGCACCTAGACCACAGGAAAAGTTGTTGCTATACCTAGCGGCAACCAACCAGGTGGTTAGTGCTGCGTTAGAAGCGGAGAGGGAGTCCGACGAGGAGGCTACACCACCGGCAAGCGAATCCAGCGACAAGCAGGGGGCTGCTCCGGCAAGCTCTGGCCCCGACAAGGACAACTCTGCGCAGGAACAGGAAGAGGTGCGGAAGAAGATGGTGCAGCGCCCAGTGTATTTCGTGAGTTCTCTTCTCCAGGGAGCTAGATCAAGATACTCTGGTGTGCAAAAGTTGCTTTTCGGCCTCCTCATGGCCTCGAGAAAGCTGCGCCATTACTTCCAAGCACATGAGATAACAGTGGTCACTCGCTTTCCGCTGAAGAGGATATTGCACAACCCGGAAGCAACAGGCAGGATTGTTGAGTGGGCACTGGAGCTGTCGAGCTTTGGACTCAAGTTTGAAAGTACTTCAACCATACAGAGCCGAGCTTTGGCAGAATTCATAGCTGAGTGGACCCCAACGCCCGATGAAGAAGTCCAAGAAACAAGTGCACCCGTACAAGAAGCGACAAGTGAATGGGTAATGTATTTCGATGGTGCCTTCTCGCTGCAAGGCGCCGGTGCCGGCGTGGTACTCATCGCGCCCACCGGAGAGCACCTCAAATATGTTATCCAGATGCACTTTCCCAGGGAGCAAGCGACAAACAACACTGCTGAATATGAAGGCTTGCTTGCCGGCCTCAGGATTGCGGCCGAACTTGGGATCAGGAAGCTGATTGTGCGGGGAGATTCTCAGTTGGTGGTCCGGCAAGTCAACAAGAATTATCAGAGCCCTTTGATGGAAGCTTACGTAGATGAAGTGAGGAAGCTTGAGGAGCACTTTGAAGGTCTGCAGATGGAGCACGTCCCAAGAGCTCAGAATGAAATTGCAGATGGCCTTTCAAAGTGCGCTTCGATGAAGTTGCCTGTGGAACCAGGGACCTTCTTGCTCAAGCTGACTCAGCCATCCGTTACACCATCAATTGGGCAGTCCAAGAAGAGAAAGTTGGTCTCCGGCGACTACTTGCCGGCGGATCTCCCTGAAACCGCCGCCAAGGTCCCCAAGATCAACAATCAGAACGCTGAGGAACGGTTTGCTCCTGCAGATCCTCGGGTCTGTGCAGTTGAAGCAAGCGTTCCCGACAAGCCTCGCCCCAGCGAGCTTGCCAGGGGACCTTCAGCTCCGGCGGAGTCAGAGGTTCTCGCCGTAGAAGCTGATGTTCCCGCAGCGGCCCTCATGCCTTTAGTCCTCGCCGTTGAGCCTCAAGCTCCGGCATGGGCGCAGCAGATCGTCCGTTTTCTGCAAACTGGAGAACTTCCCGACGACCCAGAAGAAATAGAGAAGATAACCAGGCAGTCAAGTATGTACCAGTTCGTGGATAACGAGCTGTACAGAAGAAGGCTCAATGGTGTCAGACTGAAGTGCATCTCCAGGGAAGATGGACAGAAGCTGTTGGCAGAAATACACGGAGGCATATGCGGCCACCACATTGGCGCAAGGGCGCTTGCCGGGAAAGCTTTCCGGCAAGGGTTCTTTTGGCAAGAAGCCCTCCAAGATGCAACTGCACTAGTAACCAAGTGTGAAGCATGCCAGTTCCATGCAAAACAGATTCATCAGCCAGCTCAAGCTCTCCAAACAATCCCTTTGTCCTGGCCCTTCTCGGTCTGGGGACTCGATATCCTCGGCCCCTTCCCCCGAGCCGTCGGGGGCTTTGAGTACTTGTACGTTGCAATCGACAAGTTCACAAAGTGGCCAGAAGTGGAGCCAGTGAGGAAGGTGACAGCACAGACAGCGGTCAGGTTCTTCAGGTCGATTGTTTGCCGTTTCGGAATCCCTAACAGGATCATCACCGATAACGGTACACAATTCACTAGTCGCACCTTCATGCAGTACGTCCAAGACCTTGGCGCCAAGGTCTGTTTCGCTTCTGTTGCTCACCCGAGGAGCAACGGTCAAGCGGAGAGGGCCAATGCTGAAGTGCTGCGCGGACTCAAGACAAGGACCTTTGACAGGCTGCGCAAGTGCGGAAGAAATTGGATAGAGGAGCTACCGGCGGCTCTTTGGTCAATCAGAACGACACCAAGTCGAGCCACCGGACAGACACCCTTTGCTCTAGTCTATGGAGCAGAGGCAGTTCTCCCCACGGAACTCGTATACGGATCTCCACGAGTGCTCGCTTATGATGAGCTCGAGCAAGAGCAACTGCGGCAAGATGATGCATTGCTCCTCGAGGAGGGACGTCTCCAGGCTGCTGTACGAGCTGCTCGATACCAGCAAGCCTTGCGTCGCTACCATAGCCGCAAGGTCAAGGCCAGGAGTCTCGAGGAAGGCGACCTTGTTCTTCGGCGTGTTCAGTCCGCTAAGAATTCAAACAAGTTGACGCCGAAGTGGGAAGGCCCTTATCGGGTGAGACAAGTCACGAGGCCCGGCGCTGTCCGCCTCGAGACCGAAGAAGGCTTACCGGTGAGCAACTCCTGGAACATAGAGCATCTTCGCAAGTTTCACCCATAAGGCGCGGTTGCCGTGATCCGCTCCGGCAACCACCTTTTGTACAAGCCTTGCCGCTGTTGCATGTAACCCTTTGTACAAAGCCGGGCGCAGACCCCGTGCATCAGTAAAGTTTTGGAGTTTTGCACCATTTGCCTTTTTGCATGCTTTTCCTTGATATTTGCATGTGTTATTTGGCATATTGTGCAACATACGCATCCGGTAAGCATTACAACGCCGAAAGGCCATATACTTGTTTCCCTCTTCTTTTCCCTTGCCTCTTAAGCAGAAGGAACGTTCCTCGCGCACAAGTTTGCCGGGGGGGAAGGAGGTGGAAGAGGAATCAAGTGCTGTTCAAGAAAGAGAGGCCTTACCGGGAAGCAAGCAGTATATGAAAGCTAAGTTACTAGAATTTGACCAGTTCAAATTTTTAAATATTAGTTGTCTTCCTTGAACAATCACACTTTGTATGGAAAACCCGTGCGCGGAGGAACCTACCCGTAGCTAGCCGCACCCTTATCTTGTTTCCGAGTACGCTCAACGATCTAAGTGAGCTGCGACAAGTGTCGCGCCCTTACTTCGTTTTCGAGTTTGCTCAGCAAGCTAAGTGCGTTGCGACTAGCTGCGGCAAGGTTGCTTGCCGGTGAGACCTTGGCCAGCAGGCTGCTCAGAGTCCAGCACTCAGCGCTCGCGGCAAAGGCCCCTTGCCGGCAAGCTCCCCGGGAGCGTAGGGTGAAAAGCATACAAAGTAAATGACCAAGACAAGGAAGATAACATTGCACTGATTGATCAAAATGAGATAAATATCTTACAAAGGATAACTTGTCGCAATGATTAATGAGTTCACAAACATCCTATGCAGCAACAAAAAGAAATAAAGATAATGGAGGCCTAATCTACGCGGTCGCCCTCGATCTTGGAGATCTTGTTCACCTTGGCGATGATGTGGGCGACCTGCTCCTTCAGCGCCTCCATGTTCGCGTCGGCCGGCAGGCTGCGGAGGACGTTGGTGAGATTTATACCAGGGTTGCGGTATACAATCTTCGTCAGCACACGCTCCAAGGTTCCCGTGCAGAGCAGGCGCGACTCCTCGGCCAGCTGCGCGGGAATCTTCTTCCGAAGATTCGCAAGAGCCGGCGCGATTCCCCTGAAGAAGAGGCTGAGCTTGGCGCTGTGGGGGAGGTTCGGATCCGGGGAGTAGATGAGGTGCTCGACTTTCAGCGCCAGCAGCTCCTGGTCGATATTGGACGCAGAAGATACCAAGTCTTCGGTCCATACCTCAATGGTACGGCGGAAGTTCTCGGCCGCTTTGTTGGCGCTGTCCACCAAGGTTCGCTCCTTGCGGAGCTCCTCCTTCAACTTGGTCTCCCGATCCCGGACGGCGTCAAGCGAGTTCTTCAGTGTAGAAACCTTCAGCTCCAGATCCTTGATGGAGTCCTTGGCGGCCTTCAACTCGTCGCCCCTCTCAGAAAGACGCACATGGAGTTCTGAGTTAGTGTGGGCGTCCTTCTCGCGCTCTATATTGAGCGCGGCGACCTTCTCCACGCTCGCCTTCAGCGACTCCTCCAGCTGCGCGACCTTGGCGGCAAGCTCCTCCTTGGCGGTCTCCGCGGCGGCCGCGGCGGCTTTCGCCTCCTTCAGCTCCCCGCCAAGGGCCTGCTCCCGAGCGGCAAGGTCTTCCTCGTGGGAGTCGAGGTTGACCTTCCGCTGGGCGAGCTCTCCTTCTCGCCGGGACAGCTCCACCCCGGCGAGCCGCTGCTGCTCTTCGGCCTCGGCCTTCTCCAGCACCCACTCTTGGTATTCTCCGGCGAGTCGCTCGCGCTCCTCCGCCACCTCGCGGAGGGCCGCCTGGTTGGCGGCGCTGAGCTCCTCCGCGCGCTTCTCCATCTCCGCGGCGGCCTTGGCGGCGAGGGCCTCCCGACAAGCGAGCTTCGCCTGCCTGGCCCGGTAAAGGGCCAGGAGCTGGTGAAGCAGCTTCTCCTCCTCGGGCCCGTCGCTTCCGCCGGGCGCCTCGACGGTCTTCAAGCCCGCGGAGGCGAGGACCTCTCCGTCAAAGGCCTCGCCCTCCGCGGGAGCTCGCGACGAGGAACCCCACGGCACCTGGATGAATACGCCGTTGGGGGCTTCAAGGTAATAGCCGGCCTGCTCCGTTCCGGCGGAGGGGTCGGCGGCCGGCGCAGCACTTGATGCTCCCGCCGCCTCCGGGCCGGCGGTGCGGTCGCCGTCCCCCTCCCCGGCCACTGCGTCCGCAGCCGGAGCGGTCTCTGGCGCAGCTGGCTCGGCGGCTCCCGCCGTGTCCTCGGCGACAGGGGCGTCGTCGCCGCCGCCCTGCGCGCCCTCCTCCTCGATGATGATGACTTCCGTCTCCATCTGCTCGAGGGGAGGAGGATCTAGAAGAAGAAGAAGAAGCAAAGGAAGTTCAAGCAAATATCCAAAAAGAAACAACGCCAAGAAGACAAAGTTACAAGACCTACCTTGGCGGACGTCGTCAGCGGCGGGCTCCCTCGCCGGGGAGCTCTGCCTTGGCGGAGTGGCCGCCCTCGCTGGGCTGCTCGCCCTTGGCGGGGTACTCGCCCTTGGCGGAGTACCCGCCCTTGGCGGAGCGCTCTCCCTTGCCGGGGAGTTCGGCCTTGGCGGGGACGGCGGGGCCTGCGGCTCCTCGGGGGCGGCCTCCGGACGCCCCTGCGGCTGTGGCTCCACCTCTGCACAAGTCAAGATAAAAGCATCAAGATGTTAGAGCAAGACCAAAATCTCCAAGCGCACCCGACGAGCGGAAAGCTGGAACCCAGACTTACGCTGGGGGCTGCGCTGGGGGCTGCTCCTCGGAGCAGCGCTCGGGTCCGGCAGGCTTGGCTCCGGCACGTCCCCAGTTGCCGCGGTGGGCGAGTCATCCGCGACCTCGACCGCGGGCACCTTGGCTTTCTTCGCCGCGCGCTGAGCCAAGGTCCTGAAATCGAAGCAAGAAACAATATCAGCATCTACAATAACCAAGACGAAATTTGAGAAGATGAAGGATATCGAGTTCTTACTCCTGTTCCTCCTCGTCGTCGTCGCTCAAGGCGGAGAAGTCGAACTCCACCTGGGGCGCGTCTGCGCGAGGAGCGGGAGGCGAAGACTCCCTCGGGCGCTTGGCGGTCCCCGGGGCTGGGGGCTGCGAAGACCCAACCCCCGTGGTAGCCGGGGCCCGAGGGGCGGGCGGAACCGTCGCTCCGCTCTGCGAAGACTCCTGTCCGCTCGGCGCCGGCCTGCGAGGCGCCTCTGCCGTGGCCTGCGCGCAGGCCGCCTCCGCTGTGGCTGGTGCGTCGGTCGCCCCCGGCGCGGCTTGACTTCCCCGGGGAGCTCGCGCTGCCCGGCGAGCTGGTTGTTGCCGGGGGGCCTGCGCCCTCTCCCCCGTCGCCGTCTTGCGGATGCGCTTAAGTGGAGACCGCCTAGGGCTTGCCCGGGGCGGGGAAGTCTCCGACGAGGAGAGGTCGTCGGCATAGAGCTCCGTGGACCCGCCGGAGTCCTCGGCGGCCTCGGCGTCCTCCTCCTCCTCCTCCCCGGCTGGCTTGCTGGACCCAGCGCCCTGCGCTGCGGCCTCTTTTCCTCTGGCGCCTCCGCTTCCTCCGGCGCCTCCGCTCCCTGCGGCGCCCCTGTTCCCTCCGGCGGCGTGTCCTCTTGCCGCGGCCTCGGCCACGATCCCGGGGATCCCGAAGTGCCTCAAAGAGGGGACCCCGGCGAGCGCGTCGGGAGGGAGCTGCAGTAGTCTGCGGATCTCCGCCTCCTCCGCTTGGCAGGACGCGTCCGCAGCCTCTGCCTCAGCGGGTGTATAGCCAAATTCTCCTACCGCTGCGGCTGCAGCGGCCTCTTCAGCCCGAGAAGCTATGTATGCAAGCTCTTGCTCGGTGGTGTCCCGTGTGTGCTCCTCGATATCATCCTTGTTCTTCGCCACCTCCACGAGGTTGTCGAAGAAGCTGAGGATGTCTATTGACTTGGGCGGAATCCATGTGCGATCCACGCTGTGCGAATCACACGCGGGCATCATGGCGCGAAGAGGATCACAGGCTGTGCTTTTGCAAAGGGGCACCACTCCCCGGGGGGATCTGAACCACTCTGGGTGGGCCGGGTCATGTTTAAAGAGTTCCCGGACCATCCCCTTCAGCTCCAGCGTCGTGAAGTTGAAGTTCAGCCCGGGGCGCAGCCTCATTATATCCGCCGCGTTGCCGTACTCCCATGCCGGCCTTTTCCTGTCTTGGAGAGGGGCGATGCGGCGGCGGAGGAAGTCTGCGCCTACTTCTGCGACAGACAGCCTGGCGGTCCGGAGACGCAGAATCCTGATGAGGGCGACGTTGAGCTTGCCGTCGTCCGAATCCAGCTCGCTCCAGTCTCTGCCGCGCACGATGGGCGTTGTGCGCGGCGCGGTGAAGGGTTGCGGCTGGTCCTCAACAATCCAGCACCACTCCGCACGCCACTCCTCCCACTTGCCGCGGAGCTCCCCCGGCAAGTAAGACTCCTTCTTGTTCAGACGAAAAACCCAAGAAATTCCTCCGGAGAGGGGGGCGCCGGCCTCTACTCTAGGGGTGAAGAAGTGCCTAAACAGCGCTACGTTTGGGTGTATTCCTATATAGTTTTCGCACATATGTGCGAAAACCGCCATTGTGAGGATGGCGTTGGGGGTGAAGTCAAGAAGGTGGAGGCCATAGGTGTGCATTATGTCACAGAAGAAATCAGAAAAAGGAGGGCAAAGACCGCAGTGGAAGAAGGCTGCGAAGAAATAGTACCCGCCGGGATAGTTGTCCTTGGCGGCGGCCGGATAAGCTCGAGTGCGGGGGTGCGCCTTGGTTTCCTTGGCCCAGAACAAGCAATACTTGTTCCAGAGCTCCCGCGCACTGAGCTTCGGCGGGAAGACGAGGTTCCGCTTCCGATACGCGGCGAGCTTCGCCGCTTGCTCCGACTTCTCCTTCTTGGCCTTCTCCGCCTTCGCCTTCTCGGTCTTCGGGGCCATGGCGGAGGCGGCGGGGGAAAGGGGAACGAAGAGCCCGGCGACGCCGGAGATGCAGACGGCGGCGGCGGAGGTGTGGAGGCGGAGTGCAAAGGGGATCTCTGGAGGAAGAAGAGGATGCAATGAAAGCGTAAGGAGGGGAACCGCTCCTGCTTCCTCTGCTTTTATGGGGAAGTGGGGGGGCGTTTCGCCCTTTCCATTGAAGGAACGTGGGCACGTCCCATCCCACGACGCCGCAATCGACGCGTGCCGTTACGGGGGGACGCGGCGGATGCGGAAGTGGATTCGGCGCGCCGTGGGCCGCGTGTGCCCGTGCACTGTTTTGGGCCTGGCCCAACAGCGCTCGGCACCGTGTGTGGCCCAGGCCCGGGGGCTCCTGTCGGTGTACTAAGGTAGGGGTACCTCAGTACCCCAACTTGTGCACGGGCAGCTGCAGCTTCCCGCGGCAGGGTTTACCGCGTGCTCGCCGGAGACCTTCCTGCTCCATATGAAACCATTCAAAAACAAAGTATACAAGACAGAAGATCGAGACCCCGGCAAGCGGAGCTTGCCGGGAAGGCCGTTCTAGGCTCAAGGTTACCTCACTCACGCAAGGCCCTGGCAAGAGGAGCTTGCCAGGAAGACTAGAAGATTACATCATAGAAGACATGCCTCGGCGCTATATGCGTCCCGGCGAGGGCCCGGGGAGCGACAAGCTTCAGAGCCCGGCAGGCTCCCGGGCCCGGCAAGATCAAGACCCCGGCAAGGTGCTTGCCGGGAGAGTTGCGCTGTGTGCCCACGCTCCAGCTCATCGGCCCACGCGTCGCCCTGGGACCATTCCAGGGACGCGCGGCGGATGGCTGTGCAGCCTGGGGGACACGGTGACACTCCACGGTGGTGAAGCCATCGCCGTGGCAGACGGAGACGCAAGGGCGGGAGCTTTTGGGGTCGACGGCGACGGGCATTAAATGCCCTTGTCCCCCACTGTCAAAGTAGGTGGCGACCACTGTTCGCGCACTGTAGCTCCACTATTCCCGCACTGTTACAACTACCACCTCTTTTACGTTTTTACCCCTTTCTCCTACGTTGACACCTGTCGGTGACCCCTTGCACTATAAAAGGAGGCCCATGCACAATGTGGAGGGGGCTCGGAACCTAGATCACTCATACGCTCGGTGTAGCTGCTTCTTCAAGCTCCCGAGCTCTCCAACTCAATACACAACTAAGCAGGAGTAGGGTTTTACGCGTCTACCGCGGCCTGAACCTGGGTAAAACTGCCCGCGTGCTCGCTACGATCTGCTCTTCGTGCTCCCTCCGCCCTCGTACCGCACAGACAAGGGGCTCCGGTCCCATAGGTGTTCGTGGCGGACAGTTTCTCCCGACATCTTTGGCTCCTGTCGGTGTACTAAGGTAGGGGTACCTCAGTACCCCAACTTGTGCACGGGCAGCTGCTGCTTCCCGCGGCAGGGTTTACCGCGTGCTCGCCGGAGACCTTCCTGCTCCATATCAAACCATTCAAAAACAAAGTATACAAGACAGAAGATCGAGACCCCGGCAAGCGGAGCTTGCCGGGAAGGCCGTTCTAGGCTCAAGGTTACCTCACTCACGCAAGGCCCTGGCAAGAGGAGCTTGCCAGGAAGACTAGAAGATTACATCATAGAAGACACGCCTCGGCGCTATATGCGTCCCGGCGAGGGCCCGGGGAGCGACAAGCTTCAGAGCCCGGCAGGCTCCCGGGCCCGGCAAGATCAAGACCCCGGCAAGGTGCTTGCCGGGAGAGTTGCGCTGTGTGCCCACGCTCCAGCTCATCGGCCCACGCGTCGCCCTGGGACCATTCCAGGGACGCGTGGCGGATGGCTGTGCAGCCTGGGGGACACGGTGGCACTCCACGGTGGTGAAGCCATCGCCGTGGCAGACGGAGACGCAAGGGCGGGAGCTTTTGGGGTCGACGGCAACGGGCATTAAATGCCCTTGTCCCCCACTGTCAAAGTAGGTGGCGACCACTGTTCGCGCACTGTAGCTCCACTATTCCCGCACTGTTACAACTACCACCTCTTTTACGTTTTTACCCCTTTCTCCTACGTTGACACCTGTCGGTGACCCCTTGCACTATAAAAGGAGGCCCATGCACAACGTGGAGGGGGCTCGGAACCTAGATCACTCATACGCTCGGTGTAGCTGCTTCTTCAAGCTCCCGAGCTCTCCAACTCAATACACAACTAAGCAGGAGTAGGGTTTTACGCGTCTAGCGCGGCCCGAACCTGGGTAAAACTGCCCGCGTGCTCGCTACGATCTGCTCTTCGTGCTCCCTCCGCCCTCGTACCGCACAGACAAGGGGCTCCGGTCCCATAGGTGTTCGTGGCGGACAGTTTCCCCCGACACAAGTGTTCGGCCACATATGATTTTTATATATGGCGGCAAGAATCCAGCAGATATACCTAAGAAAGGTATGGACCCAACAACCTCACGAGTCAGGCAAAGGAAAAATAAGCAGAGGTACATATCATGAATTACAAGTGTCGACAAGATCTGGAGATGACATCGCAGAATCAACAGTCTTGACAATGGTCACCAAGATCATTATTCCCGCAACTGACAAGGAAATGTCCTAAAACCTTGTCACTTTCTGGTATGATTGGCCTCAGCAATGGGCTTCGTACAGCTACAAATCCCGGTATATGTATGCGAACCCAGGTCAGCAAACACGCATACGGGATAATGTCAAAAATATTGCACTAATCACATCCATGGTCATCCGAAAAATCAAGGACATGCATGGCCAAGGTATTCCAGTAAGGTATCCTGACAAATAAAATCCTGACCGCCAAAAGATGAGGCTGACAGCAAGGGTATGATGAATTTTTGCGCAACCATCAGGGTCCGTATACCCAAATTAATCAACAACCATAATTCCATATGGATCCACAAAGGCATACTCTTAGCAGCCTACTCTGGTTTACAAGGATTTCATATCCCGCTGACCCACTTGGCATGGTTAGCGTGGAAAATCCAAACGAGTATACCGACAAAATGAGAAAAATCAAAAGCCAAGCAAATCAGCTCAGACCCGGTATAGCCATCGACGGAATCAAGTACATGGTCAGTCTGTCAGGAACAAGCATTTGTTCGTCAGCTCCCTGTCGGGCCAATTGCAAGATGTAAATATTTGAGGTATGACACAGCTATAACTCCATGCACCGTTATATTGTTCACGACAAAAAGGCAGTCAAATCTTTGGTACATATCTCATGCTCGAGCCAAAGGAATAAATAAAAATAAATCAGTACCACCTATGGGAAGTGAGATCCCGTCAGAAGATGGCCATGAACAATTCTCAGCTTTTATTGGAACCAGAAGGCCTGCATTTATTTGAAGCAACCCCTGGCAGAAGTAAAAAGGTTCTCATGGCCAAAGGGAAAGTTATGCTGAGATGCATTGGATATCGCTGCAGATATGGAAGAATTAGCGTCAGAAAAAGAATTTATCATGGGAGCATAAACCCGTCAGAATTTGAGGAAAGGCGAAGCAAACCACCCCGGGCAAGGATAATCATATGATCTAATATTCTCGGGGGAACAAATAAATAAAGGAAATGGATATCCGAGTTGGAAACGATATCCTCCAGTCATTACTTGTTCCCTGAGCCAACAAATCTCGAGGACGAGATTTCTTTAAGGGGGGAAGGTTTGTGACAGCCTGGTTTTTGGCCCTTTTCTTTTTCTTTTTGATTTATTGGTTTTGCTCTGTTTTTCTTTTTGGAGTAATTATGTGGCCTTGTCACCTGGGAAATCATCCCCCTTTTCCCTCCCAAGTGGCTCATCCTTCTCAAAACCTTGCCAAGATCATGCCACTCCACTGCTTGACCAAACCCTAATATTTTTTCTAAGGGAATATTCTTTTTTCTATTAAAGGAATAACCCTGTCCGCCCTAGGTTGTGAAGCAACCTATATTTCTATCACTCCAAAAATCCCCACATAAATTCTAATAATTTGTTTGGGTCATATATTCATCAAATATGGCAAAACGTTTCCTTGCCATGTTCAAAAATTATCATGCAATATTCCTTTTCCTATTCTGCCCTAAATGGCACTTTGTGAAGCAAGTGCTATTTATATTTTCTCAATTGACCCCAAACTTACTGGGCATTCTTTTATGTCAAAATAATTGCCACATGCCAAAATTCAACTTTATTTGCCTAGGCAATCTTCCTCACTAAATTTTCAAAGTTTCTGTCAAACAGAAGCCACTGTGAAGGAAGTACTAGCTGTGAGCATCCAAATGAGTTGAAATTATGCATGCCTCTTACTGAGATCATTTAATTCCACTCCAAAATTCAGCTCCATCCAATCAACCATGTGAGCACACCTTCAGATATTTGATTCTGCCCAAATTTTCAGTTTGTGAATCAAGTGTATGTTATCTTGCTCCACTATGGCTGAAAATATTCCAGGACCTTCTCCCAACCATATAACCTACCTCTACCAATGTTTGGCACATTTTATGTAGCCATTTTCTCTCAGGAATTTTCCTAAGTTTCTGGACAGAAAGGATGCTTGTGAAGGAAGTACCGTTTTGGTAAATCCAATTGGTATGAAATTCATACAGCATCTTACTATGACCAAATCCCTAAGCCTTGCAAAGTTTCAGCCCAAATGGACTCACCATTTGAGTGCATCATCCAAATCTCATTTCTGGACCAGATTTGGTAGTTGCAAAGCTACCATGATTTATCTTGATCCAAATCCTCTCAAACATACCAGGATGTAAGTTCTTCTTTACCTCAAACCCCCAGACAAGCTCTTTGGCTCCAAATCATTTGCTGTTGATCAGCATTTCTCCTCAAAGTTTACTGCAGTAAACTTCAGAGGATCTTTACCACTCAGCCATAGATCTTTTCATTATTCTACCATAGTAGCGGAGACTTACCACGCAAGGATTTACCACTAGACATCAAGTTACAGCTCATTTTCACCACTACGTTCCAGTGCATGCGGTGATCACGACACTGGCATGCCTGTGCACGCGCCCTGTGCACGGTGGCCGCGTCCAGAGCGTCGTTTCTGCCTCGGCTGCGCGCCTCTCGTCGTCTTCGCGCGCGTGAGCATGTCCCTTGGCCTCGCCTCACCGTCGCAGACCCCCTCGACCCCTCTCCCTCTCCATCCTCTTCCTCACCGACGCTCCCCGACGCTCGCCGCCGACCGACACTAGAGCATAGTGCTCTGTTTGGCCGCGAGTCTCCCTCCGGTCTCTTCCTCTGCTCCTCGGCGTCGCCTACCTCCCCGTGAGCTCTGAATCACTGGCTCCTTGTGTCCCCCGCGCCCTCCCGTGCTCGCTAAGACGTCGCCAGGGCCTCGGCCGGACACGCGTCCACGGCGACGACAGTGCGGCACACCTCTCGCCCGGCTATATATAGCCCTCCCCGAGCCTGTCCGAGCTCATCAGTCGCCTTCACTCGCTCTGCCACACCTCCCCAGCCTCTTCCCCGAGCTCGAAGAGCTCCCCTGCTCTTCCTCCGTAGCCATGGCCGCCGCCAAGGCCATCTTAAATTTGCGGCACCCGAGCCCTCCCCCTCCTCCTAGCCGTTGCCAGTGCACTCCACCGCATCCCCTAGAGCCTCCCCGCCAGTTCCCTCTCCCTCCGGTGGCCTCTAGCCGCGAGTCCCACCGGCACCCGAAGCCATCTCCGCCGAAGTCCAAGACCACGTCGCTCCAGCCCTCCTCGACGTCCGTGCTCTGCGGGAACGGGTGCGGCTTGGCCTCTCGAGCATGCCGGTAGGCCACACGGCCCGAATGGTGGCTGGAGCCGGCCGGACGGTCGCCGGAGCCGAGCCCTCCCCTCTGCTCAGTCGGGCGAGCGCGATGTAGGAGACGATGACCTCGCATCCCTGCTGACCCGTGGGCCCTGTCCCCACCTGTCGGAGGGCCAGGCATTGACCCGCCCAGCCTGTCTGGATAAGTGACGCCCCCCCCCACGCGGACCCACACGTCAGTGACCAGCACCCCGGTCCCGCCTCTGCCTAGTCATTAAGTGGAAGCGCATTTCCCCGAGTGCGCTTTCGTTTCAGTGAAAGCGTAAAGTGTTGCGGCTTCGGCCAAAAATACGCCTTCACTGCCCAAAGCATATTTCCTAGAATGTGCTTTTAGTTTTTCTGTTTTGGCCCAGTCTGTAAACTTTTCTGTTACACATAGGTCCCTCGCAGAAAAACACTCATATCTTTTTGATCCCAACTGCAAATGAGGTGAATCCAAAGCCCATCTCTTCGTCTCGTCGAGCCCGTTCTGTTGGCATCATTTTAAATATATTTCAACATTCTCAAAATGACCATTTTTCCCTTGCCGTTAAACAGCCCCCTCCGAGAGAGAATGTTTTCCGGTGATTCTTTTCGCGAGCTTTCCGCACCTTGTCCCGGTGATTTCTTCCACCCCAGGCAAGCCACACCCTCCACTTGCATGATGGCAATGCAGTGACATGGTTCTTTATTTGAACTTATTTAAAATATTGCATAGCTACGTATGATCTTGTTCGTGGCATTTCCCGGAGTTGTATTTTGATCTTGTTGTTGCCATGATTATACTTGGAGTTCAAGGATTTGTATTTTGATGATTATGTGGATTGTATGTTGCCTTTGGATTTTTAGTGGCTATTTTCATGATAGTATCTGGTACTATTTTGGAGTATTGTTTTGGGCATCATGTTGCCTTTGGATTTTAGTGGCTATTTTCATGCTAGTATCTGTTATTATTTTTGGAGTATTTTGCTTTGGATGTCATGTTGCCTTTGGATTATTTTGCTTTGGATGTCATGTTGCCTTTGGATTATTAGTGGCTAGTATTATTTTCATCATGATGCTTGTTGATATTATGTTTTGGAAAATGATGATGGAGATGATGCTTGCATGTGGATCATAGATGAATAATTAGTTCTTGATTTTTTCATAGTAGTGTTCTCAGATTTTTCTTCATGATAGAGATGTTATGCTATCCTTGGAGTATTTTATTATGATGTTATTAATCTTTGGATTATTTGTTGGATATTGATATGACTTGGATTATTAGTTTGATAGTTGATATCGGAGTATCTGTATCAAAATTAAAATTTGTTAAAGAAAAACTCCGTCATTAAGTTGGTCAGGTGCCACCGAACCGGGCTTTCACCAGTGCAACCACATTTGCCTTTATGGGAGGCCCTAATACGATGCGATTGTCAAACCTCTCGCTGGTGCCTCCAACCAGGGAAGGTTATGGGCAAGCACTACCCTGATCAGGTAGTCGGACATAACCTTGTGTGCCCGTAATTGGATAATAAGCGCTTTTTCCCCATTTGGGGCTTTTATTTGTTTTGGCCACGACGGTGGTCGTTGGTGTCTTTGGTAGACATGGGGCCACCCAGGACTAAGCCCAGTGGGGAATGAGTCGGAGTGGCCGGGAGAGTGTCATGACAGTAGATCGGTTTTGTCGGAACGCCGTTGGTCCACCCTAATGGGAGAACGAAGCCATGGGTTTTGTGGTGTGGGTACAGTGCACTACCTCTGCACAGTGTATTTGTTAAATCTATCGATAGTCGCGTCCTCGGTCATGGGCATGGGTTCGTACTAGGTCACACAGTTCGATCAACTCTCCAATGATGGAATAAACTAAATGAATTATAGGTGAATTACATATATATTGATATTTTGAGCAGTGCAAGATATTGATGATGATGCAGAAAAAGTGTTGGTCATGGTAGTGATCATAGGAAAGATCACGTTTGGTTTTGATCACGATGGTATATTTCTTCGCCGGTTAGCCAAGAGGAATACGGCTATGTAAATCTGATATGGTGATTTATTAGTATTGTATTAGTTTCATACCATCCTTAGTAATTGCTTCATCATGAGAGTTGTTAATTAAGTAACCTATTAATGCTATGTTATTGTTCTGCCATGATGCTTTTGGTTGTTGTGAGCTTGCAAGTACAGTCAATGTACTGACCTGGCGTGTCATGCTAGATTGCAGGTGATGCCATGATTGCTTGATTGCGTGGTGAGGTTGCCGTGCGTGCGAGCTAGATCGTGTCCCAACCAGAGTCCCTACAGAGTGGAGTTCACCACCTTCGTCGTTGTTCCGCTGCTAGAAGTATTCCGCTGCTACGAGTTGTTCCGCTGCTGGCATAGATCAAGTGTAGTATCGCCAACATAGTGTCGCCGTGCTGATGTACATCTTTGTAACATCAGACCCTTGTATTATTATTGTTGTAATAAGAGCTTATTTGTTGTATGTTAAGCAGTTCCGTATTCCAGAAGACTTCCCCTCGATCTCTGGGCTGGAATATGGGGTGTTCTGGTTTGTCTGAGCCGGGGTGCCACAGCGCTTGGTATCAGAGCAGGTCTGGCTGTAGAACGCCTAGTCAGCGCGACCGGTAGAAAACGCTAGTATAGAGTCTAGCTTGTTTATTGCATTTGGTTGTTGCATTTGTTTGTTGCATAGCATGCATATAGCCTTATTATTTCAATACTAACGATTTATCTGGTGAGTGTAGATGGCATCGGTTCAGATCCACAACAGCTCAGCCTTTGGATTTCTCCAGTTTTATTTTCTTGCTCGTTCTTCTGTGTTTGGCATCATTTCTGTCCCAGCAGAGTGATGCCCGGTGATCCTGACACGGTTTGCAAGAATGGTGCTCAGGTATCTGATGGGCCTCGAACCCCTCGTTGGTTACCCCAAGTGGAAGGTGTAAGATGCAGTATTGTAGAAGTGTTTTCCCTTAGCAAAGATGCCAAGGATCGAATCCCCAGAGACTCCTAGGTTCAACAAGTAGGTGTCAACTGCTACGACGCCAGATAGCAATCAACGTGGACCTGCACACAGATACAAATAACTTTGCTCCCAACGAGTACAGAGAGGTTGTCAATCCCTCCGGCCTTGTAGTTCACAAAGGATTAAAAGCAATGATAGTAGTGATAGATAGTGTTTTGCAATAGTAAATAATAGCGAAAGTAAATAGTGGATGTGATCAATGGTGGTAATATGGACCGGAGTCTCATGATGTTCACTAGTGATGTCTCTCTCCCAAAAGACGATAAAACAGCTATGTGAGGTAAACGAATTACAGCTGGGCAATTGACAGGACCACGAACGCAAACCAATGCTGACTACATTGCAAGAAAGGTTGAGGTTCAAAGCATGGGCGGTACGCCAAAGTAAGTAGACCGAAATCCATCAATATCTACTACTAATCATCCACCTTGAGATATCTATCCAGAACATCTCGCTGGTATTAAGTTGCGAGTCCCACCCATAGTGTAAACTCAATGCAATAGACAACTGCATTAAAAGAACTTTGCGTAAAGTAAACAATCCTTGCACCCGCGGGCACAAGCACCGTAGTTTTCCCCCTTGTGGCAACAGCACATCCCCTAGACTCATGTTTCTGTCACTCAAGCTAGTCATCGAGGGGCATGAACCCACAATCAAGCATAACGTTCCCTCTTGGAGTCACTACCTACTACTCGGCCAAATCAATAAATAACAACGGAGAACATGCAAGAATTACTTATGAACATAAATATAAAAGAGGTGAATCAAATATATTACTCAAGATCAATCAGAACAAAATCTCATAATCCATCGGATCCCAGCAAACTCAACATAGCAACAGCATAAGGATTACATAGGTGCCTCGATCATGTAGGGTAGCTCACGAGGACTAATTAGTGAAGCACAAGAACAGGAGGAGAACATCACATAGCTACTGGTCATGGACTCATGGTCCAAGGGAAACTACTCACGAGTCATCCGGGAGGCGTCCAAGGTGGTGGAGAAGCTCCCGGTGGTGATCCTCCCCTCCGGCAAGGTGCCGGGAAGAGTTCTCCTGGTGCTCCCGATCTTGGAAGCGGCGGCGGCGGCGGAACAGAGATGGGATCGCGAAAAGAGTTTCTGTTCTGAGGGTTTCGGAGGACCCTCTAAATATATGCCAAAGGGGGGCACCAGACGGGGCTCGGGGGGCCCAGGCGCCCCCCCCCCCCCGCGCGGCCCAGGGGGGGCGCGCCGCCAGGGCGCCTAGAGCCCTGGTGGCCCCCCCGGCTGTCCTTCGGACGCAGGGTTGTTTCCGGAACGCTGATTTTTTATATAATTTTTCTGGATTTTTCTGGGTAGTTCTCGTAACGTGAAAACCTGAAATACAAAAACAGCCGAAAACAGAAACTGGCACTGGGGTGCACTGGATTAGTAAGTTAGTCCAAATATGATCAAAAGTGTATGGAAGTGTATGAATATCATAGCAATATCACCCAAAAGTGGCATGGAGCAAGCAGAAATTATAGATACGTTTTGGACGTATCAACATCCCCAAGCTTAATTCCTGCTCGTCCTCGAGTAGGTAAATGATAACAAGAATAATTTCTGTGGTGACATGCTATTAACCATATAGGACTTTTTCATAGTCATATGACAAAAGCTTACTGAGACAATGATTCTAAAGTAATTAAGTTGCCTCATGAAAAAATCACAAATGACTGAAAGTTTTACAACATGCAACTGAAACATCAAATAGATTTGCAATGAACATGATGTGCAGATATGATAAAGTGATATCTAGCTTGCCCCCTTTAGTAATGAAAAACATAAATGCAGGGGCACCTTCAAGGTTTAAGTGATGACTAGATACAAAGATTTCAGAATAAACGATATCACAATCATGCAAAAGACAATGCTACTTTGGGACAATGCACATTACACTCAGAATGACAA
The DNA here is from genome assembly GCA_902687465.1 of Secale cereale. Lineage (NCBI taxonomy): Eukaryota > Viridiplantae > Streptophyta > Magnoliopsida > Poales > Poaceae > Secale > Secale cereale. The sequence continues at coordinate 839,281,288 of LR738710.1, forward strand.
TCATGCTCTCAGTAGTTGGTGCTTTAACATAAAAGTAAAAGAATGGTTAAGTGCTAGAGCTTTTTATTTGAAAACATGGAAGCAATTTTGTCAACGGTAGTCGTACTTCATATGTGTCATGCATAAGACATCCTATAAGTTGCAAGCCTCATGCATCGTATACCAATAGTGCTCACACCTTGTCCTAATTAGCTCGGATTTCCATGGGTTATCATTGCATTACATATGTTTCAACCAAGTGTCACAAAGGGGTACCTCTATGCCACCTGTACAAAGGTCCAAGGAGATAGATCGCATTTGATTTCTCATTTTTGATAGATCTCAACTTGAGGACATCCATACCGGAACAACATAGAAAATAGATGATGGACTCCTCTTAAATGCATAAGCATATTCTCATAAGAGATTGAGGATTAAGGTCCAAGCTAAAACTTCCACCATGATGCATGGCTTTGGTTGGCGGCCCAATGTTCTTCTCTAACAATATGCATATTCATACAACCCACGGCAAATCACCCTTACTTCAGACAAGACGAACATGCATAGCAACTCACATGATATTCAACAAAAGTGTGACAGTTGATGGCGTCCCCAGAAACATGGTTACCGCTCAGCAAGCAGCTTATAAGAAATAAGATACATAGGCAACATATTCTTTACCACAATAGTTTTTAAGCTACTTTCCCATGAGCTATATATTGCAAAGTTAGTTAGCTTAGTACAGGTGGAGGTTAGCAAAAGACTGGGAGCGACCAACTAAGAGAGCAATGACGGTCATAATCATGCAGAGCGACAAAGCAATATTGAATCAGGAATGGTAGTTATATCGCTACTCAGAAATAAAAGATCATCAAGGCTTGACAGACTTTCTTTACAGTCTTAAATATGCGTGAGCATACGCCAAGTCAATCAAAATAAATTCTCGAAGGAAGATATTACTAAACTATACCACATCATAGGCAAACAAACCATGTTGGTACTCCAATAACACATTGGGAACCCCCCAGCTATTCGAGATTAACCATAAGAAAACCTGAACTACTAAGCACCATTATGCAAGTAGCATCTTTATCATAGACACATTAACCAATGCAACGGAAGCAAACTGTGACGCCCGAAGACCGACGTCCCAGAAGATTCCAGAAGATTCCAGATGTTCTGGGTTCTCCCGTGTGTTTCAGTTGTGCTTGCTTTATTTATTTTTGCATTGCATCATGTCATCATGCCATCATGTCTTATTTATTTTTGCATCTCAACTTAAATAAATTGTGTGGACCTTCGGTCCATTTAAATCGAGGGAAGGTGACTTCTCTTTATAACATATAAAAGCCTCCCAATAGTAGTAGGGAGCTATATTAATTATTCCATTTGTTTGGAATGAACCAACACACTTGCATATTTCCCCATGCCTTCCCTTTCTCTTTCCTTGCCTCAAACCTTGCCAATAATTCTTTTCCGTTTTATCGAGGTTCCTCCAAAAATGTGGACATTTTTGGACACTTCAAAAATCAAGTCTTAGTTCAAACCCATTTGATTAAATTCAAATATGTTTGAATTATATTTTTTTCGTTCATGCCTTTTCTATTTTCTCGGACCGTGCTCATTTTATGATGCCCGAGAAAAATAGTTCCATGTGCTAACTTTTCCCTAACCCCCCTCCTCATTCTTTTCTTCTCCTTTCGATTCTGCTAAAAAAATCAGTTAAGAGAGAGCCAGCTCGCAGCCAGGCCCTCTCCAGCCGGCCACTTCCCAGCCGCCAGGCCAGAACCAGCCCAATTCCTCCAGTCCCAGCCGGCCGCACCTCTCTCCTGGCCCATTAGGCCAACAACTCCATCGAACCCTAGCCGAGAGCCTCCCGCATCGCTCCTGTTTTCCCAGCGCCGCCGCCCCCCTCGCTCGTCTTTTCCCTCTCCCCTCGCTCTCCCTCGTCCATCGAGGCCACCCCGAGATGCCTTGCCATCGCCAGCTTCTCGTTCCTGACCCCCAGCGCCGATTACCTCGAGCGCCTGCCTTGGCCAGGCAGCAGCCGGTCGCCATCTCCCAGGAGCCCCAACGTCCTATCCGTCATCAAGCGCCGCCCGCGCCCCGCGCATCGCCAGAGCCGTCGTGCTCATGGCGCCGCCGGGCGCCCGTCCTCGCCAGCCCCGCCGCGGGAGCACCTCGACGACGCGCCCCAGCGTCGCTCTCTCCTCGTCAGGCCGGCGTCCCGCTCCCTCCGTGCTCCACGTCCGTCGCCAAGGCCCGCGGCCTCCTTCCTCCTCGACGCCTGCAGCACCAAGGCCTCTTCTCCAGGCCTCGTCCAGCGAGGCCGGCCTCCCCGCCCGAGCTCCCGAGGCCACTTGAGCCGCCGCCGTCCCGCCACTCTGCCTCGGGTAGCAGCTCGCGGAGCTGCAGCCACCTCGCCCCGAGGAGCTCCCTGCTGCATCCCCGCCTTGGAGCCGAGCTCCGAGTTTTGTCGCTGCCATAGCCATGACCGGTTCTTGTGTTTTTTTGTGTTGTTGAAATCGCTAGACCGCCCAGGTTTTCTGCCAAGTACCACTACACCGTGAACGTCGTCGGATCTTCAACTTCGACTACGTGGATTGCGCCAAGTTCCAGGGAGCATCAGGTTCGACTACACGACGAGACCGCAAGTACCCCCTACACCAAGTACCACGACGACCGCGAGTTCCACTACCGTCGCCCCGTGTACGACTACCTTCGGAAGAAACGAGTACCCCTACCGATGTCAAGTTCGACTACACGGATTCCACGAGTACCACTACGATCGGCGATGCGACAAGTACCTCGACACAGACCTGTGAACGACTACACGTGTACCTCTACGGAACAACTACTTCCTCTTCGGAAACGTGAACCACTACATCCTCTATGACCCGCGAGAACGCCTACTTCCACTACGTCCCTCGACGACTTGAACCCCTCCGAGAACGATTGTCCCGAAGGTATAACCCAAGAACGTTTGCTTGTGATGTGTTGTATGAGATGTTTCCTTGTGTGCACCGTGCCGGTTCATCTTTTGTCGTGCTCCTCGGTTGCCTCGTCACCGACCCGTGGGAACCCGGCAACGGGATCACCCCACCTTTCCTCTTGTTTTGCTCGCTCACGCCACCTTTCCTTTTGCACCGGTCTCTCAACGGGTTACCGGAACCAATATGATGCGTTGCATCATTTTCGGATCGTTGCCGTGGCACCCTTTTCCTTCCACCACGGTGACAAATGCTTCTTATCTCTTCATGTTAATGTTTAACTAAATTACATAAACTTGTTCATGTCATCGGCATCATGTTAACAACATTAAATGTGTGAATTGTTGTTTGCTTAATACCTGCTAAACATGCTCATGGGGATTTTCCGGGAATTGTTGTTGTTTTTCCGGCCTCATTTAAAATACCTAAATAGTGTAGTTTCTTTATGCTTCACCTCTTGCTTTGTTAAAAACTTTAATCTTGTCTTGTAAATAAACGAGAGTCAATTAAATAATTAAAATGTGGTGTTTCGTCAATATGCAACTCGTTGCATATTGAGCTCCACTTAACTTGTAGTATTTGTTTGTGCACTTAGCCGCTGCTGCAACCTCACCACTTTACCTCTTCCTACCCTTAAATCTTTGCTAGTCTTGATACCCATGGTTATGGGATTGCTGAGTCCTCGTGGCTCACAGATACTACAACACCAGATGCAGGTTCAGCCGAGTATGATGCAGGAGCTGGTTCAAGCACTTCACTGGGAGCTCATTGAAGAGAGTGGCCATATGCTTGTTACGCTTCGACGATCAGTAGTGGTTTCTACAAGGATTCTATCCTGACCTGTGGCTTTATGTTGTTTTGGTATCTTTCTTTTGGATCTTCACCCGTAGTCGGGTTGTGAAGTTTTGAATGATGTTATGCTTATGTAATGTATTGTGTGAAGTGGCAAGTGTAAGCCAACTATCTCCTTTTGCAATTTAATCCCTCTTTTACATGAGTCGTGCAAGGATACCAAACTTGAGATCATTCTAGGATGGGCTTATACCTTTAAGTCGTGCCTCGACACGTAGGTGGTATAGTCCCATCCTGGGCATTACACAAACTCTCTTAATAAGGTGAGCATGATAATTAAAGAGAGTTCAAGCAACCAACTAAACAAAAGCTCTTTGAAAAGATAAGCATGAATACTAAGAACAGAGCATGATAGTAGCTATTCAAAAGACAAAGAACACACACAGCATAGATAGACATGAAAATTCTATGTTATGTTCTAGGTAGAAGTGGAGCGTTTCTCTCCCACATAAAGGAATGTTGAGTTCCGACTCGTTATGAAAAACTAAAAAGAAAACTAAAAGCAAGACGCTCCAAGCATAGCACATAACACATGAAGTGATAAAAATATAGCGGAACGAAAGACGAACTGATAATGTTGATGGAGAAGGGGATGCGCGGGGGCATCCCCAAGCTTAGACGCTTGAGTCTCCTTGAATATTTCTTGGGGGTGCACGGGGGCATCCCCAAGCTTGAGCGCTTGACACTCCTGAATCTTTTTATCATCTTCCCTCGCACACTTGAAAACTCCCTTCATACATAACTCATCATAATCTGATTAGCGAGGTTAGTACCCTTAATAAAATAATTATACCTTGCTGGAAATAAAGATATTCTTGAAGTTATGTTGTTTCTCAAGATTGTTAAAAGGTTTTTGCAAAGAAAAAGCAAGTTCTTGATTTGCAAAGTGAAGGATAGGCAAAACAGGACAGAATCTGTGAAAAACAGAACAACAGGTAGTAATTGATCTGTTCGGGATACTTATGCAACTCAAATCAAAAAACTCAGAACAGACGCACGAAAGACAATTATATAGAGAACGCTGTCGAAACAATTCAGACCATAAAGATGATCTGGTGATTTTATACGAATTTTTCTATCCAAGGATAGAATCTGTTTCCTGGACAGCACCTCACAACTTTTGAACTTTCTAGCAATCAGAGGCTATACTTGGCACAAATATGAAAAGTAAAGATACAATGATGATGCTACAGCATTAAACAACATCAAGACACAACAAAAGCAAAAACTTTATTCATGTGGGCTGCCTCCCAAAAGCGCTTTCTTTTATGCCTTTAAGCTAGGCATAATGCATAGATCAAGTTGTATCAATTGAACCATCATCAAGATCATCAAAAAGCTCTTCAATAATACAACTAGTCTTAAGAGGACTCTCAAATAAAGGCCTCATAGAGATACTCCTAGGTAGAAGACCAAAAGGATAAAAGTCAAGGGAAGATTCATTTATAAATTCATCAAAGACAGGTGTTTCTTCCAAAGTCTTTACAGTTTCAACCCCTTTGGCAATAGGTGGATTATTTTTAGAGCGGGGAGCCTTTGGAACGTGAACGAACTTAGGCTCCCTCTTTGCCGGAGTTTCTACCTTTTTGGTTTTGATCGAGGAGAAAGTAGTTCCTAAGGTATCAAATATTTCCTCAATCTTGTCTATCCTAGAAGAGTCCAAGTCATGGAATTTGATGGTCTCCAAAATTTTAATTTTTTTATGCATGGAGCTATCAAGCCTATTCAAATTCCCTTGGATCTTACGACCCAACTCATTTATCTTATTAATGCTTGGCATCTCTAGCTCTATCTTTTCAAGTTTTTTCATAATGTGAGCTAGGGTGATGTCCTCTCGAATGCTAACAACAGGGAGATTCCCAACAAGATTTTCAATAATACTAAGAGACTCCCAAACTGGGGCCTCTAGGAAATTCCCATTGATAGCAGTATCTAGAATAAACCTATTCCAAGATGTAATTCCAACATAAAAATTTCTAAGTAAGATAGTAGTAGCTTGCTTCTTGGTGGCTCTTTTTTGTGAATCATTAATTCTATACCAAGCATCTTTCAAACTTTTCCCACCTCTTTGTTTAAAGGTGAGAACTTCTGCCTCGTCAAAGACAAAAGGACCCGACATAATGACAACTAAAGAATAAGGTAACTATTTTTGTGAAAAAAGGTACTAAAGCAAAAACGAAAGGTAAACTAACAAGACTAAAAAGCAAAGGTAAAAGATAGCATGCAACTCCCCTATCCTGAAGAGTGGAGTCCCCGGCAACGGCGCCAGAAAATACTCCTTGATGGGCCTCGAACCCCTCGTTGGATACGCCAAGTGGAAGGTGTAAGATGCAGTATTGTAGAAGTATTTTCCCTTAGCAAAGATGCCAAGGATCGAATCCCCAGAGACTCCTAGGTTCAACAAGTAGGTGTCAACTGCTACGACGCCAGATAGCAATCAACGTGGACCTGCACACAGATACAAATAACTTTGCTCCCAACGAGTACAGAGAGGTTGTCAATCCCTCCGGCCTTGTAGTTCACAAAGGATTAAAAGCAATGATAGTAGTGATAGATAGTGTTTTGCAATAGTAAAGAATAGCGAAAAGTAAATAGTGGATGTGATCAATGATGGTAATATGGACCGGAGTCTCATGATGTTCACTAGTGATGTCTCTCTCCCAAAAGACGATAAAACAGCTATGTGAGGTAAACGAATTATAGCTGGGCAATTGACAGGACCACGAACGAAAACCAATGCTGACTACATTGCAAGAAAGGTTGAGGTTCAAAGCATGGGCGGTACGCCAAAGTAAGTAGACCGAAATCCTTCAATATCTACTACTAATCATCCACCTTGAGATATCTATCCAGAACATCTCGCTGGTATTAAGTTGCGAGTCCCACCCATAGTGTAAACTCAATGCAACAGACAACTGCATTAAAAGAACTTTGCGTAAAGTAAACAATCCTTGCACCCGTGGGCACAAGCACCGTTGTTTTCCCCCTTGTGGCAACAGCACATCCCCTAGACTCATGTTTCTGTCACTCAAGCTAGTCATCGAGGGGCATGAACCCACAATCAAGCATAACGTTCCCTCTTGGAGTCACTACCTACTACTCGGCCAAAGCAATAAATAACAACGGAGAACATGCAAGAATTACTTATGAACATAAATATAAAAGAGGCGAATCAAATATATTACTCAAGATCAATCTGAACATAATCTCATAATCCATCGGATCCCAGCAAACTCAACATAGCAACAGCATAAGGATTACATAGGTGCCTCGATCATGTAGGGCAGCTCACAAGGACTAATTAGTGAAGCACAAGAACGGGAGGAGAACATCACATAGCTACTGGTCATGGACTCATGGTCCAAGGGAGACTACTCACGAGTCATCCGGGAGGCGTCCATGGTGGTGGAGAAGCTCCCGGTGGTGATCCTCCCCTCCGGCAGGGTGCCGGGAAGAGTTCTCCTGGTGCTCCCGATCTTGGAAGCGGTGGCGGCAGCGGAACAGAGATGGGATCGCGAAAAGAGTTTCTGTCCTGAGGGTTTCGGAGGACCCTCTAAATATATGCCAAAGGGGGGCACCAGAAGGAGCTCGGGGGGCCCAGGCGGCCCCCCGGCGCGGCCCAGGGGGGGGGCGCCGCCAGGGCGCCTGGAGCCCTGGTGCCCCCCCCGGCTGTCCTTCGGACGCAGGGTTGTTTCCGGAACGCTGATTTTTTATATAATTTTTCTGGATTTTTCTGGGCAGTTCTCGTAACGTGAAAACCTGAAATACAAAAACAGCCGAAAACAAAAACTGGCACTGGGGTGCACTGGATTAGTAAGTTAGTCCAAATATGATCAAAAGTGTATGGAAGTGTATGAATATCATAGCAATATCACCCAAAAGTGGCATGGAGCAAGCAGAAATTAAAGATACGTTTTGGACGTATCAGTATCGCACCGAATTCCTTCCTTCATCCCCATTTTTGTTTCGGTGGTAGACATGTTTTTACCCCAGATCGTCCTTTTTCTTGTCGTGTTGGCACCCCTTAATGGTCTTAGTTATCAAGAAAGGGCAATGCCTGCAGTCTCAGTTTTTCCCTTATTTCTTGGATGAGTACAAATATTTTTCGTCCGCTTGATAATAATGTGGTTGCGACATTCGTGTCCTGCTACATGGTTACCAAGTACGTCCTCGCCTCCGAGCTAGTCTAGGTTGCTACCTGGCTAAGCGAGCACTTGGTGTAGCGCTGTTTACACCAATTCTTCCACACATTTATTCGTTCTCGTGCACATCGTCACATCATGCTAAATCGTAGAACCGGAGATCCCGCGGAATTTTGTGTGCTTAAGTAGGCATGCATATTGTGTGATTAGCAGCAATATGTGACTTTGATTGTGTGTGAATTGATTGTTGTTGTGTGCTTTTGTTTAGTTGAGTTTTCTTTCACTTCTTTCTTTTTGGGCCCGGGTGTTACATTATTTTTCCCCTATAAAGAATGGATCATGAACTGACACCGGACTTGAAGAAGTGATAAGGAGTTCAAATATTCGGAAACTCAGCTAAATAGAATGGAATTCTCAGCCGACTGCAGAAAAATGGGGAATATCTGATTTTGAGACTGGTAATCAATTTTTGCGTCAGCGAGCACTCCTCACAACAGTACTGACAACTCAAGTCTACATCGGTACAAAATACTCGCCGCAGTATCAGTCAAGTCAGCAGCAAGGCAGGTGAGGCACCAGATCAACGTTATATTTTCTGGCAAAGGTATGGACCATATACAAAATCTTGGCTCAGCAAGGCATGATGCTTGAAATATGTTATCATCCGAAATAAAGTCAGAATGTGACATGCTCGTGGAAGGCAGTCAAAACTATTTTTCTCATGTAAATAATCTGTCTCAGAACATTATGAGCATGTGTCTGGATTTCAGTTTGCATATCAGTATGAAGTTGTGGACAAATAAGTAATGCAGTATTATTCCACACGCTATCACAAGAAATTTAGAGGCAAGGCTCCCCAATATTTCCTCAGCATGATATGTGAACAATTTCCGGCCCACGATACCCGGTCGTTCTCAACAAGATACCCCGGTAAAAGCTTGTGACTTTGATTGTGTGTTTATCGATTGTTGTTGTGTGCTTTTGTTTAGTTGAGTTTTCTTTCGTTTGTTTCTTTTTGGGCCCCGGTGTTACATTATTTTTCCCCTATAAAGAATGGATCATGAACTGACACCGGACTTGAAGAAGTGATAAGGAGTTCAAATATTCGGAAACTCAGTTAATAGAATGGAATTCTCAGCCGACTGCAGAAAAATGGGGAATATCTGATTTTGAGACTGGTAATCAATTTTGCGTCAGTGAGCACTCCTCACAACAGTATTGACAACTCAAGTCTACATCGGTAAAAAATACTCACCGCAGTAACAGTCAAGTCAGCAGCAAGGCAAGTCATGCACCAGATCAACAGTATATTTTCTAGCAAAGGTACGGACCATATACAAAATCTTGGCTCAGCAAGGCATGATTCTTGAAATATGTTATCATCCGAAATAAAGTCAGAATGTGACATGCTCGTGGAAGGTAGTCAAAACTATTTTTCTCATGTAAATAATCAGTCTCAGAACATTATGAGCGTGTGTCTGGATTTCAGTCTGCATATCAGTATGAAGTTGTGGACAAATAAGTAATGCAGTATTATTCCACATGCTATCACAAGAAATTTAGAGGCAAGGCTCCCCAATATTTCCTCAGCATGATATGTGAACAATTTCCGGCCCACGATACCCGGTCGTTCTCAACAAGATACCCCGGTAAAAGCTTGTGACTTTGATTGTGTGTGAATTGATTGTTGTTGTGTGCTTTTGTTTAGTTGAGTTTTCTTTCGCTTCTTTCTTTTTGGGCCCCGGTGTTACATTATTTTTCCCCTATAAAGAATGGATCATGAACTGACACCGGACTTGAAGAAGTGATAAGGAGTTCAAATATTCGGAAACTCAGCTAAATAGAATGGAATTCTCAGCCGACTGCAGAAAAATGGGGAATATCTGATTTTGAGACTCGTAATCAATTTTGCGTCAGCGAGCACTCCTCACAACAGTACTGACAACTCAAATCTACATCGGTACAAAATACTCACCGCAGTAACAGTCAAGTCAGCAGCAAGGCAAGTCAGGCACCAGATCAACAATATATTTTCTAGCAAAGGTACGAACCATATACAAAATCTTGGCTCAGCAAGGCATGATGCTTGAAATATGCCATCATCCGAAATAAAGTCAGAATGTGACATGCTCGTGGAAGGCAGTCAAAACTATTTTTCTCATGTAAATAATCAGTCTCAAAACATTATGAGCGTGTGTCTGGATTTCAGTCTGCATATCAGTATGAAGTTGTGGACAAATAAGTTACCCATTATTATTCCACACGCTATCACAAGAAATTTAGAGGCAAGGCTCCCCAATATTTCCTCAGCATGATATGTGAAGAATTTCTGGCCCACGATACCTGGTCTTTCTCAACAAGTTACCCCGGTTAAAGCTTGTGACAGACGAAAATATTTTTTTCTCAAACAAGCAAACCCGAGGGGAAGCTTCTCAAGTACGAAACTCAGGCTTCTCCAGAACAATAATCAGACCAAGCTTCGTGTGTAAGCTATAAGAGCCTTCTTCTGCACGATACCCAGACAAACGATTTGAGCATAAGCTAACGAGTTCTCCTCAACAAGCTACTCCGATGGCTTCTCTCGTAAGCCACTCAGTCCACGTCATTACCATGCTATTACACTGTCCGTAGAGATTATATGATGAGCTGCAAATGTATGGCAGTGCCAGACTCGCATATATTTTGTCGGAAGCACAAATCCGCCAAGGCATGTGTCTTCTTCAGAAATCAAGTGTTCGCCTATATATGGTGAGCATGCACATCAGTCACTCATACGAGATGCGGCAAGAATCTAGCAGATATACCTAAGAAAGGTACGGACCCAACAACCTCACGAGTCAGGCAAAGGAAAAATAAGCAGAGGTACATCTCATGAATTACAAGTATCGACAAGATCTGGAGATGACATCGCAGAATCAACAATCTTGACAATGGTCACCAAGATCATTATTCCCGCAACTGACAAGGAAATGTCCTAAAACCTTGTCACTTTCTGGTATGATTGGCCTCAGCAATGGGCTTCGTACAGCTACAAATCCCGGTATATGTATGTGAACCCAGTTCAGCAAACACGCATACGGGATAATGTCAAAAATATTGCACTAATTACATCCATGGTCATCCGAAAAATCAAGGACAAGCATGGCCAAGGTATTCCGGTAAGGTATCCTGACAAATAAAATCCTGACCGTCAAAAGATGAGGCTGACAGCAAGGGTATGATGAATTTTTGCGCAACCATCAGGGTTCGGATACCCAAATTAATCAACAGCCGTAATTCCATATGGATCCACAAAGGCATACTCTCAGCAGCCTACTCTGTTTTACAAGGATTTCATATCCCGCTGACCCACTTGGCATGGTTAGCGTGGAAAATCCCAACGAGTATACCAATAAAATGAGAAAAATCAAAAGCCAAGCAAATCAGCTCAGACCCGGTATAGCCATTGTCGGTGTAATAAGGTAGGGGTACCTTAGTACCCCAACTTGTGCACGGGCAGTAGCAGCTTCCCGCGGCAGGGCATACCACGCGCTTGCCAAAGCCCACTCTGGTCCCTATGAAGCCATTCAAGAACAAATTATCCAAATTAAGAGACAAGACCCCAGCAAGAGGAGCTTGCCGGGAAGGCCGCACCAGGCTCAAGGGCATCTTTTCAGCACAAGACCCTGGCAAGAGGCGCTTGCCAGGAAGGCCAAAGGATAACACCACAAAAGGTACATCGCGGCGCATCATGCGCCCCGGCAGGGACCGAGAAGCGGCAAGCTTCCGGGCCCGGCAAGATAGAGGCCCCGGCAAGGTGCTTGCCGGGGGAAGCTCACACTGTGTGCCTGCGCTCCAGCTCATCTGGCCACGCGCCGCCCTGGGACCCTTCCAGGAGCACGTGGCAGATGGCTGTGCAGCCTGAGGGACACGCTGGCGAGCCGCGGTGACGAGGCTACCGCCGTGGCGAACGGAGACGCATGGACAGACGCTTTTGGGGTCGACGGCGACGGGCATTCAATGCCCTTGTCTCCCACCGTCAAAGTTAGGTGAAGACCACTGTTCATCCACTGTTCATGCACTATTCGCGCACTGTTACAACTACCACCAAATTTACATTTTTACCCTCCTCTACGTTGACACCTGTCGGTGACCCCTTTGAGCTATAAAAGGAGGCCCATGCACAACATAGAGGAGGTTCGATCCTGGAAACTCGCACACTCCCTCGCTCGGTGTAGCTGGTACTGTAGATCTTCAAGCTCCCTAGCCCGAAAACTCAATACAACCAAAGCAGGAGTAGGGTTTTACGCGTCCGCGCGGCCTGAACCTGGGTAAACTGCCCGCGTGTGCCCCTCGATCTGCTCTCCGTGCTCCCTCCGCTCCCTTACCGCAACGTAGAAGGGGCTCCGGTCCCATAGGTGCTCGTGGGAGGACAGTTTCCCCCGACATCTTTGTTTTGCGCGGCGAGGTAAACTGCTCGGGCTTATCTTCCAGAACCCAGCACTAGTTGGCCCTCCACTCCTCCCACTTGCCGCGGAGCTCTCCTTTCAAGTACGCGTCCTTCTTGTTCAGCCTAAAGATCCAGGAGATGCCGCCGGAGAGCGGGGATCCGGATTCTACTCTAGGCGTGAAGAAATGGCGGAAAAGAGCTACATTCGGGTGGACCCCAACATAGTTTTCGCACAGATGTGCGAAAACAGCCATCGTAAGGACGGCGTTGGGGGTGAATTCTAGGAGGTGGAGGCCGTAGGTGTTCATTACATCGCAGAAAAACTCCGAGAACGGAGGGCACAGACCACAGTGGAAGAATACGGCAAAGTAAAAGTACCCGCCGGGGAACATGTCGATGGCGACGGCGGGGAGGACTCTGGTGCGAGGATGAGCCTTCGTCTCCCTCACCCAGAACAAGTAGTACTTGTCCCGGAGCTCCCTCGTGCCGAGCCTCGGCGGGAAGACCACCCTCTTCCTCCGCATAGCTGCTAACTTCGCCGCCTGCTCGGACTTCTCCTTCTTCGCCTTGTCGCCCTTCGACTTGTCGCTCTTCGGGGCCATGGCGGGGGCGGCAGGGAGGGAGGCTAGGAGGTCGCTGGCGCTGCGGGTGTTGGACGCGGCGGAGGGGGTGGAGCTCGGCTCTCCGTCGACCTTTGCGGAAGCAGAGGGCGACGGGGGTTTCTGGAGATTGAAGACGCAATGAAGGAATGGAGGGAAACTGCCCTGCTTCCTCTTCTTTTAAGGGGGAAGTGGGGGACGCTCCGCATTTCCCATTAAAGAACAGGCCACGATCTCTCCCACAACGCCGCAATCGACGCGTGCCATTAGGGAGGGATGCGGCGGATACGGAGAGGGATACGGCTCGCCGTGGCCTGCCTGTGCCCGTGCACTGTCTTGGGCCTGGCCCAACAGCGCTTGGCACCGTGTGTGGCCCAGGCCCGGGGGATCCTGTCGGTGTAATAAGGTAGGGGTACCTTAGTACCCCAACTTGTGCACGGGCAGTAGCAGCTTCCCGCGGCAGGGCATACCACGCGCTTGCCAAAGCCCACTCTGGTCCCTATGAAGCTATTCAAGAACAAATTATCCAAATTAAGAGACAAGACCCCGGCAAGAGGAGCTTGCCGGGAAGGCCGCACCAGGCTCAAGGGCATCTTTTCAGCACAAGACCATGGCAAGAGGCGCTTGCCAGGAAGGCCAAAGGATAACACCACGAAAGGTACATCGCGGCGCATCATGCGCCCCGGCAGGGCCCGAGAAGCGGCAAGCTTCCGGGCCCGGCAAGATAGAGGCCCCGACAAGGTGCTTGCCGGGGGAAGCTCACACTGTGTGCCTGCGCTCCAGCTCATCTGGCCACGCGCCGCCCTGGGACCCTTCCAGGAGCACGTGGCAGATGGCTGTGCAGCCTGAGGGACATGCTGGCAAGCCGCGGTGACGAGGCTACCGCCGTGGCGAACGGAGACGCATGGACAGATGCTTTTGGGGTCGACGGCGACGGGCATTCAATGCCCTTGTCCCCCACCGTCAAAGTTAGGTGAAGACCACTGTTCATCCACTGTTCATGCACTATTCGCGCACTGTTACAATTACCACCAAATTTACATTTTTACCCTCCTCTACGTTGACACCTGTCGGTGATCCCTTTGAGCTATAAAAGGAGGCCCATGCACAACGTAGAGGAGGTTCGATCCTGGAAACTCGCACACTCCCTCGCTCGGTGTAGCTGGTACTGTAGATCTTCAAGCTCCCGAGCCCGAAAACTCAATACAACCAAAGCAGGAGTAGGGTTTTACGCGTCCGCGCGGCCCGAACCTGGGTAAACTGCCCGCGTGTGCCCCTCGATCTGCTCTCCGTGCTCCCTCCGCTCCCTTACCGCAACGTAGAAGGGACTCCGGTCCCATAGGTGCTCGTGGGAGGACAGTTTCCCCCGACAGCCATCGACGGAATCAAGTACACGGTCAGTGTGTCAGGAACAAGCATTTGTCCGTCAGCTCCCTGTCGGGCCAGTTGCAAGATGTAAATATTTGAGGTATGACACAGCTATAACTCCATGCCCCGTTATATTGTTCACGACAAAAAGGCAGTCAAATCTTTGGTACATATCTCATGCTCGAGCCAAAGGAATAAATAAAAATAAATCAGTACCACCTATGAGAAGTCAGATCCCGTCAGAAGATGGCCATGAACAATTCTCAGCCTTTATTGGAACCAGAAGGCATGCATTTATTTGAAGCAACCCCATGGCAGAAGTAAAAAGGTTCTCATGACCAAAGGGAAAGTTATGCTCAGATGCATTGGATATCGCCGCAGATATGGAAGAATCAGCGTCAGCAAAAGGATTTATCATGGGAGCATTAACCCGTCAGAATTTGAGGAAAGGCGAAGCAAACCACCCCGAGCAAGGATAATCAGATCATCTAAAATTCTCGGGGGAACAAATAAATAAAGGAAATGGAGATCCGAGTTGGAAATGATATCCTCAAGTCATTACTTGTTCCCTGAGCCAACAAATCTCGAGGACGAGATTTCTTTAAGGGGGGAAGGTTTGTGACAGCCTGGTTTTTGGCCCTTTTCTTTTTCTTTTTGATTTATTGGTTTTGCTCTGTTTTTCTTTTTGGAGTAATTGTGTGGCCTTGTCACCTGGGAAATCATCCTCTTTTTCCCTCCCAAGTGGCTCATCCTTCTCGAAACCTTGCCAAGATCATGCCACTCCACTGCTTGACCAAACCCTAATATCTTTTTCTAAGGGAATATTCCTTTTTCTATTAAAGGAATAACCCTGTCTGCCCTAGGTTGTGAAGCAACCTATATTTCTGTCACTCCAAAAATTCCCAAATAAATTCTAATAATTTGTTTGGGTCATATCGTCATCAAATATGGCAAAACTTTTCCTTGCCATGTTAAAAAATAATCATCGAATATTCCTTTTCCTATTCTGCCCTAAATGGCACTTTGTGAAGCAAGTGCTATTTATATTTTATCAATTGACCCCAAACTTGTTGGGCATTCTTTTATGTCCAAATAATTTCCACATGCCAAAATTCAACTTTATTTGCCTAGCCAATCTTCCTCACTGAATTTTCAAAGTTTCTGTCAAATAGAAGCCACTGTGAAGAAAGTACTAGCGAGGAGCATCCAAATGAGTTGAAATTTTACATGCCTCTTCTTGAGATCATTGTATTCCTCTCCCCCAAAACTCAGCTCCATCCAATCAACCATGTGAGCACACCTTCAAATATTTTTTTCTGTCCAAATTTTCAATTTGTGAAGCAAGTGTATTTTATCTTGCTCCACTATGGCTAAAAATGTTCGAGGACCTTCTCCCAACCATATAGCCTACCTCTACCAATTTTTGGTACATTTTATGTAGCCATTTTCTCTCAGGAATTTTCCTAAGTTTGTGGACAAGAAGGATTCTTGTGAAGGAAGTACCATTTTGGTAAATCCAATTGGTATGAAATTCATACAGCATCTTACTATGACCAAATCCCTAAGCCTTGCCAAGTTTCAGCCCAAATGGACTCACCATTTGAGTGCATCATCCAAATCTCATTTCAGGACCAGATTTGGTAGTTGCAAAGCAACTATGATTTATCCTGATCCAAATTCTCTCAAACATACCAGGATGTAAGTTCTTCTTTACCTAAAACCCCCAGACAAGCTCTTTGGCTCCTAATCATTTGCTGTTGATCAGCATTTCTCCTCAAAGTTTACTGGTGTAAACTTCAGAGGATCTTTACCACTCAACCATAGATCTTTTCACCAATATACCACAGTAGGGGAGACTTACCACGCAAGGATTTACCACTAGACATCAAGTTACAGCTCATTTTCACCACTACGTTCCAGTGCACGCGGTGATCACGACACTTGCATGCGTGTGCATGCGCCCTGTGCACGGTGGCCGCGCCCAGAGCGATGTTTCTGCCTCGGCTGCGCGCCTCTCGTCGTCTTCGCACGCGTGAGCCTATCCCTTGGCCTCGCCTCACCGTCGCAGACCCCCTGGACCTCTCTCCCCCTCCGTCCTCTTCCTCACCGATGCTCCCCGACACTCGCCGCCGACCGACACTAGAGCACAGTGCTATGTTTGGCCGCGAGTCTCCCTCGGTCTCTTCCTCTACTCCTCGGCGTCGCCTACCTCCCCGTGAGCTCTGAATCGCTGGCTCCTCGTGTCCCCCGCGCCTTCCCGTGCTCGCTAAGCTGTCGCCAGGGCCTCGACCGAACACGCATCCGCGGCGACGACAGCGCAGCACTCCTCTCACCCGGCTATATGTAGCCCTCCCCGAGCCTCTCCGAGCTCATCACTCGCCTTCACTCGCTCTGCCACACCTCCCCAGCCTCTTCCCCGAGCTCGAAGAGCTCCCCTGCTCTCCCTCCGTCGCCATTGCCACCGCCTCGGCCATCTTAAATTTGAGGCACCCGAGCCCTCCCCCTCCTCCTAGCCGTTGCCAGTGCACTCCACCACATCCCCTAGAGCTTCCCCGCCAGTTCACTCTCCCTCCGGTGGCCTCTAGTCGCGAGTCCGACCGGCCCCCGAAGGCATCTCCGTTGGAGTCCAAGACCACATCGCTCCAGCCCTCCTCGACGTCCGTGCTCTGCGGGGACGGGTGCGGCTTGGCCTCCCGAGCACGTCGGTTTGCCGCACGGCCCGAATGGTGGCCGGAGCCGAGCCCTCCCCTCTGCTTCGTCGGGCGAGCGCGAGGTAGGAGACGACGACCTCGCCCCCCTTCTGACCCGTGGGCCCTGGCCCCACCTGTCGGCGGGCCAGGCGTTGACCCGCCCATTCTTGCTGGATAAGTGACGCCCTCTCCCTGCGGGACCCGCACGTCAGTGACCAGCGCCCCGGTCCCGCCTTTGCCTAGTCATTAAGTGGAAGTGCATTTCCTCGAGTGCGCTTTCGTTTCAGTGAAAGTGTAAAGTGTTGCGGTTTCGGCCTGAAATACGCCTTCACTGTCCCGAAAGCATATTTCCTGGAATGTGCTTTCAGTTTTTCTATTTTGGCCCAGTCTGTAAATTATTCTGTTACAGATAGGTCCCTGGCAGAAAAACACTCATATCTTTTTGATCCCAACTCCAAATGAGGTGAATCCAAAGCCATCTCTTTGTCTCGTCGAGCCCGTTCTGTTGGCACCATTTTCAATATGTTTCAACATTCTGAAAATGACCATTTTGCCCTTGCCGTTAAACAGCCCCCTCCGAGAGAGAATGTTTCCGGCGATTCTTTTCGCGAGCTTTCCGCACCTTGTCCCGGTGATTTCTTCACCACCAGGCAAGGCACACCGTCTACTTGCATGATGGCAATGCAGTGACATGGTTCTTTATTTGAACTTATTTAAAATATTGCATAGCTACGTATGATCTTGTTCATGGCATTTCTTGGAGTTGTATTCTGATCTTGTTGTTGCCATGATTATACTTGGAGTTCTAGGATTTATATTTTGACGATTATGTGAATGGCATGTTGCCTTTGGATTCTTAGTGGCTATATTCATGATAGTATCTGGTATTATTTTGGAGTATTGTTTTGGACATCATGTTGCCTTTCGATTTCAGTGGCTATTTTCATGCTAGTATCTGTTAGTATTTTTGGAGTAGTTTTGCTTTGGATGTCATGTTGCCTTTGGATTATTAGTGGCTAGTATTATTTTCATTGTGATGCTTGTTGATATTATGTTTTGGAAAATGATGATGGAGATGATGCTTTCATGTGGATCATAGATGAATAATTAGTTCTTGATTTTTGCATAGTAGTGTTCTCGGATTTTTCTTCATGATAGAGATGTTATGCTATCCTTGGAGTATTTTATTATGATGTTATTAATCTTTGGATTATTTGTTGGATATTGCTATGACTTGGATTATTAGTTTGATAGTTGATATTGGAGTATCTATATCAAAATTAAAATTTGTTAAAGATAAACTCCGTCATTAAGTTGGTCAGGTGCCACCGAACCGGGCTTTCCCTAGTGCAACCACATTTGCCTTTATGGGAGGCCCTAATACGATGTTATTGTCAAACCTCTCGCTGGTGCCTCCAACCAGGGAAGGTTATGGGCATGCACTACCTGATCAGGTAGTCGGACATAACCTTGTGTGCCCGTAGTTGGATAATAAGCGCTTTTTCCCCGTTTGGGGCTTTTATTTGTTTTGGCCACGACGATGGTCGTTGGTGTCTTTGGTAGACACGAGGCCACCCAGGACTAAGCATGGTGGGGAATGAGTGGGAGTGGCCGGGAGAGTGTCATGATAGTAGATCGGTTTTGTCGGAACGCCGTTGGTCCACCCGAATGGGAGAACGAGGCCATGGGTTCTGTGGTGTGGGTACAGTGCACTACCTCTATAGAGTGTATTTGTTAAATCCTCGGTCATGGGCATGGGTTCGTTCTAAGTCACACCGTTCGATCAACTCTCAAATGACGGAATAAACTAAATGAATTATAGGTGAATTACATATATATTTTTATTTTGAGCAGTGCAGGATATTGATGATGATGTAGACCAAGTGTTGGTCATGGTAGTGACCATAGGAAAGATCACGTTTGGTTTTGATCATGATGGTATATTTCTTGGCCGGTTAGCCAAGAGGAATATGGCTATGTAAATCCGATATGGTGATTTATTAGTATTGTATTAGTTACATACCATGCTTAGTAATTGCTTCATCATGAGAGTTGTTAATTTATTAACCTATTAATGCTATGTTATTGTTTTGCCTTGATGCCTTTGGTTGTTGTGAGCTTGCAAGTACATTCAATGTACTGACCTGGCGTGTCATGCCAGATTGCAGGTGATGCCATGATTGCTTGATTGTGTGTTGAGGTTGCCGTGCCTGCGAGCTAGATCGTGTCCCAGCCAGAGTCCCTACGGAGTGGAGTTCACCACCTTCGTCGCTGTTCCGCTGCTAGAAGTATTCCGCTGCTACGAGTTGTTCCGCTGCTGGCATAGATCAAGTGTAGTATCGCCGACATAGTGTCGCGTGCTGATGTGCATCTTTGTAACATCAGACCCTTGTATTATTATTCTTGTAATAAGAGCTGATTTGTTCTATGTCAAGCAGTTCCGTATTCCAGAAGACTTCTCCTCGATCTCTGGGCTGGAATACGGGGCGTTTCGGTTTCTCTGAGCCGGGGTGCCACAGACAGTCCTTGAAGATTTCCACAACATTTGGTTCAAGTACTTTTTGGTCCTTGCGGGATTTCCTCTGCATTTGGAACAAGTCAATATAGATCTGATAATATGGTACAACGAAAAGAGTGAAACAGCAGCTAATTACAAGAGCCTCGCAGTGTGCAATATAGCTACGAGATCCTGTCGTCTGTTGGAATTTCACTTTCGTACGGTTGGCCTTGTTCTTTGAACAGTTCACGTACCAGAAGATAGATTTGTGTGGCACATGCATAAATAGGAATTCAACATGTGATCTGATCACATATATATAATGTACGTGATACTTCGTATCGGACCAGTATTTAACAAGGCCTCTCCAGTCTTCATCAGATATATTTTCCACTCGAGATGTTTGGGTAAGTTCACTGTTAGCCTTGCCTTCAAAGTGAGTTTTCCTCAAGTTATACCAATATGGTCGCATAACAGACTTGAAAACATGGGTGCAAGCTTGTCTGGTTGCATCATCTTGCCTACCCAACTTGAACCTCATCTGTCGAAAATTATGGGAGTCTCATTATCAGCAACCTAGAAAGTATTGGACAGAGCAAGACGATATTACTAGTTTCCATACATAACCATACTCACAGATATTTGTCGAGTAAGGTATCGAACTGGGTTTTGTCTTCGTCGTTCCTGTACTGAATCCATGTTGGGAGGATACGTACATGACACCTAACAGCAACCGCCGCGTCTGATACTAACTTGGCTGACTCTGTAGCTTCACGTGGCCTTTTTAAACCTGCCTCAAAACGGATCTCCATACTTCCTCCTCTAGATTTAGTTAACCTATAGACCATTATCCCTGATGTTTGTTTCCTCTTGCGCCTAGGTGCTATTCCAACAACAAACATAGGAAGTGTTAGTGTACATCAGACTGTGAGACTACATATAAAGAAGCATGCAACTGTAACTTGACTCCAGCAACTACCTTATTGCCGTTGAAGCTCACAAAGTTCATCTTATCTTGCCAACTCATCTTGTGTCAAGAGTGCTTCAGAAGTAGTGTCAGGTGGCAAGGGAGCTTGGGACTGCTAGCTGAGTTGACCAACGAGTAAATCATGCAGCTGGTGGTACTGCGGAAGGTGCTGCAACAACTAGGGTTGTCTCAGCTTGTTTGGTGGCAGCTATTTGTTTCTGTTTGGCTTGTTCTACAGCTCGTGTAGCACGGGATACCCTGTCGGTACAATTTTTCGCTGGACTTTGACCTTCTATTACACCATCAGTACCAGCAGAATCTGCAGGATTGTTCCGCTTCCATTTCCATGTCGTTCTGTCTTGCTTCCTCTTGCTCTGTGCCATGTTAAGTCATGCCGACAAGAAAAACGAATATCAATTTAGTTCTTCAGAACAAATGTACTTTGATGTAAGGACATGGTGTGATAGACAGATATTGTATGTTCTAGAAACAGGAACACGTGTCTTAGTCACAAGTATAATGTGTAAAGTAAGCAGATGAAATTCAACAAAATTAGAAGCAATACAAGCTAGACATCATACATAACATGCAACCACATATAACAGGGCCAAGTTAGAGGGAGCACCTGTGATGGTGCACTAGGGGATACGTGCTCATCACCAACACAGCTACGTTGAGTGTCTATGCATGTGTTGTCTTGGAAATTATCTTGGGGGGGTGGAGGAGTAGAATCTGTAGAGGCCCTCCATTTGGAAGGAGCACCTTCATCCGCTGCCTTGCTAACTTCCTTTCGCTTTATTGATTTTGAATTTTCAAGTAAAATAGACATGAAAAAGCAATAAAATTCACTCTTCAGAACTCATTCGTGCATGATACTGACAATCACTACTTTGATGTAAGGCAAACACATGATTCTAGGATGGAATAATACGAAAAACAGGATGCGGCATGGCATATTCACAACTGTTTGTGTAAACTAAGCAGAAACCATTTCACCAAATAAGAAGCAATGCAAGCTAGACACCACGTGAAAGATGCAACAAGTATGACTCTGCCAAGTTAAAAGTGTCCCGTCATAAGTGGAATTTCAACAAATTAGAAGCAGCACATGCTATAAATCATAACAAAGATGCAACTAATATCACACTGCATATACTCAAGGTGTCTCATCATATTGATTTATGCGGGATACAAGAAAACAATAGTTTTATGTGAGGACATGCTTAATAGACAGATTTACTATGTACTAAATACAGGAAGGCATGTCACATTAACAGGTATAATGTATAAGCTAAGCACAATAGCACATGCAGTTTAACCAGATTGGAAAAATTACAATCTAGATACCATATGCAACATGCAACCACATATCACGCTGCCAAGTTAGAGCAAGCACCTGCGATGCTAGTGTAGGGGAAATGCGGTAATCAACTACAGAGCTACGTTCACTATCTTCATCTAGCCTTGCTGTTTCTTGAGAATCATGTCGGGAGGCTGATGCTGCATTCTTTAAATGAGGAGTCATCAACTTGCGTGACTGCCTCATCATAAGTGATTGATGAGAGATACACAAGAACATTAGTTTGATGTAAGAACATGGTTAATACATAGATGTACTAGTATGTACCAAAAACAGAAAGGCATGTCATATTTAAAGGTATAATGTGTAAGCTAAGCAGATGCAATTTAACCAAATTGGAAGCAATACAAGCTAGACATTTGGCTGGAGTGGTGAGCATGATCATCTAGGACCTGAGAGCCTGGTGGGAGGCGGGCTTCTTCGCCACCATCGCGGCTTTTTAGTTGGCTTCCAAGTGATGCCTCTCTTTGCCGGGCTTGCCACTAGCTCGGCCAGTGCCCTGACTAGCTATTTGTCTTCTGGTACTCACAGGATGGTGGTTCATGTAAAAAATATCTTTCCTTATCTTAATAAAGACCGACTTCGGCCTTTTCAATACAAGCTAGACACCATATGGAACATGCAACCACATATGACACCGCGAAGATAAAGCAAGCACCTGGGATGGTGATTCATTGCGAGCGAGGTCATCAACTTCAGAGCTACGTTTATCGTCTCCATCTGCTGACACTGCACATTTAATAAGGCTGAAACGTGTCTGGCCTATCCGCCTACCACGCTGGAGCGACTTCTCTCTTTTCTTTTTTGCTTCTCTCATAGCAGCAGAGTCTCAAATACCCTTGCATAAAAACACAATAGTGAGAGTATGGGTGAAGTGTCTGCAGAACTAGTGCACTCTAAAAGTAGCAGATAGCAGGTGGCTGAAAAATAAATGACAAGAGACATATGATAGCTCTACAACATTGCATGGCAAACAAAATTAGATTCTACTCCGTATGATTTTGTAATATATGAGCACAGGAAATGTACGTACTCCTCCAGCACACCACCACATGTGGTCATATCAAGATAACAGTCGACTGAAAATAAATAGGTCAGTCGATTTTTTTAATGAACCGTCCGATCTATAAGGAACGGGCAGATGGCCTTCGTCTACCTCCCGCCAGTCACTGTTGACGATCTTTCTCGAACCGCCAGCGACCACCGGCCCAGACCCCTGCCTCCGCCGCCCTACCCTCCCCTCGACCTCACACCACCGCCGTGCTTGGCAGCGCCGCCAGGCCATCCCTTTAATCCCGGTCGACCTATAGATCGGGCGCCAGTAGCTCTAGGCCCCACACGCCCCTAAGATAAACACCGAGGCGCTGCTTCCCGGGCGTAATAGGCAGACTAGTGCCTGTTACGCCGGGGAATGCTTCCATTAATTGGGAATCAACTGACTAGGAATTGAAATTCAGGGGGCCGATGGACCTCTAGCTAAGGTGAAATAGTATATGAGGAGAAACCTTGTGCATCGCGAGTTACTAGGAACATCTAGTATTAAGAAGAAGCGGTCAACTAGTGTCTTCTGTGGGATGAATACCGTGTAAGCAGCCACATAAGATTTGCATGAATAAGGGAAGAGGAGTACCATTTTCGGTTGCAGGTGTGGTTGCTTCCACATGTCACGCCGATCTTCTTCTTTCCGTCGGGGAAATCGATGTTCTGGAGGAGGGTGCAGGCTTGGACGAACCCATGGCCAAATTTTTGACTGTGTTGTTATGGCCGTATGTCGGCGGAGGGGAAGCAGATCCGAGGCGGCGAAGGACGGCGTAGCAGGAACAACTCCGGTGCGGTGGAGGGTGGCGAAGTTGGAGCGGCAGCGGGGAGGCGCAGGATGGCGTGGTTGAACTGGCTTGGGTATGGACGGCCCGGCCTCGGCTTCAACTACTAGCCATGGAGGGCGTTGCGGTTGAGGTTGCGGTGGACGACGACGTCGGGGTATCGGCTCCGGCGTGATGGAGGAGGGCGGCGGTTGATGGGTGGAATGGGGTGGCGGACGGAGGACGCCAGGGTTTCACGGCTGGTGGAGAGGTAGTTTTCGCGCCCACGGAGTACAAATGG
>LR738710.1:839305297-839330844 GCA_902687465.1 Secale cereale
GGGGGGGGGGGGGGGGGGGGAGAACCATGTTTCGGGTCTGGGACGTGCTTGTTTTTGGCTTTTTGAATAGAATATGGGATGCGCTTGTTTGAAATTTGGGGAAAGTACAAACTTTGCCCGCCTCTTAAATTTCGGACCTACTGCGGGTCGGGGGTAGGATGGTAATCCCAGGTATCCCAAGTAGTGGGCGGGAGCAATTTCGGTCGCGCGCATGTGTGCTTAGGCGGCCATTGTGTATGAATGTTTTTCAGAGGCGGTTGCGTGGCGTCTAGATGAAGTTACGAACATACACCGGTTTAGACCTTTGGACGTCGGGCCGGTAGGTTTCACGGGTCGGAGTTATTAGAAAAGTAATTTCCTTATACTACCAAACATTGGTCTCACGCGGTTTCGGGCGAGTAGAGGCTCTTTTGGCACTTCGTTCAAAATTTTGAAACACCAGCATTCACGTTTAGAGTACTCTTGAACTTTCAGGATTAACCTAAATAGACAATGTTGAATTTGACCTTGTGTGTTTGAAAACCTCATTAAATTATCCGCTTCTTTTTGAAATTTTGACACTTCAAAATCCTATAACTACGATTATTTTGGAATGGAGGAGCTAAATTAGAATCTATTTTGTACACGACTACATATGCTATTATGTACAAAATCAGATCAAAGATTGGTGCCCCCATAATTTAGGTATGATTTACAAATGTCGTGATATCAAATTCAAATAATTGAATGGACTTCATGTTGAATTCGATTTTTTAAACAACCTTAAGTTGAATTCAAATGTATGCTAGTCCATAGGTAGCTATTTATAATGTTCATTGTGTAACTTTCATATGTATAATGTGCTTTACACACACAACATGAACTATACTCACGTTTATATTCGATTGCTACAGCGATGCATTGTCTGGAGTTCAAAATACTAACTATGTGGATCAATTGTGTCGAATAATAACATAGACATGCTCAAATTTGATAGAATCTAGATGTCTAATGGATCAATGACCGTTCCTTATGCGAATTGAAAATATCATGATCCCATCCTAATATTTGGATACAATTTATATCTTTAATCAATGTGTACAGCAGTTTTGTACGTGTAGTTTCACTCTCCATCGGTGGTCTCTCACACATGCTCACACACTCTCTCCCGAGGTGTCTTTCTCGCACACATGCTCTCGATATAACCCTTCCTTCCTCTCGTAACCATTTACGACTGTTTTCACTAACCTTTATCACAAGCACTCGCCCTCTCGCAAGCATACACACGCACAATCCCCATCGACCCTTTCTATATACATAGACCTGCCTACGTGTCTCCTGTACGCACATTATCTTTAGGCATGTCTCTCACTCATTGTCTCACACCTCTCTTCCTAATCGACGAGTATGATTCTAGCAGAGCATTCTGTAGGATGCCCCTTAAAGTTAGGTTGGATGAATAGTAATATCAGAGATAAAGGGGTTACCTTAGTCCGAGAACCTAGGGTTACAAATCCTAGCCGGCTTTGTCAGTGGACATAGAGTCATTCACAATTATGATATCTTTGTCTTGTACGACTAGTCATCCATGGGTCTCCCTAAATGCGTCACGGGCCGATCAATGTGGCGCAGGACGGAACCAAACGAAGGGCCTTACCTCGACCCACCGGACCTCACGCGGTGACACACCCTCTGCCCCCACGTCTCGTTATCTTCTCACACCCACACATACCAACACAAATGCCACACACACAAAAAATATGCTCCTGGTGCCTCTATCCCCTCCCCCTTGCATATACACACTCAAGGGAATCTCTCGCCATGACGTCATATTCGTCTCTCTCTCTAGACCACTCTCATTTCTCGTGCTATCTCTCCCACGCCCCCTGCCGGCCCCTCTATCCATGCCTCTCTCGAATACGTAATACACACACATACCTCTCTAGGCCTTACCAAATGCATCAACTACACATTCACACATGTTACATCACATACCCCATTGATCTAAAAAGCCCTCTTCACGTTTATTTCGCATACAACATTCCTTTTGAATAAAGTGTGGCCAAAAAAATATTTTAGAATTTCTACATATATACAACATTACAAAGTTATATGGAGGAGTATGAACGCTTGCATTGCATGGTGCCCACAATGATATTTATTCCGCACTGTGAATTTGTATATTTTTATATTATATATAAAGTTAGTCATAATAAAGAGAAACGAAGAGCACCTCTCTCTCCATCGCATACCCCCCCCCCCTCTACACCCCTTTCACGTACGCACACAAACTATCTCCAGGTCAGGGGCGGAGACAGGGAGGGGCGAGCAGGGGTCGGACCCCTGCCAAACGCTCGCCCCCTCAACGATTATGTAGGTATACTGTATATGCCTAATGGCCACAACTATTTGCCTAATTAGTCCAGTCCCCTGCCGACGTACATGTTTGTGTTGCACCTGCACATCTGCTAGGGCGTTGGCCGCCGTCGCTGCCGCTTGTCAGTTGCCATCAGCATGTCCTGGGGCTAGGATATTCGCAATCGTCACTGGCTGCTACTCGTCGCGACGACAACACTGTCCATTGATGTACAGTCTGCTGTCAATGTGCGGGGAGGGAGAGACGCATGTGGATCAAATACGAGTAGATGCGGTGAGCAGAACAGATGCAGGTACACTACATAGTACATCCCACCGTTCCAAAATAGTTATATGTTTACATTTATCAAGTAAGTTCAGTTTGTACAAATTTATAAAAAAAATATGATATAAAAAAATACATAGCATGAATAGTTTTTAAATATTCTAATAACACTAATTTGTTGTTCCAGATATTGGTATATTTTTCTACAATTTGGAAGAAGTTTGACTTAGGATAAACCTAAACTCCAATAATTTTGAAACAATAGTAATATGATTTTTAGAAATTACAACTTGAAAATACTTAACTTAATTAACAGTTGTACATATAAAATAGTAAATTATTTTTGTAATCATGTGTCTTTTTTATAGTAGTTAAAGATCAAGTGAAAGACAACAACAACTCCCCCGGAAAAAAAAGACAACAACAACTGATGGGGTAAATACTTTTTTGAACCAATTGCTTCAACTTCGAGTTTCAACCCTTTATTGAGAATTATCATTTCTTTTGTAATTAGAACAATAATTTTATGCTTTATCATGGGCGCTGTCATTGAGACTTAACATATGGTGATATACCATCTTTTTCGTCAAATAGTGTTTCGCCCCCCTCATGTTCAAATCCTGGCTCCGCCCTTGCTCCAGGTCCTCTAAAAGTAAGCCCCCAGCACATTCATGCATGTTTCATCTTTCTCTCACGATATATACAGTGACGATCATTGTATTCGAAGCGAAAGCACGATACGTACATTGGACTTCAGAATCCACTCATTACGGTCACCATTTACATTTTGTGGTTATTATACAGTCACGGGCTCACCGTACAACTCTGTATTTGCTCAAGACACGACTAGTTGACCAGTTAAACGCTCCAGGTGGCACCTCTAGTGTTGCATCACATTATCTCACTACCATCGAGCCCACCTTTCGGCTTGTATCTACTCTACATCTACACTCTTATAAAATACTAGCAAGATGCCCATGCGTTGCATGGAACATCAAGATGCATTTGTATGAATAGTTTACCTTGTGCGAGAAAAGGATGAACATGGGAAGGCCTTATTTGCAAGTGTGGAGAGGGGTGTGGGGGTATCTTTTTGCAAAATTGACATAGTTTCCTTCCTATCCGTTAGATATAGATCGGACGGTCTATATTGCAGGATGGCAGGCACACGATCATCACCGACTATGCTTTTTATAAGAGTAGGGATAAAATACACTCTTATAAAAAACAAAGTTGGTGATGATGGTGTGTCAGCCATCCTGCAATATAGGCCATCCGATTTATATCTGACGGATAGGAAAGAAACTATGACAATTTTGCAAAAAAGGTACCCACACACCTCTCCATAATTGCAAATAAGGCCTTCCCTCGTTCATCCTTGTCTCTCACAAGATAAACTAGTCATACAAATGCATCTTGATGTTACGTGCAACTCACGGGCATCTTGCTAGTAAGAATGAAAACAAATGACTAAAAATATTGGACGGTGGTTCGAAGTCATGACCGCAGGCACAGCGGACAAGGTGGCCTTGTATTGGTATGATGAGCCGTCTGTTTTAACACACAGGAGCTGGTGTGGTGATTATACACACACGCACGCATGCACAGGAACTGCATGCATGCAACACTCACACGAACACATGCACCCACGCACGCACACAACACTCACACTTACACACGCAGCCACGCACGCACGCAACAGTCACAAGTACACACGCACGCATGCATTCACACACCAGTACACCACACGAACAACACACACTCTCACGCTCAAGTGCTCAACCTACACGTGCATGGACACACATCAGGCCGTGACAGACACATACACAACCAGGTGATTCCCGCGACGGGGTGGAGTCTTGTCGCTCCTGCATAAATTTGTATTTATCTGACCTTTTACCTATGCGAACTGACAGGTGGAACCCACTAGGAACGTGTTCAATTTAACTAGTCAACATGGTGCCACGCAGACTATTTGGCCGGTCAACAGAGTGCAATCCGATGCCGAACTGTGAACAAGTGACCGTATAATCACCGCAAAACGTATATAGTGACCGTAATCAGCTTATTCTGAAGTTCGGTGAATGTATTACGTTTTTCTCTCTGTAGGACCTCCAAAACTACATCTCTACACGTTCTCGCATGTTACATCTAACAAGTATGCAATACAGCATACTACTACACTCTAACACAATAAATCATATGTGTTATCAGTTTTACTAGATATCATATTGTTACTTAATTATTCAGTTTGCATACATTAAAATTGCCAAATGTATGGCCAGTATCGTATACCACGCGGGAAAAATCCCGCCCTTTCCTGTTTAATCGGGTTTGTATCGATGGATCATGCGAAACAACAAAACTATAGTACTATATACAGTACAAGTGACAGTTCGCTGGGCCGTCGTGTCGTGTACTCCTCCGTCGTAAGAGTGGAGCGCTCGCTTTCATAAATCTTCTAGTCATGGCGCCGGCGTAGTAATGAACAATGAGGCGTTAAATCACAAAGTTGCACCTTTTCCGCAGTTAAGTTGGAGGGACGAAGTAATAATGCTAAAAAAGGAGAAGTTGGAGGGACGAAGCAGCCATCATTTCACTCGTTGCTGAATCCGCTTCTCCCTCATCTTCTTCAAGTTAACCACGTGTTGCTTCTGCCGTTGTTCTGCCTCATGTGGGAAGTGGATCGGCTTGGTGAAGCATTGACACGTGGAACCGCCTGTTAGCAAACCACCAGGACAACGTCCTTTGAAAATAAGAAACCTCCCCCGCCATCCACGCGGCAAAATCACCTCCTTTTTACTAATCTTGATTCTACAATTTTTTAGATCAATATAATTGAGATTTGTATAGATAGCACACAGGAGCAAAACCAAGTGGTACGGTTAAGGGCATCCACAATGTCTAGCCAAATGTGAAAATAGGTTTTGGCATCGTGGCCGGGAACCATTGTGGACGGTGTTGCCAAAGCCAAAAGGATGGAACCGAAACTCCTTGATTGATTGATTGAAGGAATAGAAAAATGCAACGTCTCTCCTCTTTATCCCGTGCTTGGACGCATGTACAATATAGAGGACATAGTCTACTCCCCTGTCCCTTCTATCACAAATCACAAAGCACTGAGGTGTCAAATCACAAAGCATGGACAAAGCAACCATCATTTCACTCTTCGCTGACTCCGCTTCTCTATCGTCTTCTTCGAGAAACCATCTCACCGCACTAAGAGCATGGTTAATAGTATAGCCAGCTGCTGGCTATAAGCCAGTGCCATGTCATCTACAGCCCATCTTATAGCAAACATGTACAATAGTAGATCAAAAGAGTGTACTATTTTTTTATTATGTGATCCATCTTTCATTCTCACAAAGTGCCTAGGAGCACGTGCTATAGCTGGCTCTTCACGAAGAGCCCGCTTACCTTATCTCTCCTCTTCCCTTTCCTCCAAGTAAGCAGAATATACTAGTTTATTCCTTATAGCCCGCTGACTCAGCTCTATTGCACTTGCTCTAAGCTAGGCGGACGACGCTATTGTATACGAGTAGTAATAGTACATTTACACGTCCTTTGGTTCAACGGACTTCCTGGATGCAAATAAGGCGGTTGTCTCGGCAGGCAGGCGGCACTTGCGAACTACTTACCGTGGTCTCCCTCAATGGTGTTCTCCGTCGAACGCACTTCGCCAAACCACAACGTTCGAGATATCGTCGACGTCACCGCAATGGGGAAGGTAGTCAAATATAGTTACTACCTCCATTTTTTTGTACACAAGGCCAGTATATCAAAATTACAATTTGCAAAAGGCCACTAACACTAATCGAGGAAAAATTGATGGGGTTTGCCTCGTACTAGCAACCAAGCACATTAATATCCCCTGCATGCATACGGAAGTGAGAAGGTTAGTTTGCATGGCGCTGCATTAATCAAGCGATGAGGAGTGAGATGGTTAGCTCTTTGGGCTTTGGAGAAAAAAATACGCATTAATTGACACGTGAAACGAGGATTTATACCGATTAATCCCACGAAGGAAAACCCCGCCTTTCTTTTTTCACACTAGTACTCCTAGTACGTAGTACTACCTCCGTCCTTGTTTATTGGTCCTCATCGTATTTCGTGCCAAATTTTGACCATAAATTTAACTAACAAAATGTTCATGCATGTCACAAAAAAATATCATTGGAAACTATGTTCAAATACAAATCTAACGATACAATTTTTGTTAACATGCATTAATATTTTGTTAGTTAAATATTCAGTCAAATTTGGGCACAAATTTCAAGGAGGACCAATAAACCAGGACAGAGGTAGTACTACGTACTTATCCTTTTTGGGTCTAGGCCTTGCATTGCCATACTTCGCCACACATTTTTGCCAAGCTTGCCTAAAGTTTTCAAAATGAAAAGGAGGTACACTTGCGCACGGCTGTCACGGTCGCACCGCACCCTCACACGGTCGCTCCTGCACGCCGCGGTCGCACCGCACCCTCACATGCACAGTCGCTCCTGCACGCCGCAACCCCAACCAAGGGAACGCACCCTCACTGACACGTGCTGTCGCATGTGAATAAACCAAACTCAGCCATCCTATCGCTGACACATAATTTTCGTTCATAGAGTATGTTTATCCAACTGCATGTTGGGGAGTATCCGACCGGCCCGTGCGGTGGTCTATTGGGGAAGAAGAAGAGGTGAGGAAGAAGGGTTAGGAGACGTAGGATATTCATACAACCGCCTGACATGGTAGACTAACCCAAGTCAGGCGACATGCATAACAATATATGTTTTTACACAACAAAAGATCCATAAAAACAAGCACGTACAGAAAAACTATCACTGCTCGTGGAATGAGACGGCCTCGTCGTCTTTGGCTGCCGGCGCGAACCAGCCGTAGTTGCCGACGTGTGTCTCCGCACCGTGGTTGTCCTTGGCCTCCAGCTACTCATTCACGCGGAGTGTGCGGGCACTCTGCACGGACGAGAGCACCGCCCGGTTCAAGTCGAGGATGTCCGGTTCCGCCTACAGGAACGCCTCGATGGCAGCGGCATCCGCGCGCTCCGCGTCGAGTCGAGCCTCCGCCGCTCGGTTCAAGTCCAGGATGTCCGGTTCCGGCTACAGGAGGGCCTCGATGAGAGCGGCATCCGCGCGCTCCGCGTCGAGTTTAGCCTCTGCCGCCCGGTTCAAGTCCAGGACGTCCGGTTCCGCCTGCAGGAGGGCCTCGATGGCAGCGGCATCCGCGCGCTCCGCCTCAAGTTGAGCCTCCGCTGCCTGGTTCACATCCACGACATTCGGTTCCGCCTGCAGGAGAGCCTCGATGGCAGCGGCATGCGCGCGCTCCACGTCGAGTTGAGCCTGTGCCTCCCGGTCCTCCTTTAGTATCGCCAGGTTGAACCGCTGGTCCGCCTGCACCATGGGGGACTCAGACGCCAGCACGAAGTCGACGTCCAAAGTTTCATACCCATCAGGGGCCTTCTGCGCCACGACCTCCGCCATGAACATTGGATCGGCTTCCTCCTCGTAGCTTAGCTCCAGAAAATTCAGGAATTGGCCCACCGCAAAGCGAGCTTGGGAACAGAGGTCTCTGGCACTGACTGCCGCCATGATTTCCGCGTGACGCGCCAGCATCAGCATCTTGTAGAACGTCATCTTGCAGCGCACCATGGCTTTCCGGCGAACTAGGGGACGCTTGATGCGGGCTAGGGGATCGAAAGGTGGGGGAAGGGGCTCGAGATTAGGTGCGGTTTTAGGGCAGTGGCTGGCGTAGGCCGAGCAACGAAGGTTCTGGTGTGAATAGTGGTTCCGGTGACGACCGATCAATCGGTTTGGACTGTATATCGCTCTTGTCGCGTTCGCGTTGCAGCCCGGCACGCTAGACCCTCCACGTCGCTCACCGAACGGAACACGCTTCTTTTTGTGTTTCCGCTCGCTTCTGGGACCGCAGTTGAGAGCAAACCGACGTCCCTCCCCCTCCCCCGCCCGCGTCATTTTATGCGGAGTAAATAAAAATAGAGGGAGTATACTACGGATGAGGATCCCCTGACGTGGCCGAACCCATTGAGTAACTGACATGCGGGGCCTAGCAAGCATGGGGTCAGCCAGTAAGTGACCGAAAGGGAGGGTAAGGCACGGATACGTATGTAAGGAGCTCCCAATGATATAATTTTCACATTATACATCTCATGTACTATTAATATTGTCAATAGTCAAATGCGGTTTTGAAAAACGCATTAGAGCATGGTTAATAATATAGCTAGTCGATGGCTATAAGGAACTGCCATGTCATCTATCGATCTCGTCAATATGTGTCGGGGCATGAACCGAATGGGATGTCAAAACTAAGACGTGAAGCGACATGTAGTGGAGGCAAAGTGAAACTTCAAACGAACCGTTTGTTTATATGCATGTCGGACAAATTACAAATAAAAATTGGAAATACAAGCATGCTCTAGGACCACATGCGAATGATACTCGGCGAAATGTTCAAATGAGGCATGCGGGAGGATGGACTTGACCGGAGGGCGACATGATCCATGGAGAGGAATGAGAAATAAGAAAACGCCACATGATTATACATGAACGGCTCAAATAAACAATAAGTTTTCTCGCTTGGCCTACATAGTGAAAGGCCTAATGCGCAACGCGGAGCACTGCCGCTCGAATATGGCCGAGAAAACAGGGAAACCAACATGTGGGGCACACATGTCGGGACGACGTAGCACAAACTATTCCAATGGAGGAGCTGGCCCACGACCTCGTCACCACCGGCAACCGTTCATGTGGGTCGTTGATACGTCCAAAACGTATCTATAATTTCTGCTTGCTCCATGCCTCTTTTGGGTGATATTGCTATGATATTTATACACTTCCATACACTTTTGATCATATTTCGACTAACCTATTAACTCAGTGCACCCCAGTGCCAGTTTCTGTTTTCTGCTGTTTTTGTATTTCAGGTTTTCCCATTACGTGAACTGCCAGAAAAATCCCGGAAAAATTATATAAAAAATCAGCGTTCCAGAAGCTTCCCGGCAGCCAAAGTAGAGCCGGAGGGGGCCACCAGGGCTCCAGGCGCCCTGGTGGCGCGGCCCCCCTCCTGGCCTCGCCGGGGGGGCGCCTGGGCCCCCCAGGCCTCCGCTGATGCCCCCCTTTGGCATATATTTAACACGTGTCCCGAAACCCTCGAGACGGGAACCCTTTTTCGCGATCTCATCTCTGTTCCGCCGCCGCTGCGCTTCCAAGATCGGGAGCACCAGGAGAACTCTTCCCGGCACCCTGCCGGATGGGAGGATTACCACCGGGAGCCTCTCCACCACCATGGACGCCTCCCGGATGAGTTGTGAGTAGTCTCCCTTGGACCATGGGTCCATGACCAGTAGCTATGTGATGTTCTCCTCCCCTTCTTGTGCTTCACTAATTAGGCCTCGTGAGCTGCCCTACATGATCGTGGCACATATGTAATCCTTATGCTGTTGCTATGATGATTTTGCTAGGATCCGATGGATTGTGAGATTATGTTCAGATTGTGTTTGAGTAATATATTGGATTTATCTCTTTTATATTTATGTTCATAAGTAATTCTTGCATGTTCTCCGTTGCTATTTATTGCTTTGGCCAAGTAGTAGGTAGTGACTCCAAGAGGGAACGTTATGCTCGATTGTGGGTTCATGCCCCTTGATGACTAGCTTGAGTGACAGAAACATGAGTCTAGGGGATGTGCTGTTGCCACAAGGGGGAAAACAATGGTGCTTGTGCCCGCGGATGCAAGGATTGTTTACTTTACGCAAAGTTCTTTTAATGCAGTTGTCTGTTGCTTTGAGTTTACACTATGGGTGAGACTCGCAACTTAATACCAGCGAGATGTTCTGGATAGATATCTCAAGGTGGATGATTAGTAGTAGATGCAGATGGATTTCGGTCTACTTGCCTTGGCATACCGCCCATGCTTTGAACCTCTACCTTTCTTGCAACATAGTTAGCATTGGTTTGCGCACATAATTCTGTCAATTGCCCAGCTGTAATTCGTTTACCTCACATAGCTGTTTTATCGTCTTTTGGGAGAGAGACATCACTAGTGAACATCATGGGACCCCGGTCCATATTACCATCATTGATCACATCCGCTATTTACTTCTGCTTTTACTTACTATTTGTAGCATTATCTATCACTATTATCACTTGCGTTTGATCCTTTGTAAACGACAAGGCCGGAGTGATTGACAACCTCTCTGTACTCGTTGGGAGCAAAGTTATTTGTATCTGTGTGCAGGTCCACGTTGATTGCTAATATCTGGCGCCGTTAGCAGTTGACACCTTCTTGTTGAAACTGGGAGTCTCCGGGGAAATCGATCCTTGGTATCTTTGCCAAGGGAAAACTTCCGCTACACTGCATCTCAAACCTTCCACTTGGGGTAACCAACGAGGGGCGAGAAGCCATCAGTCGTGGAGGCCAACAACGTGGCGCAGCTCCGGCACCACCTCTAGACACGGCGACCGCGGTTAGCGACACACTCATCGTCGCTAGACACGCTCGGATTCTGTGTGTCGAGGGTGGCGTTAGTGTTGTGGCACGACCAACAGTATGTTTGGTTTGTGCCCAAGGTTGCCCCATCAAACATTGGGTATCCAAAATTTTGGTTGAGGTTTTGGTTGCCCATGATTTGGCCAACATCGGCAAGAGAAATGAACTAGAGTTGGCTAGATTTCATTGGCATGCCAAAAAAATGGCAACCATCCAAACAAAGACCAATCTTTGTGTCATGACCAAAATTTTGGTAAGGTTCACTTTGGCCACAATCGAAACACACGTCAACACCCGGCTCGTCGAGGATGCACAGGGCGCCGGGACGCGTCCGCGGAGTGGTGTAGCACGACCAACTGTATCCTCAGGACCTGAGACCATGCCGGGTTGTCTTGCTTATTCAATGGCATGTGTCGATCGCATGTGACCAAAGGGCATCTCCAACGTTTCCACGTCTGCAGCTGACTACCCTGGCACACCAAAAACCCTCGTCCCTCGCGCCGTCACGCGGTGCGTTCCCAGTTGGCGCCAGCTGCCCGCATTCATGCCGTCTGTCTGTAAGCCATCGTTAAGAGGCTCGGTGCCCGAGGAACCAACTCCGGCGACTTAATGATGCACCAGGACGCTTGGCCTCACCGGAATGCGCTACTTAAAGCGGCAATGCCCAGCTAACCTCCACACCATAGCGCATAGTCCTCCTACCTGGCACCACATCTGCCATGACCGCAAGCGCGAACGCTCTACGGGAGAGCTTGTCTTCGGGGATGGAGCTCAAGGTCGTCGCCCTCGCTCAAGTCACCGCACAAGCGGTGGCCACGCTGGCGGCCGACGACGGGAGCACCGTCAGCCACGCGTCCTACTTGCCGCCGTCCAACTTCTGGCACCGCCGAGGTCGGGGACTCCTCCGAGGATGAGTAGGGCATGGGAGGCGGCAGGGCATGGTGTTCCAACTGGCCGGTCCGTCTCCCGTGTTCTACTTTTCCTCGCCAGAGACCGCACCTTCACTTCACGGGTCTTGAACCCCGCCCCCGTACATGGAGATCGTAGATGGAGGACGTCGGTCGCCGCCGTAGAATAGGTTTCGGGTAGGGTTTCTTTTATTTTTCTGTCCTATAAAAGTTCGACATGTTATGAAAATCTGTCGTGGTTTTATTAATCTTGACCGGTGTATATGAACTTTCACAATAATATAGTATATTGTAGGAGTACTAGCAAGATGCCCGTGCGTTGCACGGAAGATCAAGATCTTGTGGGAGAAAAGGATGCATGAGGGAAGGCCTTATCTGCGAATGCACATTCACGCATTTCACATCTACGGGAACCTACGAAAGGGTTAACGTATTGCCTCTCTCTCTCTCCTCCCCTGATTTTCATGGTGGTTGTGACGCCCCCGATTTGGCCGTACACTAATCATGCACGCAAATGTGTACGACCAAGATCAGGGACTCACTGGAAGATATCACAACACAACTCTAGACACAAATTAAAATAATACAAGCTTTATATTACAAGCCAGGGGCCTCGAGGGCTCGAATACATAAGCTCGAAAACACAAGAGTCGGCGGAAGCAATAATATCTTAGTACAGACATAAGTTAAACAAGTTTGCCTTAAGAAGGCTAGCACAAAAGTAACAACGATCGAAAAGGCAAGGCCTCCTGCCTCGGACCTCCTAACTACTCCTCGAAGCCGAACTCCATGTAGAAACATCATCGGGATCCTCTGGCTCCTGGACTCCACCGATCTGGTTGCATCAACCAGAAAGAAGAAAGAAGGGGGGAAAGGGGGAGCAAAGCAACCGTGAGTACTCATCAAAAGTACTCGCAAGCAAGGATCTACACTACATATTCAATGGTATCTATGTAAAGGGGGTAATATATATGGGTTAAACTACATAACGCTAGAATAAGAGGGGGATAGCTAATCCAATCGAAGACTACGCTTCTGGCCACCTCCATCTTGCAGCAGTAGAAGAGAGAAGATGGAAAGTAACAAGTATCAAAGCTTCTGGCAGCCTCTGTCTTGAGTAGCTGAAGAGTTCACCAAGTAACATCGTATAGCATAATCCTACCCGGCGATCCTCCCGCACATCACCCTGTGAAAGAGCAACCACCGAGTTATATCTGGAACTTGTCTGGGTGTGTTTTATTAAGTATCCAGTTCTAGTTGTCATGAGGTCAGAGTACAACTCCGGGTCGTCCTTTTACCGAGGGACACGGCTATGCGAATAGATTAACTTCCCTGCAGGGGTGCACCACATAACCCAGCACGCTCGATCCCATTTGGCCGGACACACTTTCGCCCGGCCTCGGAAGATCAACACGTCGCAGCCCTACCTAAGCACAATAGAGAGGTCAGCACGCCGGTCTAAACCCTAAGCGCACGGGGGTCTGGGTCATCGCCCAATGCACACCTGCATGTTGCGAGGGCGGCCGGTAAGCAGACCTAACCTCTGCTAATACCAGAGTAGGCTTTCCAGTCCAATTCGGCGCGCGCTGCTAAGTTGCTGACGTCAAGAAGGCTTCGTCTGATACCATGACGTCGAGTGCCCATAACTATTCCCACGTAGCTGGTTAGTGCGTATAGGCCAATGGCCAGACTCAGATCAAACACCAAGATCTCGTAAACGTGTTATTATGAAATAACCGCGGACAACGACCAGTGCCAGGCCCACCTGTCTCCTAGGTGGCCGCAACCCGCCCTGTCGCTCTGCCACAAAGTAACCATCAGGGGGCTGCCGGGAACCCAGACCCACCACTACCTGTGTGGAACAACCTGCCCCTTCAGCCCCCATCTTCGATTCATCATCATGTGTATGTAAAGTATGTATATAGTATAAACCCGTGATCACCACCCGAGTGATCACGGCCCGATAGTATAGCATGGCAGACGGACAAGAATGTAAGGCCACTGATGGAATACTAGCATCCTATACTAAGCATTAGGATAGCAGGTACGGGTATTAACAGGTGTAGCAACAATGACAGGCTATGCAACAGAATAGGATTCATGGAATCATCAACAGTAGAAATTCTAATGCAAGATTAAGAGAGAAGAGAATAGGCGATATCTAGTGATCAACGGGGGGGTGGGCTTGCCTAGTTGCTCTGGCAAGGAGGGGTGGTCGTCGTCGACGTAGTCGATCATAGTGGCACCGTCTCAGGGTCTACCAGAAAGGAAGTAATGGTGGGGGAACACAATAAATAACATAGCAGTCAAAAGCATAACAAAGCAATACGCGGTGCTAGGGGGTGGTCTAACGCGGTGGGAGGTGATACCCGTGAAGGAGGGAAACATCCGAGAAAGTATCCCGGTGTTTCACGTTTTCGGACAGATGAACCGGATGGGGAATGTTGTGGATTCGCTATGCTAGGGATGTGTGGCGGACGAACGGGCTATGTATTCGGATTCGTCTCGTTGTTCTGAGCAACTTTCATATATAAAACTTTTTCATCCGAATTACAGTTTATTTTATATGATTTTTCAAAGTTTTATTAATATTCTGCAATTATTATTAATTCGAAAATAAAGATTAAATGCTAGGTGCACCCAGCTCTGTGTACACAACAGTGTACACAGAGGATGACATGTGGGTCCAGGGGGTCCCGGTTGACCAGTCAACGTTTGACTGGTCAACAGGGGGTGGGGCCCCTGTCATGCACATATTAGGTAATTAGATGATTAATTAGTCTAACTAAATAATTAGTTTAATTAAACCAATTTAATTAAGTTAATTAATTAATTGTATATTTTCTTATTGTATATTTTTCTTCTTCCTTTTTTTAACAGGGCAGTGGGGCCCGTAGGCCAGTGACTCAGGGGACTCGGGCGGGATATCGGGGCTGCGGGAGCGGGGCCCGGCGAGGGCATCAGGCGCAGGGCGCGGCGGCATTAGCAGGCGAGGCCAGGGGCGGCACGCGCGCGGCCGACGCGATCCAGGGTGGGGTCGGGGCGCAGCAGGGGAAGGCAGGGGCGCGGCCGGCGCAACACGAGCAACAGGTAGCGGCGAGCGGGGCGAGGACGGCGGGGCGCCGGCTGAGACGGGCGTGGTCGAGGCCGCCGGAGGCGGGCCGTGTGAGCGGGCGATGAGGGGCGGCCGGCGCGGCGGTGGTGGCTGGCCGCAGCCGTCGGTGTGAGTGGCGGGGGGCGCCTGCGGTGAGCGGCGGACGGCGGTAGCCGTGGCTGCGGCGGCAACGCAAGCAGGCAGGGGCTGCAGGGGACGGGGTCGGCGAGCCCAGCCGCACGGGTTCGTGCGGAGGCGAGCATGGCCCGACGAAGCGGCAGCCGACGGCGGCTGCGCTAGAGGCTAGCACGCGGCAAGGCGCGAGGCGAGGCGGTCGGGGCGAGCAGGGTGAGGCGCAGTGAGGAGGGCAGCAGCCGCGCAAGAGGGCGTGCTGCGCGGGGCCACCGTGGCCGTGGCGATGGAGCGACCGATGGA
The DNA here is from genome assembly GCA_902687465.1 of Secale cereale. Taxonomy (NCBI): domain Eukaryota; kingdom Viridiplantae; phylum Streptophyta; class Magnoliopsida; order Poales; family Poaceae; genus Secale; species Secale cereale. The sequence goes on from LR738710.1 coordinate 839,320,866, forward strand.
GGCGAGCGTGAGCTTGGCCACGTCGGTTGAGCTAGGGGCACGAGAAGGGGCTAGCTACGGGTACGAGCGCGAAGAAGAAAGTAAGGAAAGAAGAAGAGGGGCTCACGATGCGCATGTGGACGAGCAAAGTGAGCGCGAGGAGGGGTTGCCGGAGTCGAATTTGGCGACGAAGTCATCGGCGTCCGAGGAAGAAGAAGCCGATGGAGAGGACAATGCAGAGGCGGTGAGCTCGAGGTTGAGGTCGGGGAAGGCATAGCGGAGCACGGCGGAGCTCGTGGGTGTGCTCCCACGGCGAGGCGAGCCCGTTTGGCGCGCGGATGATGGCGTTCATGGCAACGCGGCATCGGGCGCGGTTAGATTTGGACGAGGAGGCGAGGCCAGAGGAAGAGGGGGAAGGACTGCGAAGGGACTAGGGTTTCGGGGGCGTCGACGGGGCCTTGTAGCCGCCGGATGGCCGCCACGGCATCGGCCGGTGCCGTGGTGGGCATCGGTCATGCCCACGGGGAAGGGGTGAACATGGAGGAGAAGGGGAGTGGCCGGCTGGGCCGGCCTGGTCGGCCAAGCCAACTGGACCAAGAGGTCCAGTGGGGAAGGGGGGCTTTTGTTTCTATTTTGTTTTCTTTTCATCCATTGTTTAATTCTTTTTACAGTTTCCTTTTTAATATGTTTTATCTTTGTTTCGTATTATTTTAGTTTTTGTAAAAGTATATACTTCACATCTAATTTAGTATTTTAGTTTAGTCCACCGCCACAAAAAGTCTAGGCCCCAATTAATTTAGTTTGATATTTTATTAATTAGTAAAGGCGTAATAATAATTTGGTTTGCTACTATAAGTTAAATCACTTTAGTGCATTTAAGCATTTCATAAAAGTTTGGTTCGCCCACCATACTCACCTATGCATTATCTAGCATGACCCGAACATTTTAATTTCATTGTTTGAATACTTTTGTTGTTCGCCTTGGTTTTGAAATTGAATTTGAATCGGTTTTGAACTAACACGAGATTACCAACGGTAATCGAGGTGACGTGGCATCATTAGTAGGGGATTACTGTAGCTTGAATACCCGGGCATCACAATTCTCCTCCACTACAAGAAATCTCGTCCCGAGATTTAATAGGTGGAGTAAGGGGGGAAAGGTGTTGGTAGCAAAAAGCTAACGAGTCCTCTCGGTCTTGGCTGCCCTTTCAAAGAGGTTGATCCCTTTCGTTGATGTCTTCATTTCTTCGCTTCAAGTCATCATGATCAAGTCGTCATCCTTCCTTCGGGATCTCCATCATCCTACGAACGTGACCAAGGGAAAAACTCCGGAAGAACGCATCTCCACAAAGCTGGGCATCTGACGGTGAACTCAATGGGAAATACACGAGGTACCCCACGAGTTGTATTTTGGTGAATTTATTGAGTGCAATAAACGACGGTACCAAAGTTTCAAATGGATAGGCAGTCATTCGATGCCTAACCAGAAGCTGGAATGGGGTCTTGATCAACGAGAATAATATGGTGTTTGAATCCAGGATGAATAATGGTAAAGAATTTAACTCGTGAATCACATACGAAGCCAGGTGCCAAGGATACATTAGAATCCAGGTTGTAAAGAAGAGTCAGGTTTCGATCCAGGGGACCTGTGGGTTATGGGCCCACCATGTGGGTTGAAAATAGGAAGGGTGGCGACATCTTGCGCAGCCGCGACAGGGAGGCATATCAGTGGATAGCTTGTCAGCTATGTGGGCAACAATGTCGGTACCAAGGACGGGGAACGAAGAGAACCATTTCCCCGCTTGTTGAAACGAGGTGAACCAATAGGCGAAGTTCTCGTCCATCGGTGGTTACCGGAATGTTATGAACAATAATAACAGGTTCTTACTGATAGAGTTGAACACCAAGTTGTTTACATAAGCAAAAAATTATTACTGCTTAGATTATATGTAGATCAAAGAAAGGTTAAACAAACAAATGGAAAGAAAAATTGTGATTACACACAATTATTAAGAGTATATCCTTCCCATGGACAAGCAGAACACGGTATACAGGGTAGGAGAGTAAGTACCCAACCATTCAGATAAAGAGGCCAGGGATTAATCAAGATGTTACCCATACAACGGTGTTTGGATAACTGACGATGAAACATTTAGCATTTGGCTTCAAATGTTCTTGTTGAAAATCGGAGTACCACAGACATGCTTCGAGATAGCATTAGCATGGTCTTGAAGTAAAGGTCGGACTTGGCTACACAATAGATTCATCAGGAACAACTTATAGAATAAGTCTTACATTTTCCTCCTAGAAGAATGGTTATCCTTGCAAAAGAGATTATAATGTTAGGTCCTCCAACCAGGGGTGCTAGGCATGACATCAAATTACCAGGTCATCAAAGGAGCAACATTATAACTACTGGAAAGTTGTCCCAACCATCATATCTGACCGAGATTCAGATCCAATTGGTGTCATGATACCTCAGACTCAAGATGTTCGAGAAGAAAAGGTGCAACACAAATCGCCGAAATGAAATTGCAAGATTCTCGGGAAATGAACTATGGGAGAGGGTTCCCGAAACTATAGTTCACCATTAAACCAAGGAGAGGATGAGGAGGTGGCTGATGGTCTCAGCGACAAATCATCGAGAATTCCAAACAAATGAATTTCCGCAATAATGTGAACAAGAAGATGACACCTGTCAATTCAATTAATATAATGTTGTATGCTCAAGAAAAACATACACCACTAATCATTAGTTGAAAGGTGTCCCCGAAATATGACCTTAGGCAGCAGGATCAATGTTAGAGTGATGATTCAATAACCAACAGTCTAAGAACGAACTGTCGATCGTTAACTTCAAAGCAATAGGGTTGCTAGAAGTACAGAACTCAAGCAGCATCGTTAGCATATTGGTATCCCAGTTAAAAACAACACGGGGATCAAGGAATAATGGTGATGGCGAGAAGTATCATCATACCGGGAATTTCTAAGAGGTGGAGCAATCCGCACAACATTCTCAACATAAAAGACAGTAATACTTCAAGGCAGAACACAACACTAGCTGGAGAGCAAGTTGTGTTCATAATGTGGACAAGTTCGCGATGAAAGGAAGTCAAGGGTGTTGTTGATGATAAAAATTCATCGAGGGCAAGGAGGGTATTTCTCATCATGAACTCAGTTGACATCTCAAAAGAAGTCAATGTGTTGAAGGTGGTCCGACACATTTGTCGGGAGGTTTCAAGAGGATCAAACAACAGTGGCAATAAGCAAGGGAATGACGAAATGGCAAGTTATAGGGTCAACTTATATGATGCAAGATCGGAACCAGAGTTTCCTTTCAAGACAAGCAACATGATGTTGAAAGCCCGACGTAAGTCGTGCTCTCACACTGAAGAATTCGTGCACCAGAGAAGGACGAGGTAGCACAGTCAAAGATAGTGAGACCAGGATGCAGCCGATAGTATAGGAATGACCAGATTGAGTTCAGAATTTCCCAATAAAATACTGGGGGTATTTGATTTGTAGTTTGGAATAATTCCACTAGTCAGTGTCCTCGGTTGACAACAACCCAGAACCCGTAGAGTGATTACGACAAGGAAAGACATTTCTTCGACAAAGTTAGTAAGATGTGTTGCAATGGCAAGACATCTTCGAGATACCAGGGGGTAATACTCGAAGGTAGAACATGATAGAAGTAGAACCGGGTCATTGACCTATGACGGTAGGTACTTCAACCTTGCCAAAATAGACGAGGCACGGGAATGAATTCCCATCAGATATAACAGATCAGGACAGCATGGTCGGAACCATAACTGTAAGGAATCAATTCAAGAGTACTGAAGAAATTATACAGCTGGATGATCATTTTGCAAGAAGCATCGAGATGGTCTACATCATTTTCTTGGTCATGAGCACAAGTTCAAGGTCGACTCCCACTTCTTTAATGCAAATCATTTCATTCACCTCTCGCTTTGATAAAATTGTAGTGTTCTAATTTTATTTGGCAGAACACCGGAAGGGTATGACTTGTGAAAACTTTCGGGTTCTCACGAATTAGGGGATGGCATAGGTTCAACCCATCGGGCATCTTAGTAACATATACCACAAGTTTCAAAAGTAAAAACACATGCTCGGAAGCAGAGCATGGTTGGCCAAGCAGAGGATACAATTTACCAAAGGCATTATGTATCAGGGGAAGAACTCACAAGGTGATTGAATATGAAGGACACTGTCGGATAACAATCCAACAATGGATCGAGCGATCCACAACGGAGCTGATGTGAGTATCGGTACTCACTCAGAGGAAGAAAGATTGCAGAGGCATCAAATTCAAGAATCCCCTGATTAGCCTGATGCTTAAATAGAAAGAAATTATGGTTTCCAAAACGAAGGATCAGAAGCATACACTCTGATCAAGGGTGGATAGGTTGAAAACACTTAGTTGGACAATCAAAAAAGGTTTGAATTGTCGAGAACCAACTCATGTCCGAAATGACGTCTGAGCCAGAAAGATAATTCTAAAAAGGATAACCTGATGACTTCGTGCATACGCACACATTGAATCAATAGGTTCAAAAATAGCTAAGACAAGGGATATTAACGAAGACTACTAGTCATATGGAATTAACCATAATGCAAGCAGGCAAGAATTTCAAAAGTAACTGGCTGCAGAGGATTTTTGAAAGATCAAAAAGTATTCAGAAGAATTTTGTGAGACACATGAACAATTGAGAAGAACGGATCCTCGATAAATGTGAGGAAATAACCGTAAGGGATTTCATGTGACATAAAACTGCAAGACTGTAAACTCAAAGGATTCTCGGGACAACGGAGAATATTTCGCGGCATCTTGTAACGTCAAGAGTGACGAGGAATGATCATGAGAATGACGAGTACAAGCAGATATCCATAGGGATATATCAGTGGCAGTGAATTGCAAAGGCGATAAGCACAAGGGTCTCGGGAAAATATCGAGGGATATCATCAGAATCTTCTGACGAAGCAGGCGACCATCTTGAGTGAAGGGGCTCATCGGGAGAATGTATTTTCGAGAACCTAAAGTTAGATTTCAGCAAAATCACTTAACCGAATAGAAGAGAGATCAGAGTCCGAGAGTGAAGACAAGGAATAAAAGATCCTAATACCACCCAATGGCGACGTGGGCCCGTAAGCCACACAGCCATGTTAGTAAAAGTTTTTCAATGACTAGAGTCAACTGCGGCCAAGGAATTAGAAAGGGGGATTCCTACATGCAGTCGGCTCTGATACCAACTTGTGACGCCCCCGATTTGACCGTACACTAATCATGCACGCAAATGTGTACGACCAAGATCAGGGACTCACTGGAAGATATCACAACACAACTCTAGACACAAATTAAAATAATACAAGCTTTATATTACAAGCCAGGGGCCTCGAGGGCTCGAATACATAAGCTCGAAAACACAAGAGTCAGCGGAAGCAATAATACCTGAGTACAGATATAAGTTAAACAAGTTTGCCTTAAGAAGGCTAGCACAAAAGTAACAACGATCGAAAAGGCAAGGCCTCCTGCCTGGGACCTCCTAACTACTCCTCGAAGCCGAACTCCATGTAGAAACATCATCAGGATCCTCTGGCTCCTGGACTCCACCGATCTGGTTGCATCAACCAGAAAGAAGAAAGAAGGGGCAAAAGGGGGAGCAAAGCAACCGTGAGTACTCATCCAAAGTACTCGCAAGCAAGGATCTACACGACATATGCAATGGTATCTATGTAAAGGGGGTAATATATATGGGTTAAACTGCATAATACTAGAATAAGAGGGGGATAGCTAATCCAATCGAAGACTACGCTTCTGGCCACCTCCATCTTGCAGCAGTAGAAGAGAGAAGATGGAAAGTAACAAGTATCAAAGCTTCTGGCAGCCTCTGTCTTGAGTAGCTGAAGAGTTCACCAAGTAACATCGTATAGCATAATCCTACCCGGCAATCCTCCCGCACATCACCCTGTGAGAGAGCAACCACCGAGTTATATCTGGAACTTGTCTGGGTGTGTTTTATTAAGTATCCAGTTCTAGTTGTCATGAGGTCAGAGTACAACTCCGGGTCGTCCTTTTACCGAGGGACACGGCTATTCGAATAGATTAACTTCCCTGCAGGGGTGCACCACATAACCCAGCACGCTCAATCCCATTTGGCCGAACACACTTTCACCCGGCCTCGGAAGATCAACACGTCGCAACCCTACCTAAGCACAACAGAGAGGTCAGCACGCGGTCTAAACCCTAAGCGCACGGGGGTCTGGGCCCATCGCCCAATGCACACCTGCACGTTGCGAGGGCGGACGGTAAGCAGACCTAACGTCTCCTAATACCAGAGTAGGCTTTCCAGTCCAATCCGGCGCGCGCCGCTAAGTTGCTGACGTCAAGAAGGCTTCGGCTGATACCACGATGTCGAGTGCCCATAACTATTCCCACGTAGCTCGTTATTGCGTATAGGCCAATGGCCAGACTCAGATCAAATATCAAGATCTCGTAAACGTGTTATTATGAAATAACGGCGGACAACGACCAGGGCCAGGCCCACCTGTCTCCTAGGTGGCCGCATCCCGCCCTGTCGCTCCGCCACAAAGTAACCATCAGGGGGCTGCCGGGAACCCCGGCCCACCACTACCTGTGTTGAACCACCTGCCCCTTCAGCCCCCATCTCCGATTCATCATCATGTGTATGTAAAGTATGTATATAGTATAAACCCGTGATCACCACCCGAGTGATCACGGCCCGATAGTATAGCATGGCAGACGGACAAGAATGTAGGGCCACTGATAGAATAGTAGCATCCTATACTAAGCATTAGGATAGCAGGTATGGGTATCAACAGGTGTAGCAACAATGACAGGCTATGCAACAGAATAGGATTCATCGAATCATCAACAGTAGAAATTCTAATGCAAGAGTAAGAGAGAAGAGAATATGCGATATCTGGTGATCAAGGGGGGGGGCTTGCCTGGTTGCTCTGGCAAGGAGGGGCGGTCGTCGTCGACGTAGTCGATCACAGTAGCACCGTCTCAGGGTCTACCGGAAAGAAAGTAACAGTGGGGGAACACAATAAATAACATAGCAGTCAAAAGCATAACAAAGCAATACGCGGTGCTAGGGGGTGGTCTAACGCAGTGGGAGGTGATACCGGTGAAGGAGGGAAACATCCGGGAAAGTATCCCGGTGTTTCACGTTTTCGGACAGATGAACCGGAGGGGGAAAGTTGTGGGTTCGCTATGCTAGGGATGTGTGGCGGACGAACGGGCTACGTATTCGGATTAGTCTCGTCGTTCTGAGCAACTTTCATATATAAAACTTTTTCATCCGAGTTACGGTTTATTTTATATGATTTTTCAAAGTTTTTTTAATATTCTGCAATTATTATTAATTCGAAAATAAAGATTAAATGCTAGGTGCGCCCAGCTCTGTGTACACAACAGTGTACACAGAGGATGACATGTGGGTCCAGGGGGTCCCGGTTGACCAGTCAATGTTTGACTGGTCAACAGGGGGTGGGGCCCCTGTCATGCACATATTAGGTAATTAGATGATTAATTAGTCTAACAAAATAATTAGTTTAATTAAACCAACTTAATTAAGTTAAATAATTAATTGTATATTTTTTTATTGTATATTTTTCTTCTTCCTTTTTTTAACAGGGCAGTGGGGCCCGTAGGCCAGTGACTCAGGTGCCTCGGGCGGGTTATCGGGGCTGCGGGAGCGGGGCTAATTCGGGGCTCCGCCCCGGTAGCGCAAGCGCGGGCGCGCGGCGCCGGAGCGCGCGGCCCCGGTGGAGCGAGCGGGCAAGGCCCGGCTAGGGCATCAGGCGCAGGGCGCGGCGGCGTTAGCAGGCGAGGCCAGGGGCGGCACGCGCGCGGCCGACACGATCCAGGGTGGGGCCGGAGCGCGGCAGGGGAAGGCAGGGGCGCGTCCGGCGCAACACGAGCAACAGGCAGCGGCGAGCGGGGTGAGGACGGCGGGGCACCGGCGGAGACGGGCGTGGTCGAGGCCGCCGGAGGCGGGCCGTGTGAGCGGGCGATGAGGGGCGGCCGGCGCGGCGGTGGTGGCTGGCCGCTGCTGTCGGCGTGAGTGGCGGGGGGCGCCTGCGGTGAGCGGCGGAAGGCGGTAGCCATGGCTGCGGCGGCAACGCAAGCAGGCAGGGGCGGCAGGGGACGGGGTCGGCAAGCCCAGCCGCATGGGTTCGTGCGGAGGCAAGCATGGCTCGACGAAGCGGCAGCCGGCGGCGGCTGCGCCAGAGCCTAGCACGCAGCAAGGCGCGAGGCGAGGCGGTCGGGGCGAGCAGGGTGAGGCGCGATGAGGAGGGCGGCAGCCGCGCAAGAGGGCGTGCTGCGCGGGGCCACCGTGGCCGTGGCGATGGAGCGACCGATGGAGGCGAGCGTGAGGAAGAAAGAAAGGGAAGAAGAAGAGGGGCTCACGGTGCGCATGTAGACGAGCAAAGTGAGCGCGAGGAGGGATTGCCGGAGTCGAATTTGGCGACGAAGTCATCGGCGTCCGAGGAAGAAGAAGCCGATGGAGAGGACGATGGAGATGCAGTGAGCTCGAGGCTGAGGTCGGGGAAGGCATAGTGGAGCACGGCGGAGCTCGTGGGTGTGCTCCCACGGCGAGGCGAGCCCGTTTGGCGCGCGGGTGATGGCGTTCACGGCGACGCGGTGTCGGGCGCGGTTAGATTTGGACGAGGAGACGAGGCCAGAGGAAGAGGGGGAAGGACTGCGAGGGGACTAGGGTTTCGGGGGCGTCGACGGGGCCTTGTAGGCGGGGCAGGGGTCGACGAAGTAGCCGCCGGATGGCCGCCACGGCATCAGCCGGTGCCGTGGCGGGCATCGATCATGCCCACGGGGAAGGGGTGAACAGGGAGGAGAAGGGGAGTGGCCGGCTGGGCCGGCCTGGTCGGCCAAGTCAACTGGGCCAAGAGGTCCAGTGGGGAAGGGGGGCTTTTGTTTCTATTTTGTTTTCTTTTCATCCTTTGTTTAATTCTTTTTACAGTTTCCTTTTTTATATGTTTTATCTTTGTTTCCTATTATTTTAGTTTTTGTAAAAGTATATACTTCACATCTAATTTAGTATTTTAGTTTAGTCCACCGCCACAAAAAGTCTAGGCCCCAATTAATTTAGTTTGATATTTTATTAATTAGTAAAGGCGTAATAATAATTTGGTTTGCTACTATAAGTTAAATCATTTAGTGCATTTAAGCATTTCATAAAAGTTTGGTTCGCCCACCATACTCACCTATGCATTATCTGGCATGACCCGAACATTTTAATTTCATTGTTTGAATACTTTTGTTGTTCGCCTTGGTTTTGAAATTGAATTTGAATCGGTTATGAACTAACACGAGAATACCAACTGTAATCGAGGTGACGTGGCATCATTAGTAGGGGATTACTGTAGCTTGAATACCCGGGCATCACAGTGGTGGGCCCCTCCCTCCCCCAATCTACAATCAACAGCTCACACGTTTCACATTATGTTAATTACGTAACTGGGACTATGTAGGTGTAGCATTACTCGTCCTAAAAAACCCAACTAAGCCAACCTCCCAGCATATCGCGCGGGAAAAGACCCGGCCACGCCGTTTTAGTCGGGATTACCGTATTACTAGTAGTGGTATCGATGGATCACGTGAAGCAACAAGTTTATTTTAGGGGATGAAGTACCTAGTTAAAAAGGAAAAAAAGGCAGTACACTCACAGCACCCCTGTCGCGGTCGCATTGCACCCCACACACGTTCGGTCCTGCACACGGCTCACGCAAACAGAACGCGCTTCGGCTTGCCTCTTCACTGACATGTGGGACTGCACTTGGAGAAACCTACCATACGCCAAACTCCCCCGCCGACCACGCGAAAATCCTCCCCCCCCACCCAAAAATTTCCCCCAAATCCTAGATTTAACCGCCCTTCGGCCAACTAGCCAATACTATTCCCCAAACCCCCCTCCCCCTATCCCCCTCCACTCCATTT
>LR738710.1:839331009-839478400 GCA_902687465.1 Secale cereale
CACTCCATTTGCTCCGCCAAAGCCTCCCTCCCCGCCACACCGATACATCGGCGCTCCGGGTAGTCGAGGGGACGCACGGCGATCCTCTCGCTCCCAGAGTACGCTCTCATAGACTGTCGTCCTCTAGCCGCGCCACCACCACTGGCGACGTTCTTGTGGAGGCGCACGGCGGTCAGCGCCGCCACCGCTGGCGGCGTTCGTGTGGAGACGCACGGCGGTTAGCTTCTCCCACGGTACACACATTCTAGACTGAGGCCCCATGCATGTCGGTGTAACGCTCAATGTTAGCTGATAGACGCTGTTAATCTCACTGTTTGCCGAAGTAGTTTACAGTCAATATGCTCTGCTTAAGAAGCTTCCTTGCCCTGTTCTACCCTCAATCTTCTTAGCTGAGATGGCATGCCAAGGCCGATTAGTTGCTAAAATATCCTACCATATCTTTATTGTGACGTAGATTGCCATGGTCTAGTAGCCAATCTGTTAGGTGAAATAGCCCTAAACCATTTTATACTCGATCTTGGTTGTTGTGATGGCCTTCGATAGTTCGATGGCTGTGTGCTCGGCCTCATTGACTGCTGAAACAGCCTGCCATAATTTAGCACTCAAATATGTTTGTTGAATTAGCTTTACATATATTTCGTTACTTAGATCTGCTCGTCCAAATATCTTGCCATAGCTTTAGACATCGACCTAGGTATTTTCTTCTGGACTTCATAAAAAAGCATATATGTTTTTCTTGTAATATGTAGTAGAAGAACTAATTTGTATGTCTAACAGATGGACATGACTTGGATAACTTCTGCTCGAAGATTCTCCGCTGCATATGTCGAGGGGGTTGAAAACTTCCTGAACTTTATCAGAGCTGAGTACGGTGGTCCGAAATCAGATGTGCTTAGCCCGTGTAGCAGTTGTATGAATTCATTTACAAGACCCCAAGGAACTGTGCAAAATCATCTACACTTGTATGGGATGTCGGTCACATATACTAGGTGGGTTCATCATGGTGAAGCTGTGAACGTCAATGTTATTGACTACGTAGAAGCAGCAGATCACCATCCTGACCTGCCAAATGCTCAAGTGGAAGAGGAGGAGGAGGAGGTGGTGGCAGAGCTAGTGAGTTTGACCAACATTGAAATAATGCTACGAAATGCTCGTGCATTCCGTGAACTTTCACCTGCAGAAGAAAAATGGTGGGCCCGCATGTTGGAACAATGCAACGTGGCTATCACCCCAGGAAATAAGCTGTCGCTATTCTCAACTATGGTCACCTCTCTTCGGGTGAAGACATCTGAGCAGATAACCAACAAATCATTCGATGCGATGTCGGCTGCTTTCCGCAAAGCTTTCCCAGATGCGTCTGAGCTGCCTCACACCTACAGTAAAATTAAGAATTTCCTTCGTGCAGTTGGAATTGGATATGATATGATCCATGTTTGTAAGAATAATTGTGTTCTGTTCCGGAAGGATTATGCCAACTTAAGTGAATGCCCGAAATCCAAATCATCAAGATGGAAAGATGGCGATGCTGTGAAGAGGATTCCTCATAATGTTCTGAGACATTTTCCAATTACACCAAGATTGCAGAGGTTGTTTCATGATGCTGAAACAAGAGAAGATGTAATGTGGAATTCTAGGAACCAGGAGTATAGAGATCAGAATGTAATGAGCTATCCATCACATGCTAGTGAGTGGAAAAGCTTCAATGAGAAGCACAAAAAGTTTGCTGCTGACCCGAGAAACATTAGACCTGGCTTAGCTTCAGATGGATTTAACCCATTTGGCCACCAGAGCGCCACATATAGAATGTGGCCAGTGCTTGTTATCCCTTACAACATGCCTCCAAATGTCTGCACCAAAGAATCAAACTACATGATGGCCTTGCTCATCCCAGGTCCAAAAAGTCCTAGAATGGATTTTGATTTGCTCATGGAGCCTCTTGTGGAGGAACTTCAACAACTATGGAGGGGTGTTCTCACTCGAGACCTATATAGCAGCCCACTAGCTGATTTCTTTCTGCGTGCTGTTATAATTTGGTGCATCCATGATTATCCGGCTTTGGGCACTATGTCAGGGCGAACGACATATGGTTACAATGCATGTGTTCGCTGTGACAGGAATCCGCTGTCATACGCAATACTTAGCAAGATTTGTTACATTGGACACCGCCGTTTCCTTGCCAAGGGCGAGCCGCATCCTAGAAAATACCGAAGACATGTGTTCAATGCAAAGCATGAAAACTGTGATGCGCCAAAGAGGCTCACCGTCGATGAGTTGTAAGTGGAATTAGAGAAGGTCAGGAATATTACACTAGGAAACCATCCTGATAATGGTAGCAGGAAAAGGAAGCATGGCAGGGCACAAGAGAGATTATTGTTTACTCGCAGGTCCACTTTGTGGGACTTGGAGTACTGGAAAGATTTGGATCTGTGGCATAATCTTGATGTGATGCACATCGAGAAAAATATATGTGACAGCATTATCGGCACACTTCTTAATATTCAAGGCAAGACGAAAGATACCTTGAAATCTAGGATTGATTTGACACACGTGGGTATCAGAAAAGATTTGCAGGTGCAAGATGAAGGTGAACCACGGGATATGGCACCAGCTGTGTACGTCTTGGACAAGGTAAAAAGTAAAGAATTCTGTGAGGTCCTGTCACGTGTGAGATTCCCACATCGATTTGCTTCCAACCCTGAAACGAGAGTCAGTGCAGATGGAAACAAGGTACAAGGGTTGAAAACTCATGACTGCCACGTCCTACTTCAAAGGGTTTTACATGTTATCCTTAGAGGATTGGGCCACCCTGACTTATACAGAACAGTTGCAGAGTTGGGACAATTCTTCAGGGAACACTGCAGTAGAAATATCAGGATAGATGCTTTGGAGCGTCTTAGAGACAAGATACCAACTATCCTATGCGACCTTGAGAAGATATATCCTCCAACCTTCTTTGATGTGATGGTGCATTTGGCTATTCATCTACGTGATGAGGCACTACTTAGAGGTCCAGTACAGTATGGCTGAATGTACCCTATTGAAAGGCGGCTAGGAACTTTCAAGGGCTATGTTAGGAACAGAGCTAGATCTGAGGGTTCCATTGTAGAAGCCTACATTCCTACAGAAGTGTTGACATTCTGCTCAAAATACATTAAAATAGTTGATCAGCTTAGCAAAGAGGTGGATGAAGACAATCCCGAGCTCAATGGTTTCGATTATTCTGTTCGAGTTACAGCGAAGAGTCGACAAGATGACAAACCAAAAGATTTGGACAAAATGGTTTGGTATGTGTTGATAACTGTCCTGAGATACTACCTTATATCAAGTAAGTGCTAAGTACTGCAGCTTATACATCGTAATCTACTTAACTTGCAGCACATTCTTATATATTTAGATGTTTGACGCGATCACTATGTTGTGCAGCATCTACAAAAAGGAGTTACTGTCGCAAAATCCAAGAAACATGGACAAACTAGTAATGGCAGGATTTGCAAAATGGTTCAGGAGCCATGTAAGCTTTTGAATTGCACTGTCAGTTTTTTGAATATATTGAGTACATAAGATGATCAGCTTGTCTATTTTCTAACCATAGGTTAAGAAGATGCGGGAGGATGGGCAGGCAGTTGATGACGCCCTTTACTAACTAGCAATGGGTCCTGATACTCGGGTAAGACATTATGAATCTTGCGTTGTTGGAGATGTGCGCTACAACACCCTTGCACGAGACGAAGGCAGGAAGACACAAAACAGTGCCATCATGAGCACGGATACGTATGACAAAGAGACAACTGGGATGTATGCTAACATAACAGACATCGTCCAGTTGCAGTATATCTCCAGTTTCGAGGATCATAGGTGTGTTGTTCTGCTGTGATGTCATTGGTATAACCTGTTTTCCAGGATCGCAAAACCCAGAGCTGATGATTATTCCAAATCCATCAATGTCAAGGCGCCGTACCAGACCAATGAGCCTTTTATTTTGGCAAATCAAGCAACATGGATATTTTTCTTGGAAGACACATTTGCACGTAGCGATGACTGGAGAGTATTGCAAAGGTTTGAGCAGAGGAATTCGTTTAATGAAGTTGCGCAACAAGATAATGCTTACACTGCTCCTGATGTACAAGATAACACACATGTTCCTAATATCTTTGAGAACCATTACGTCAATGACGTCGGCGAAAAGATTGCTTGTCGTGCTATGGACATACAAGAGTTGATCAACAAGAAGCCAACGTTCGAGGACGTTGAGGATGAAGAAGAAGATGACACTGTGGGGAATTATGATTCAGACTGGTACAGATGGCGAAGATGTTGACGCTACCGCCGCGAATGATGATTACATTGCTTTTCTCGTATTTTCCTGTCATAAGACATTTTTTTCATCTACTATGTGAAATTGTGTTTGCTATGACAACTGAAACCTGATGAACATGTTGTTTAGTATTTTCCTATGAGAACATCACTTGTTATGTATGCTGATTTGTGTTTGGTGATTGTATGACGACTAAAACATGATGACATTGTTGTTTAGTTGTACTCATATTTGGCTGTGAAACTTGAATTTGATGACATAGTTTGATGTTGGACTGTGATTTGCTCGACGTCTTCAAATGAGAGCAAAGCTGACCCGACAGGGCCTCTACTAATTTATTTATTTATTACCAAAAGGGCCTCTGCTATTTATTTATTTATGAGCAAAAGGGGATACCCCCTGATTTCCGTTAATAGAAATCATTAGATGTTCACAACACTACGCCCAGCCTGCTACACAGGTTTCATTCATTACTAGTTTCAGGAAAGTGCTCATGTCATAGCCATTGAATACGTCACGAGTGCTACATACACTACAAATAAAGAGACAATCATCCTACAGAGCAAATCGATTTTGCCGAATATCTTCACAAGCTCTTTCATCTCCTCATTGCTGTCAAGGACGTTCAGCAGCTATTGATTGGCCATGATCAGAGGAACTACATCTTTAACCTTCTACTCTTCATCTTCCTCTTCTGTCGTTACTTCAGTTACTTGTCCAACACCCCAACCTGCTGGTATTGGGATTCCTCGGCTAACCAAATAATCTACGTAGTTGCACTCCCCCACATCAGCAACTTCCCAGAAATACAGATCACATGAATCTTCTATTTTCTGCTTGAATAAAATTGGAAGATCATCAACCAAACTATTAAAAAAATCAGCAAATGAAAGCAGTAGAACAACAGTTAAACATATTATTACTCCATGATTCGGACATTTGTAGAAGACTCGGCCAGGGTTGAGAATTGTGGTTGAGACGCGACGTATGACTCTGCGTGATTTGCAGCAGTCGCACTGCACCAACGGCAGCGGGTTGCGATGAGAAACCGGCTGCGGTGCGCGTGTAGGTGGGGGTGTGATGAGACCCATATGCGATGGTACGGGTGGCGACTTGGCACATATTTGGTTGTTGCCTGTTGAAGAGCAGGTGGAAGAGTAGCCAGCGGACATAGTTGCTAAGGCCAGAGCTTCTGATGCTAGGCAGAGTAAGTAGAGAAGAGGAGAAGCGATCGTTGGATATGTCAGTTTCATTACTTGTAGAGTAGCATAGCACCATATATAGTCATAGTCTAGGTTTGGGTTCGAACTAGCTACAGGAGCACGTCTCTCTTTTTTTCTAAAACTCAGCAACGTCTCTTTACTGGTACACTATCTTGTTCTGTACGCCTTCTCAAGTCTTTAATTCCTCCACCTGACATCTGGGACCCGTCGGAAGGGCCTCTGTATTTCGCTAAAAAAACATGCCCCGCACTGATAGGTCAGACCCACCAGCTATCTTCGCACGCAAGGAAGTGCCTCCTTATTACGCCCAAAAAAATGAATACTCCCCCTGCCAGCTGGAACCCAGCATCGTGGGAGGCTGACTTGTGGGCCTACCAAGTTGATAGGGACGGAGGGCTTTGTCAACTTACTCAATATGAACGATTCTAGCTCCAGTTACCGTATGATGTTCATCCAACGACAGTAGTGCTTCTTCAACCTCTGGCCTTCTTGTTCCAGCCGCCCAAACCAGCGCCAGTCGTACCGCGTGCTCCTGCCTCCTGTGGCCGGCTGTGATGCCGCGGAGGCCTCACCGCCCCCTACTACTCCCACCGCTGGCCAGGGCATCCCTCTACTCACCCACACCCCCTATTATTCTGCAGCGACGGCAGCCTCACACCGCAGCCGAACCAGTGAACCCTCGTACTCCTCTCCGCATGGGCATCCACTGCCGCATCTGCCCCGGCTCCGCGTCGTCCCCTTCCTAGGTATCGCCGTCGTCCACCGCCTTGGTGCTCTCGGCGCGGCGTGGTCAATGTGGTCAACGACCGGCTTCCATCGGAAGAGTACTGTACATGGAGAGGCTGACAGCTGGGTGCACGGTCACATCCCAGTTTTTTTGTGATTTGCCAAGTAAGTCGCTTTGGCAGGCCTGTTGGGCTGCAAATCTTTCAAGACGAGGAGAGCTTCATTCGGCTGGCCGAGAATATGGCCTATCAGTAATGAGAAATGGACTGTACATTTTTAAAACACATCAAACCAGCAATTAGTTTCAAATATCTTTTTTTCACTTCGAGATTTTAAATTGCATTGATTTTTATGTGTGGACAATTTTTTGGATTTTATATTGATATACATTTATTTTTAAAATCAGTTTGAATGTGACTCGGAATTTCGGGATTAAAAGCAGTTCGGACCGCACTGAAATATGTGAAATTTCGTATAATTGTTTAACCATGGCCACAATATGGGCTGTAATGCTAACAAAAAGAATATGGGCTCCAAAAAAACCTTAAGAATTAGCAAATGGGCTGTAAATTGTTAGAAATCAGATGAGATGTATGATGTTTTCCACAGATTTGGGGCCTTCCTCAAAAAAGGTTGACGCACAAGAAGTGACTGTTGGATGTCCATCCAACGGTCGTCGTGCTTCTTTAATCCCTGCTCTTCCTGCTCCAGCCGCTCAAACAAGCGCTGGTGGGACTGCCTGCTCCCTCCTCCCCACGGCCGGCTGTGATGCCGCGCAGGCCTCACCGCCCCACCGTACTCCCATATCTAGCCTAGCCATCCCTCTACTCACCCACACCTGCTGTTATTCTCCGGCGACGATAGACGAACCAGTAAACCCTCGTACAGTCGTACTCCCCTCCGCATGGGAAACAACTGTCGAGTCTTTCATGCCTCCGTGTCGTTCCCTTCCTAGGCCTCGCCATCGTCCACCACGCTGGTGCTCTCGGCGCGGCATGGTCAAGGAACGACTTCCATCGGAAGAGCACTGTACGTGGAGAGGCTGACAGCTGGGTCCACGACAGCCGCAAGGAAGTGCCTCCTTATTACGCGGAAAATAATTATTCCTCCACTTGACAGCGGGGACCCACCGTACGGGTCACCGTATTTGGCGAAAAAAAACGTTTCCCCCCTGACTGCTGGGACCCACCAGACGGGTGATGTCTACTACACGCTTCTATTCTTGTGGACAGTGTTGGGCCTCCAAGAGCATAGGTTTGTAGGACAGCAGCAAATTTCCCTTAAGTGAGTAACCCAAGGTTTATCGAACTCAGGGAAGTGGAGGTTGAACGTACCCCTTTCAAGCAACCCTGCAATCAAGATACAAGAAGTCTCTTGTGTCCCCAACACACCTAATACACTTGTCAGATGTATAGGTGCACTAGTTCGGCGAAGAGATGTTAAATGGCAAGTGATATCGATGGCAAAAGATGTATTTGTAAATCTGAAATAAAAATGGAAGCAAGCAAACATGTGGTAAACGTGAGCACAAATGGTATTGCAATGGTGGAAACAAGGCCTAGGCTTCGTACTTTCACTAGTGGCAACTCCCAACAACATTAACATAATCGAATCACATGATATTTCCCATAAAACATGCAATGGGGACGCACTCGGAGGTCATTCCTTTGTGGTCAAGAGAGGACGAGAATTATGTAGGGCTACAAAAGCACACCTCTAAGTTCGTAGTTCTCAATCTATGGATTTCCCAATGTCACCTCGGCCATCCAAAGAGAGTACCACAATCACCACAACATATCTCAAGGATAGTCAAAGACAAGCACCAAGAGACTCTCAATCTTCAATCCACACACAAAAGAGGAAATCACTCATGAAAATATTCTTCTAATCCATGTCCAATAGACCGCTGTCACCTTGGTCTCGGAGATTATACTAGATAAAGACAAGTGAGTACATCAATCCAATACATAGAGGAAGGGGAAATATCATGGGATCACCCTAGATTAACATAGCCTATGATCACAACGAAGATCACATCATGGGAGAGAGAATTGACCACATAGCTACTGGTAGAAACCTCAGCCCCGAGGAGGAATTACTCCCGCATCATGGAGGGAGGAAGCAACGTCGATGGAGATGAATCCGGGGGCACTTCCCCGTCCCGGCAGGATGCCGACACAGGAATTCTGGTCCCCCGAAACATGGTGGCGATGGCGGCGAAGATCGGAATAGCTTCTGGAGAAAAGGGGTCCGGAATCATGGTTTCCGCGACGCGGTGTAAATATATGCCAAGGGGGGTCGTCAGAGGAGGCAAGTGGGGCCCAGGCGGCCTGGCGCGGCGGCCAGGAGGGGGGCCGCGCCCTCTGGGCGCCTGGAGCCCCTGTGGCCCCCCTCTGGCCCTACTTCTGCCGCATGGAAGCTTCCGGAGCGCTGATTTTTTATATATTTTTTCCGGAATTTTTCTGGCAATTTAAGTAATGGGAAAACCTGAAATACAAAAACAGCAGAAAACAGAAACTGGCACTGGGGTGCACTGAGTTAATAGGTTAGTCCAAATATGATCAAAAGTGTATGGAAGTGCATAAATATCATAGGAATATCACACAAAAGAGGCATGGAGCAAGAAGAAATTATAGATACGTTTTGGACGTATCAACATCCCCAAGCTTAATTCCTGCTTGTCCTCGAGTAGGTAAATGATAACAAGCATACTTTCTGTGGTGACATGCTATTAACCATATAAGAACTTTTCACAGTCACATGACAAATGCTTACTGAGATAATGAATCTTTAGTAATTAAGTTGCCTCATGAGAATATCACAAAGAACTGAAAGTTTTACAATATGATACTGAAACACTCAATAGATTTGTAGTGAGCATGGTGTGCAAACATGACAAAGTGATACCTCGCTTGCCCCCTTTAGTGAAGCAAAACATAAATGCAGGAGCACCTCTGAAGTTTAAGTGACGACTAGATACAATGATTTCAGAATAAACGATATCATAATCATGCGGAAGACAATGGTACGTTGGGACAATGCACATTACACTCAGAATGACAATCATGCTCTCAATAATTGGTGCTTTGAAGAAAGAAGGTGGAGACTCTTGAACCATGGCTTTTGATGGCAAGGTTGAAAACCCGTGGTCGGAAACAAAGACTAAACATGTACCAGAGCTCTTGGTTTTTTTTAAAAGGTAAAAATGATTTTTGGGAGATGCATATTTCGTCAACGAATGCTAGTAGATAACTCAATTACTTCTCGAGCTGGACAAGTTTCGAGGAATAGCTCCCGCACGGGGACGATCACATCCCCTTAATCTCCTTTGTTTATCACTGCCAAAAGTTTTCTGATTTCTCATGAACAAAGCGTGAAGGAGGGTTTGTTTGTTGTATTTTTTTTAATGAGCCGGGCGCACTCTTTGCCAGTTCCTTCTCGTATTAGGGGTTTGCAGATTAGACATGCAATCCCGGGGTGAAACTTGTCCAACTTAAAAAGATCATGAATTAACTACTACTTCCTCATGAGCTAAAACAGAGGCACAAAATAGAAATGCTTTTGAATAATTTTGAGATGGTACAAGATAGTCTTCGTTAGGAATGGCAAGTAAATACCATGTATAGGAAGGTATGGTGGACTCATATGGCATAACTGGTTTAAAGGATTTTGGATGCACAAGCAGTCAGTCCGCTTAGTACAGGTGAAGGTTAGCAAAAGACTGGGAGCGACCAACTAAGAGAGCAATGACGGCCATAATCATGCAGAGCGACAAAGCAACATTGAATCGGGCATGGAAGTATATCGCTACTCAGAAATTAAAGATCATCAAGGCTTGATAGACTTTCTTTACAGTCTTAAATATGCGTGAGCATATGCCAAGTCAATCAAAATAAATTCTTGGAGGAAGATATCACTAAACCATACCACATCATATGCAAACAAATCATGTTGGTACTTCAATAACACATTAAGAACCCCACAGCTATTTGAAACTAACCATAAGAAAACATGAACTACTAAGCACCATTATGCACATAGCATTTTTATCATAGACATATCAACCAGTGCCACAGACAAACTCTCTTAACAAGATAAGCATGATAACTCAAGAGAGTTCAGCAACCAACTAAACAAAATCTCTTTAAAAAGTAAAGCATGAAAACTAAGAGCTGAACATGACAGTAGCTATTGAAAGACAAAGAACATACACAGCAAAGATAAGCATGAAAACCCTATGTTGTGTTCTAGGTTGAAGTGGAGCGTGTTTCTCTCCCACACAAAGAAAGCTGGGTTCTAACTCGTTATGAACACCAAGCAAGGCTAAAGAAAACTAGAGAGGAAACTAAAAGCAAGACGCTCCAAGCATAGCACATAACACATGAAGTGATTAAAATATAGTGGAACGAAAGACGAACTGATAATTGTTGATGGAGAAGGGGATGCACGGGGGCATCCCCAAGCTTAGACGCTTGAGTCTTCTTGAATATTTCTTGGGGGTGCACGGGGGCATCCCCAAGCTTGAGCGTTTGACCCTCCTGAATCTTTTTATCATCTTCCCTCGCACACTTGAAAACTCCCTTCATACATAACTCATCATAATCTGATTAGCGAGGTTAGTACCCATAATAAAATAATTTTTCCTTGCTGCAAATAAGGATAATCTTGAAGAGCTACTGTTTCACAAGATTGCCAAATGGTTTTTGCAAAGAAAAAGCAAGCTCAAGGTTTGCAAAATGAAGGAAAGGCAAAACAGGACAGAATCTGTGAAAAACAGACCAGCAAGTAGTAAATAATTTTTTCGGGGCACTTCTGCAACTCAAATCAAAAAACTCAGAACAGACGCCCGAAAACCAATTGTATAGAGCACGCTGTAGAAACAATTCAGACCAAAAAGATGATCTGGTGATTTTATACGAATTTTTTTCTGTCCAAGGACAGAATCTGTTTCCTGGACAGCACGTCACAACTTTTGAACTTTCTTGCAATCAGAGGCTAAACTTGGCACAAAGCTGAAAAGTAAAGATACAATGATGATGCTACTGTAGTAACAAACATCAAGACCACTAAAACTGAAAGAACAAACTGAAAGCAAAGATAACAAGGGTTGTCTCCCTAGAGCTCTTTCTCTATAGCCATAAAGATAGGCTTAAGACTTTAATGATGCTCTCGTAGGAATAAGAGTTCAAGAACAAAAGAGAGCATCAAGAAGCAAATACCAAACACATTTAAGCCTAACATGCTTCCTATGCATAGGAATATTGCAATAGAATAATTCATTGAAGCACAAAGCAATAAGCATAGGAAGACAAAACAAGTGCAGCTTCAAAACCTTCAACATAAAGAGAGGGAACTTGATATTATTGCAATATCTATAAGCATATGTTCCCTTTTCATAATAATTTTCAGTGGGATCACGAATAAACTCAACAATATAAGCATTACATAAAGCATTGTTACCATGATCCACATGCAAAATGGTACTCTTACTCTCCACATAAGCATAATCTTTCTCATCGGTACTAGTGGGAGTAGGACTATCATAAACAACCTGAACACTATAGATTAATTGTGTATTAGGAAGATGGTGTTCAACAAGGGAGTAATTCCCTCCATGATTATGACAAGTTTCATAAGGATAATTTCTCCTTATGTCATAGGTACCTTTATAATCACTATAGATTGGAGTTATAACATCATCATGGTAGAGAAGAGCATTATCATTGCTAGCAACTATATTTGTAAACATGTTGTCTTTATTCTTACTAGCAAAAGAATTATCAATTATCACATCACTAGTGGGTAAAGGATTTGCAATCCTATCATCCCCAAGCTTAGAGCTTTCCATATCATCACTTTCAGAGTTGGTACCAAAAAGATTTTCAAGATCATAAGTAGCATTATCATCATTTTCCCAATCACAATAAGTAACATGCATATCATAATCAAAATCATCTTCAATAGTACCTACGGACGTATCATCAAGATCATAATTAAGGCAATAAACTTCACCTTCTTCTTTAAACTTACAACAGTTAGGATAAAAGTTCATGGGAGGAATATGCTCAGGCCAGGTTGATACCCATTCTTCTTCCTTCTTGCTCCTCTTCCTCCTCTTTTTCTTATTCTTCACCTTAGGAGGGAGTGGTTGGAGATGAAGCTTCTCCACATATCCTGGTTTATCATTAGGAACAATAGGGGAAACTTGGGAGAAACTCTCCCTTTTATTAGCAGAAATATAAGAGACATTTTTATACTTTGGTAAAGTTCCCTCCTTTCTAATCTTACTTATGTAATCATTTTCATGGCAATTAACAACACAATAGAGATGGCAATTTTGCAAAGTGTTTTTTATTCCTATGGCATTAACATCTAGCCAAGAAGTCTTTTCTGATAACTCTTCACACATCAAAAATAACATAAGCTCATCATAAAGATCAGAGGTGATCATGTTATCACACAACTGGTTAACAGTTATGTTTTGAAAGTGCATGCATTGAAAATTAAAGTGACCCTCTATACAGCAAAGTTCACAAGTAAAAGGATAAAGGTCACACAATTCTCTAGCAATTTCATTTAAATCTCTGACCCAAGTGATTGTTCTTTCATGCTTATGTTGCTTACAATACTTCTCTTCTTCAATCATAGGCCTTTCACAAGGTCTATCCACTCCACAAAAATTAACATGCTTATATAAAACTTCATTTTTAGGAATTGTATCATGCATGTTGCAATCATCATGAACAATTTCATTTTCTTTGAAAATCTCTTTAAAAGGTTCATGATGCTTGATCCAATCCTCCTTACGCATATTAAGATGTGAAGCAAAAGATTTGAGGAAATCAACAAGGAGTTGAGAATCAAGCCCAAACTTAGCACTAAACTTATTAAAACTTATAGTTTCAACAAAGGACTTAATGCAATCATACTCATAAACTATACCTGACTCTTTACCTTTGTCGATCTCCCAATCTTCAGTGTTGCGTTGAATTCTTTCAAGGAGTTCCCATTTAGCATCAATCTTTTCGTTTGTGAAAGAACCCATAGAGGAAGCATCGAGAGAATCTTTATCCTGTCGAGAGAGCCTCGCATAGAAATTAGTAATAATCATATCTTTGGGGAGCCCATGGTTAGGACATTTTAGCATTAACGTTTTCAGTCTCCCCCAAGCTTGAGCTATGCTCTCTCCGTCATGAGGATAGAAATTATAAACATAATTCCTATTCTCATGGACTTCATGAAGAGGATAAAACTTGGAGTAAAAGAGAGACTGGATCTCTTCCCAATCCAGCAGGTGAGAGTCATCTAGTAGCCTATACCATTCCAATGCTTTTCCTTTCAGTGACAAGGAAAATAATTTCCTCATGACTCCATCTCTTGTCAAACCTGAAATCTTAAACAACTCACAAAGTTCTGTAAGTTTCAACAAATGAATACTAGGATTGACTGTCCCATCATAACAATCATTCCTAATTATTTCAATTATCCCAAGTGGTATTTTGAACGGGATACATTCAGTAGGTGGAGGAGACTTCTCTACAACGGGTGTGGTAAAGCGGCCTTCCCCAAGCAGCGAACTAAGATTGCGGGTTTCCATAAACATAACTAGTGAAATAAAAACAAGAAACAAAAAGATTTAATTGCAAGATCTAGAGAAGGTACCTTCACTTACCTCATTTCCCTGGCAACGGCGCCAGAAATAGCTTGATGTCTAATACACGCTTCTATTCTTGTAGACAGTGTTGGGCCTCCAAGAGCAGAGGTTTGTAGGACAGCAGCAAATTTCCCTTAAGTGAGTAACCTAAGGTTTATCGAACTCAGGGAAGTGGAGGTTGAACGTACCCCTTTCAAGCAACCCTGCAATCATGATACAAGAAGTCTCTTGTGTCCCCAACACACCTAATACACTTTTCAGATGTATACGTGGACTAGTTCGGCGAAGAGATGTTAAATGGCAAGTGATATGGATGGCAAAAGATGTATTTGTAAATCTGAAATAAAAATGGCAGCAAGCAAACATGTGGTAAATGTGAGCACAAATGGTATTGCAATGGTGGAAACAAGGGCTAGGCTTCATACTTTCACTAGTGGCAACTCCCAACAACATTAACATAATCGAATCACATGATATTTCCCATAAAACATGCAAGGGGGACGCACTCGGAGGTCATTCCTTTGTGGTCAAGAGAGGACGAGAATTATGTAGGGCTACAAAAGCACACCTCTAAGTTCGTAGTTCTCAATCTATGGATTTCCTAATGTCACCTCGGCCATCCAAAGAGAGTACCACAATCACCACAACATATCTCAAGGATAGTCAAAGACAAGCACCAAGAGACTCTCAATCTTCAATCCACACACAAAAGAGGAAATCACTCATGAAAATATTCTTCTAATCCATGTCCAATAGACCGCTGTCACCTTGGTCTCGGAGATTATACTAGATAAAGACAAGTAAGTACATCAATCCAATACATAGAGGAAGGGGAAATATCATGGGATCACCCTAGATTAACATAGCCTATGATCACAACGAAGATCACATCATGGGAGAGAGAATTGACCACATAGCTACTGGTAGAAACCTCAGCCCCAAGGAGGAACTACTCCCGCATCATGGAGGGAGGAAGCAACGTCGATGGAGATGAATCCGGGGGCACTTCCCCGTCCCGACAAGATGCCGGCACAGGAATTATGGTCCCCCGAAACTTGGTGGCGATGGCGGCGGAGATCGGAATAGCTTCTGGAGAAAAGGGGTCCGGAATCAGGGTTTCCGTGACGCGGTGTAAATATATGCCAAAGGGGGTCATCAGAGGAGGTAAGGGGGGCCCAGACGGCCTAGCGCGACGGCCAGGAGGGGGGCCGCGCCCTCTGGGCGCCTGGAGCCCGTGTGGCCCCCCTCTGGCCCTACTTCTGCCGCATGGAAGCTTCCGAAGCGCTGATTTTTTATATATTTTACCCGGAATTTTTCTGGCAATTTAAGTAATGGGAAAACCTGAAATACAAAAACAGCAGAAAACAGAAACTGGCACTGGGGTGCACTGAGTTAATAGGTTAGTCCAAATATGATCAAAAGTGTATGGAAGTGCATAAATATCATAGCAATATCACACAAAAGAGGCATGGAGCAGGCAGAAATTATAGATACGTTTTGGACGTATCAGCGGGCCACCGTATTTCATGAAAAAAACGTTCCCCCCACTGTCAGCTCGGACCCACCGGAAGTGCCTCCTTATTACGCACAAAAAAATGAATACTCCCCCTACTAGCTGGGACCCAGTATAGTGGGAGGCTGACTTGTGGGCCTACTAAGTTGACGGGGATGGAGCGCTTTGTCAACTTAGTCAATATTAATGATTCTAGCTCCAGTGACCGTACGATGTCCATCCAACGGCCGTAGTGCTTCTTCAACCTCTGGTCTTGTTGCTCCAGCCGCCCAAAGCAGCGCCGGTCATGCCGCATGCTCCTGCCTCCCGTGGTCGGCTGTGCTGCCGCAGAGGCCTCACCGCCCCCTACTATTCCCACCGCTGGCCAGGCCCTGCGATGACGGTAGCCTCACACCGTTGTCGAACAAGTGAACCCTCGTACTCCTCTCTGCGCGAGTTTCCACTACCACGTCTTCCCCAGCTCCGCATCATCCCCTTCCTAGGCATCGCCGTCATCCGCCGCCCTGGTGCTCTCGGTGCGGCGTGGTCAACGTGGTCAAGGAACGACTTCCATCGGAAGAGTACTGTATGTGGAGAGGCTGATAGCTGGGTCCACGGCTGCAGCAAGGAAGTGCCTCCTTATTACGCGCAAACTAATTATTCCTCCACCTGATAGTGGGGACCCACCGGACGGGCCACCGTATTTCTTGAAAAAAACGTTTCTCCCTGACTGCTGGGACCCACCAGCTACATCTTCGCATGCAATGAAGTGCGTTCGGGAAAAAAATGATTTGCCCCTCTGACTGTTGGGACCCACCAGCTACATCTTCGCACGCAAGGAAGTGTGTGACAGTCGAGACCCACCTGGTCGAAGCGTACGTAGCATTGTCATGCTGGTCACAAATGTGTACGCACATACTGGTCGATGTAGAGGCGCACACGTGTCGTAGTAGAGGCGTGCACATAGCATGTACACATACGTACAGCGGCCATTGTGCAAGAAAGAAAATACGGCCGCATACGTACATACGAGCAGGGTCTCGAACGCCTACTCGCACATACTTACGGCCAGGGCTCGTGTACATGGCTGGGTCGGAACGGAGAAACTACGTCGTCTTCGTGTTCATGGGGAGGCAACAGAATGTGTCGTGTTCATCGGGAGGCAACGGAACGCGTGGGAGCCAACCGGCTTGGATGGAACAGCCGATGGAAACGAGGCCTGACGTACCACAGAACGGAGGAAACGACCTTGTGTTCGACCAGCCACAGTCGAAACAGGATCCTGTTCATCGGGAGAGGTCTGGCGTACCACAAAACGGAGGAAACGAACCTCCTACGGTCAAAATGGGGGTCCTGTTGATCGGGAGGGGTGTGGCGTACCGTAAAACGGAGAAAACGGGACTCCACGGGATACTGTTCATCTCCACCGTCGACCCCGTCCAGCCTCCACGGGCTACTATTCATCCACCGTCGACCTCCTCCTGCCTCCACCTGCAACTGTTCAGCCTCCACCGCGCGCTACTCCACCGGCTACTCTTCAACCAGCCCTCTCCACGGGCTCCTGTTCAACCACCCCTCCACACGCTACTGTTCATCCAGCCCTCCACCGTCTACTGTTCATCCAGCCCTCCATGGGGTGGTCTTGTTCATCCAGCCCTCCACGGGGTCCTGTTCATGCAGCCCCAACCGGCTCGATCGATCGGGGTCCTGTTCAACACCACAGGGTCCTGTTCAGCCACCCCCACCGGGAACTGTTCATTCAAACCCCCCTAGTAACACTCACTGTTCATGCAGAGGCAGCATCGATCGGCTTTAGTTAGCAGCAGTAGCGAAGGAATCCCTCGATCATGTTCAGTTAACAGCCATCGATCGATCGCTCGGGTTTAGTAACGCGTAGCCTGCACTGCCATCGCTCGGGTTCAGTTAGAGCCCAATGCCTCGCTCGGGTTCAGTTAGAGCCCAACGCCTCGCACCCACGCGCGTGCGTGTACGAGAGAAACGCGCATCGCTCGGCCCTGACCACCCATCGTAACCGGGAGCACCCCAATATTTTCCTCGCCCTCGCTTCTACCACGGTTTTTTCCGTCATGGACGGCCCAAAGAATGTCATGCAGCTGCGTCTCCGGCCCGCCCAGGACGAAAAGCCCATTTTCTGTCATGATTTTTTGTCATAGAAGTAGGACCCCACCACATCTATGATGATACCGTGTTTTGTCACAATTATCGTCATAGAAGTGTCATAAGTATGACAGAAAAAAGTTTCGTTCGGCCCAAAATGTCACGGATTTGTCTTTTTTGTAGTGATGTCCAACAGAGTACGATTACGACATTCGGACACACCATTACGTTGAGGTGTTCCAGGCGGCGTCAGTTGTGAAACAATTCCACATTTCCTTAGGTGTGTGCCAAATTTGTGACTTAAATATTCTACTCCACGATCTGATCGTAAGAACTTTATTTTTCTGTCACATTGATTCTCAACCTCATTCTGAAATTCCTTGAACTTTTCAAAGGTCTCAGACTTGTGTTTCATTAGGTAGACATAACCATATCTACTTAAGTCATCAGTGAGGGTGAGAACATAACGATAACCACCACGAGCCTCAACACTCATCGGACCGCACACATCAGTATGTATGATTTCCAATAAGTTGGTTGCTCGCTCCATTGTTCCGGAGAACGGAGTCTTGGTCATCTTACCCAAGAGGCATGGTTCGCACATGTCAAATGATTCATAATCAAGAGACTCCAAAAGTCCATCTGCATGGAGCTTCTTCATACATTTGTCACCAATATGACCAAGTCGGCAGTGCGACAAGTATGTGGGACTATCATTACCAACCTTACATCTTTTGGCATTCACACTATGAATACGTGTAACATCACATTCTTGATTCAGTAAAAAATAAACCATTGACCAGCGGGGCATGGCCATAAAACATTTCTCTCATATAAATAGAACAACCATTATTCTCATATTTAAATGAGTAGCCATCTCACATTAAATGAGATCCAGATACAATGTTCATGCTCAAAGCTGGTACTAAATAACAATTATTGAGGTTTAAAACTAATCCCGAAGGTAGATGTAGAGGTAGCGTGCCGACGGCGATCACATCGACCTTGGCACCATTCCCGACACGCATCGGCACCTCGTCCTTCGCTAGTCTCCGCTTATTCCGCAACTCCTGCTTTGAGTGACAAATGTGAGCAACTGCACCGATATCAAATACCCAGGAGCTACTACGAGCGCTGGTATGGTACACATCAATAACATGTATATCACATATACCTTTGACGTTGCCGGCCTTCTTATCCGCTAAGTATTTGGGGCAATTCCGCTTCCAGTGACCCGTTCCCTTGCAATAAAAGCACCCAGTCTTAGGCTTGGGTCCATTCTTTGACTTCTTCCCGGCAACTGGCTTACCGGGCGCGGCAACTCCTTTGTCGTCCTTCTTGAAGTTCTTCTTACCCTTGCCTTTCTTTAACTTAGTGGTTTTATTCACCATCAACACTTGATGTTCCTTTTTGATCTCCACCTCCACTGATTTCAGCATTGAATATACCTCGGGAATGGACTTCTCCATCCCTTGCATATTGAAATTCATCACAAAGCTCTTGTAGCTAGGTGGGAGCGACTGAAGGATTCTGTCAATGACCGCGTCATCTGGGAGATTAACTCCCAGCTGAGACTAGTGATTGTGCAACCCAGACATTTTGAGTATATGCTCGCTGACAGAAATATTCTCCTCCATCTTACAACTGTAGAACTTGTCGGAGACTTCATATCTCTCGACTTGGGTATGAGCTTGGAAAACCATTTTCAGCTCTTGGAACAACTCATATGCTCCGTGTTGCTCAAAACGCTTTTGGAGCTCCGATTCTAAGATGTAAAGCATGCCGCACAGAACCAGGGAGTAATCATCACTACGCGACTGCCAGGCGTTCATAACGTCTTGAGTTGTTGGGAAAACGGGTGCATCACCTAGCAGTGCTTCAAGGACATATGCATTCTTGGCAGCTATGAGGATGATCCTCAAGTTACGGACCCAATCCGTATAGTTGCTTCCATCGTCTTTCAGCTTGGTTTTCTCTAGGAACGCGTTGAAGTTGAGGGAAACATTAGCGTGGGCCATTTGATCTACAAGACATATTGTAAAGATTTTAGACTATGTTCATGACAATTAAGTTCATCTAAACAAATTTAATGAACTCCCACTCAGATGGACATCTCTCTAGTCATCTAAGTGATACATGATCCGAATCGACTAGGTTGTGTCCGATGATCACGTCAGACGGACTAGTAATCAATGGTGAACATCTTCATGTTGATCGTATCTTCTATACAACTCATGTTCGACCTTTCGGTCATCTGTGTTCCGAGGACATGTCTGCACATGCTAGGCTTGTCAAGTCAACCCTAAGTGTATTGCGTGTGCAAATATGGCTTACACTTGTTGTATGCGAACGTTGGAGCCTATCACACCTGATCATCACGTCGTGCTTCGGAATAACGAACCTTAGCAACGGTGCACATTTAGGGGGAACACAATTCTTGAAATTTTAGTGAGAGATCATCTTATTTATTCTACCGTCGTTCAAACCAAATAAGATGTAAAACATGATAAACATCACATGCAATTAAATAGTGACATGATATGGCCAATATCATTTTGCTCCTTTTGATCTCCATCTTCGGGGCTCCATGATCATCATCGTCACCGGCATGACAGCATGATCTCCATCATCGTGTCTTCATGAAGTTATCTTGCCAAACGTTACTTCTACTACTATGGCTCACGGTTAGCAATAAAGTAAAGTAATTACATGGCATTTTCAATGACACGCGGGTCATATAATAAAATAAGACAACTCCTATGGCTCCTGCCGGTTGTCATACTCATCGACATGCAAGTCGTGATTCCTATTACAAGAACATGATCAATCTCATACATCACATATATCATTCATCACATCCTTTTGGCCATATCTCATCACACGGCACATGCTGCAAGAACAAGTTAGACGTCCTCTAATTGTTGTTGCAAGTTTTTACGTGGCTGCTATACGTTTCTAGCAAGAACATTTCTTACCTATGCCAAAAACACAACGTGATATGCCAATTACTATTTACTGTTCATAAGGACCCTTTTCATCGAATCCGATCCGACTAAAGTGGGAGAGACATACACCCGCTAGCCACCTTATGCAACTAGTGCATGTCAGTCGGTGGAACCTGTCTCATGTAAGCGTACATGTAAGGTCGGTCCGGGCCGCTTCAAGCCACGATGCCGCCGAATCAAGATAAGACTAGTAGCGGCAAGTAAATTGACAAATCTACGCCCACAACATCTTGTGTTCTACTCGTGCATAGTAACTACGCATAGACCTAGGTCTGACACCACTGTTGGGGATCGTTGCAGAAAATAAATAAATAATCTACGCATCACCAAGATCTATCTATGGAGTTACTAGCAACGAGAGGGGAGTGCATCTTCATGATAACCCACAAGTATAGGGGATTGCAATAGTTTTCGAGGGTAAACTATTCAACCCAAATTTATTGATTCGACACAAGGGGAGCCAAAGAATACTCTTAAGTATTAGCAGCTGAGTTGTCAATTCAACCACACCTGGAAACTTAGTATCTACAGCAAGGTAGTTTCGTAGCAAAGCAATATGATAGTAGCGGTAGCGGTAACAAAGGTAACGATAGTGTTTTTGTGGTTTTTGTAACAGTAGCAGCGGAAAAGTAAATAAGCAACAAGCAATATGTGAAAAGCTCGTAGGCATTGGATCGGTGATGGGGAATTATGTCGGATGCAATTCATCATGTAAAAGTTATAACCTTGGGTGACACGGAACTTGCTTGAGTTTATCAATGTAATGTAGGCATGTATTCCGAATATAGTCATACGTGCTTATGGAAAAGAACTTGCATGACATCTTTTGTGCTACCCTCCAGTGGCAGCGGGGTCCTATTGGAAACTAAGTGGTATTAAGGCCTCCTTTTAATAGAGTACCGGACCAAAGCATTAACACATAGTGAATACATGAACTCCTCAAACTACGGTCATCATCGGGAGTGGTCCCGATTGTTGTCACTTCGGGGTTGCCGGATCATAACACATAGTAGGTGACTATAGACTTGCAAGATAGGATCAAGAACACACATATATTCATGAAATCATGGCACTCGGGCCCTAGTGACAAGCATTAAGCATAGCAAAGTCATAGCAACATCAATCTCAGAACATAGTGGATACTAGGGATCAAACCCTAACAAAACTAACTCGATTACATGATAGATCTCATCCAACCCATCACCGTCCACCAAGCCTATGATGGAATTACTCACGCACGGTGGTGAGCATCATGAAATTGGTGAATGATGAAGGTTGACGATGATGATGGCGACGATCTCCACTCTCCGGAGCCCCGAACGGACTCTAGATCAGCCCTCCCGAGAGAGATTAGGGCTTGGCGGTGGCTCCGTATCGTGAAACACGATAATTCTTCCTCTCTGATATTTTTCTCCCCGAAAGTGAATATATGGGGTCCGGAGATACGTCGGTGGAGCGTCAGGGGGCCCACGTGGCAGGGGGCGCGCCCCCCACCCTCGTGGACAGGGTCTGGGCCCCCTGACGTAGATCTTTCCGCAGGTACTTTTTATATTTTCCGAAATAATTCTCCGTGGATTTTCAGATCATTCCGAGAACTTTTTATTTATGCACAAAAACAACACCATGGCAATTCTGCTGAAAACAGCGTCAGTCCGGGCTAGTTCCATTCCAATCATGCAAGTTAGAGTCCAAAACAAGGGCAAAAGGGTTTGGAAAAGTAGATACGTTGGAGACGTATCAACTCCCCCAAGCTTAAACCTTTGCTTGTCCTCAAGCAATTCAGTTGATAAACTGAAAGTGATAAAGAAAAAAACTTTGACAAACTCTGTTTGCTCTTGTTGTTGTAAATATGTAAGCCAGCATTCAGGTTTTCAGCAATGATCATGAACTAACCACATTCACAATAACTTTCAGGTCTCATGTCTACTCACATCAATGGCATAATCAACTAGCGAGCAATAATAATAAACCTCAGATGACAACACTTTCTCAAAACAATCATGATATGATATAACAAGATGGTATCTTGCTAGCCCTTTCTGAGACCGCAAAACATAAATGCAGAGCACCTTTAAGATCAAGGACTGACTAGACATTGTAATTCAAGGTAAAAGAGATCCAGTCATGATCATACTCAATGCAAATTAATAGTAATATCATGCAAATGACAGAGGTGCTCTCCTACTGGTGCTCTTTTATAAGAGGATGCTGACTCAGCATAAAAGTAAATAGATAGGCCTTTCGCAGAGGGAAGCAGGGATTTGTAGAGGTGCCAGAGCTCGATTTTTTAATAGAGATGAATAACATTTTGAGCGGTATACTTTCATTGTCAACATAACAACCAAGAATCTCGATATCTTCCATGCTACACACATTATAGGCGGTTCCCAAACAAAATGCTAAAGTTTATACTCCCCCAACCACCAGCAAGCACACTCCACGGCTAGCCCGAAACAATGGGTACCGTCCAAACCAGCAACAGCCCTGGGGGAGTTTTGTTTAATTATTATGATTTGAGCATGGGACTGGGCATCCCGCTTACCAGCCATTTTCTCATGAATGATGAGTGGAGTCCACTCATCGTGAGAATAACCCACCTAGCATGGAAGATATAGACAGCCCTAGTTGATACATGAGCTATTTGAGCATACAAAACAAAATTTCATTTGAAGGTTTAGAGTTGGGCACATACAAATTTACTTGAAACAATAGGTAATTACCGCATATAGGAAGGTATGGTGGACTCATATGGAATAACTTTGGGGTTTATGGAAGTGGATGCAAAGGCAGTATTCCCGCTTAGTACAGGTGAAGGCTAGAAAGAGACTGGGAAGCGACCAGCTAGAGAGCGACAACGGTCATGAACATGCATTAAAATTAATCAACAATGAATGCAAGCATGAGTAGGATATAAATTACCATGAACATAAATATCGTGGAGGCTATGTTGATTTGTTTCAACTACATGCGTGAACATGTGCCAAGTCAGACCACTTGAATCGTTGAAAGGAGGATACCACCCCATCATAGCACATCACAACCATTTTAATATCATGTTGGCACACAAGATAGACCATTATAAACTCTCAGCTAATTAAGCATGCCATAAGCAGCTATGACCTCTGATTGTCATTGCAAACATGTTTCATTCATAACAAGCTGAATTAGGAACGATGAACTATCAAATTTACAAAAACAAGAGAGGTCGAGTTCATACCAGCTTTTCTCATCTCAATTAGCTCATCATATATCATCCTTATTGCCTTTCACTCGCACGGACGAACGGTGTGGATAATAATAATAGGGCACGTGCATTGGACTAAGATGGAATCTGCGAGCATATAATACAAGAGAGAAGACAAGTTAATATGGCTTGCTACTTCTCGAGCTTGTGTTGTATTCCCTCGAAGAGGAAAGGGTGATGCAGCACAGTAGCGTAAGTATTTCCCTCAGTTTTTGAGAATGAAGGTATCAATCCAGTAGGAGACCACGCGCAAGTCCCTCGCACCTGCACAAACAAATAAGAACTTCGCAGCCAACGCGATAAGGGGTTGTCAATCCCTTTACGGTCACTTACGAAAGTGAGATCTGATAGATAGGATAGTTTGATGTTCTTGGTATTTTTGGATATAAGAACAGAAATTAAAAGCGAAAAAAGTAAAGTAGATTGTAGATTGATATGTTGAGAATAGACCCGGGGGCCATAGTTTTCTCCAGTGGCTTCTCTCATGATAGCAGTATTCTACGGCGGGTAAACAAATTATTGTCAAGCAATTGATAAAAAAGTGAATAATTATGAGACTCTCTAGGCATGATCATTATATATAGGTATCATGTCCGAGACAAGTAGACCGAAACGATTCTGCATCTACTACTATTACTCCACACATCGACCGCTATCCAGCATGCATCTAGAGTATTAAGTTCATAAGAAAAGAGTAACGCCTTAAGCAATATGACATGATGTAGAGGGATAAACTCAAATAACATGATATAAACCCCATCTTCTTATCCTCGATGGCAACAATACAATACGTGCCTTGCTACCCCTACTGTCACTGGGAAAGGACACCGCAAGATTGAACCCAAAGCCAAGAACTTCTCCCATTGCAAGAACTATAGATCTAGTAGGCCAAACCAAACCAATAATTCGAAGAGACTTGCAAGGATAGTATAATCACACATAAAGATTTCAGAAAATAACCAAATATTTCTCATAGATAATCTTGATCATAAACCCACAATTCATCGAATCTCGACAAACACACCGCAAAAAGAGATTACATCGAATATATCTCCTCGAAGACCGAGGAGAACTTCGTATTGAGATCCAAAGAGAGAGAAGAAGCCATCTAGATACTAGCTATGGACCCGAAGGTGTGTGGTAAACTACTCACAACTCATGGAGAGGCGATGATGATGATGTAGAAGCACTCCGTGGTAGATCCCCCCTCCGGCGGAGCTCTGGAACAGGCCCCAAGATGGGATCTCACGGGAAGAGAAGGTTGCGGCGGTGGCACTAGGGTTTTTTCTCCTCTTTTGATGGTTTCGGGGTACGTAGGTATATATAGGAGGAAGGAGGGCACCGGGGGCCAAACATGGGGCCCACGAGGCAGGGGGCGCGCCCCCCACCCTCATGGGTGCCACGTGTGCCCTACTCCGTGGATCTCAACTCTCCCGTGCGTATTTTGCTCCAAAAATATCTCTCTCGAAGTTTCATTCCGTTTGGACTACGTTTGATATTCCTTTTGTGTAAAACCCTGAAATAGGCAAAAAAAATAGCAAACTGGACTGGGCCTTTGGGTTAATAGGTTAGTCCCAAAAATAATATAAAAGTGTATAACAAAGCCCATTAGACATCCAAAA
Source organism: Secale cereale (assembly GCA_902687465.1). Taxonomy (NCBI): domain Eukaryota; kingdom Viridiplantae; phylum Streptophyta; class Magnoliopsida; order Poales; family Poaceae; genus Secale; species Secale cereale. Next base: position 839,356,409 of record LR738710.1, read on the forward strand.
TATTATAAATAATAGCATGGAACAATCAAAATTTATAGATACGTTGGAGACGTATCAAGCATCCCCAAGCTTAATTCATGCTCGTCCTCGAGTAGGTAAATGATAAAAACAAAATTTTTGATGTGGAATGCTAACCAACATAGTTTTCAATGTATTTCTCTTAATTGTGGCATGAATGTTCATATCTGAAAGATTCAAGACAAATGTCTATATTCACATAAGAAATAATAATACTTCAAGCATACTAACAAAGCAATCATGTCTTCTCAAAATACTATGGCTAAAGAAAGTTATCCCTACAAAATCATATTGTCTGGCTATGCTCCCTCTTCATCGCACAAAATATACATATCATACACAACCACGGTTTCAGCCAAGCACTTGTTTTCATACTCTCTTCTTTCAAACATTTCAACTTTCACGCAATACATGAGCGTGAGACATGGACATAGCACTATGTGGAATAGAGTGGTGGTTGTGGAGAAGACAAAAAGGAGGGAGATAGTCTCACATCAACTAGGCGTATCAATGGGCTATGGAGATGCCCATCAATAGATATCAATGTGAGTGAGTAGGGATTTCCATGCAACGGATGCACTAGAGCTAAATATGTATGAAAGCTCAACAAAAGAAACTAATTGGGTTTGCATCCAACTTGCTTGCTCACGAAGACCTAGGGCATTTGAGGAAGCCCATCGTTGAAATATACAAGCCAAGTTCTATAATGAAAATTCCCACTAGTATATGAAAGTGACTAAACATGAGACTCTCTATCATGAAGAACATGGTGCTACTTTGAAGCACAAGTGTGGAAAAAGATAGTAGCGATTGTCCCTTTTTTTTCTTTTTTTCTTTTTTTTTGGAGGGGCCTTTTCTTTTGTTCTGCCTTTCCTCACTTTGGACAATGCTCTAATAATGATGATCATCACACTTATATTGAATTACAACTCGATATTACAACTCGATACTAGAACAAAGTATGACTCTATATGAATGCCTCTGGCGGTGTACCGGGATGTGCAATGAATCAAGAGTGACATGTATGAAAAGTTATGCATGGTGGCTTTGCCACAAATAAGATGTCAACTACATGATCATGCATGGCAATATGACAATATGAAGCGTGTCATATGAACGGAACAGTGGAAAGTTGCATGGCAATATATCTCGGAATGGCTATGGAAATGCCATGATAGGTAGGTATGGTTGCTGTTTTGAGGAAGATATATGGTGGTTGTTTTGAGGAAGGATATATAGTGGGTGTATGGTACCGGCGAAAGTTGCGCGGTACAAGAGAGGCTAGCAATGGTGGAAGGGTGAGAGTGCGTATATTCCATGGACTCAACATTAGTCATAAGAACTCATATACTTATTGCAAAAATTTACGATTCATCAAAACAGAGCAATCAACGCATGCTCCTTGGGGGGAGGTTGGCAGGAGTTAACCATCGCGTGCCCCCGACCTCCACACAAAGGATGACACTCTACAAATACCTCTTGCTCTATCTTCGTCACATAGCGGTTCACCATACGTGCATGCTACGGGAATCACTAACTTTAACACAAGTATTTCTCAATTTCATAATAACTCCACTAGCATGACTCTAATATTACTATCCTCATATCTCAAAACAATTATCAAGCATCCAACTTCTCTTCATATTCAATGCACTTAATGTGAAAGTTTTTACTACATTGATCTTGGATGCCTATCATGTGAAGGCTAGTTTTATAGCCAAAGCACATTACCGTTCTGTTTTAATAGACTCTCAAAAGGATATAAGTGAAGCATGAGATATCAACAATTTCTACAAAATATAATTACCACCGTGCTCTAAAAGATATAAGTGAAGCACTAGAGCAAAAACTATTCGACTGAAAACATATAAGTGAAGCACATAGAGTGTTCTAACAATTCCTAGGCCATATTTCTCTCTCTCAAAAAGGTGTCCAGCAAGGATAATTGTGGAAAACTAACAAGCAAAGACTCAAATGATACATGACGCTCCAAGTAAAACTCATATCATGTGGTGAATAAAAATATAGCTCCGAGTATAGTTACTAATAGACGAAAACGAAAAAGGGGATGCCTTCCCGGGGCATCCCCAAGCTTAGGCTTTTGGTTGTCCTTGAATTTTACCTTTGGGTGCCTTGGGCATCCCCAAGCTTAGGCTCTTGCCACTATTTGTTCCATAGTCCATCAAAGCAATACTCAAAACTTGAAAACTTCACAACACAAAACTTAGACAAAAAAATCTCGTGAGCTCCGTTAGTATAAGAAAACAAACCACTACTCAAAGGTACTGCAATGAACCCATTCTTTGTTTATATTGGTGTTAAACCTACTATATTACAACTTCGATATGATTCATATCCTCCAATACTACTCATATATTCATCAAAATAAGCAAACAACACACAAAAACAGAATCTGTCAAAAACAGAACAATCTGTAGTAATCTGTAACTTTCGCATACTTATGTAACTCCAAAAAAATTGAAATAAATTGTTAAACGTGAGGAATTTGTCTACTAATCATCTGCAAAAAGAATGAACTAAATAGCACACTCCAAAAATATCTGGTGACCATTCTAGCAAGTGCTAATGATTATGTTTTTCATAGCAAGATCATATAAACTTCACACAAGTCTTCCCAAAGGTTCAACTTGGCACAAACACTAACTAAAACACAAAACCACATCTAAACAGAAGCTAGATGCAATATTTAATCCTAAACATAAGAAAAAACAAACATATAAAATTGGGTTGCCTCCCAACAAGCGCTATCGTTTTACGCCACTAGCTAGGCACGATACAAAGATAGATCTAGGTATTGCCATCTTTGGAAGGCAATCCATAAGTGGCTCTCATAATAGATTCATATGGTAATTTGATTTTATTTCTAGGAAAGTGTTACATGCCTTTCCTTAACGGAAATTGGAACCTAATATTTCCTTCTTTCATATCAATAATTGCATCAATCGTTCTAAGGAAAGGTCTTCCAAGAATAATAGGACATGAAGGATTGCAATCTATATCAAGAACAATGAAATCTACGGGCACATAATTCCTATTGGCCATAATAAGAACATCATTAATCCTTCCCATAGGTTTCTTAATGGTAGAATCCGCAAGGTGCAAACTTAATGAGCAATCATCAAGCTCATGGAAACCTAACAAATCACACAAAGTTTTTGGGATAGTGGAAACACTTGCACCCAAATCACACAAAGCAAAGCATTCATTATCTTTAATTTTTATTTTAATAGAAGGTTCGCACTCATCATAAAGCTTTCTAGGGATAGAAACTTCTAATTCAAGTTTTTCTTCATAAGATTGCATCAAAGCATCAACACTGTGTTTGGTAAAAGCGTTATTTTGAGTATAAGCATGCGGAGAGTTTTGTACGGATTGCAACAAGGAAATACAATCAATCAAAGAGTAATTATCATAATTGAATCCTTGAAATTCAAAGTTGTGGGTTCATCACTATGCAAAGTTTTAATCTCTTCACCCCCACTTTTAACAAATTTAGCATCAAGATCTAAAAACTTCGAATCATTGGGACACCTTTTAATTAAGGTGGACTCATCTCCCATCCCATCTCTATCAAGATTCATACTAGAAAATAAGGATCTAATAGGAGACACATCAATAACTTTCAGATCTTCATCTTTATTTTCATGATAACTAGAAGAACACGCTTTTATATAATTCTCTCTTTTAGCACGCATCCTAGCGGTTCTTTCTTTGCATTCATCAATGGAAATTCTCATGGATTTGAGAGACTCATTGATATCATGCTTAGGTGGAATAGATCTAACTTTCAAAGAATCAACATCAAGAGTAATTCTATCCATACTTCCAGCCAATTCATCAATCTTAAGCATTTTTTCTTCAAGCAAAGCATTGAAATTCTTATGCGAATTCATAAACTCCTTAACACTAGTTTCAAATTCAGAAGGCATCTTTCCATAAGAGTTATTGTAGGAATTTCCATAATTATTAGAGGAATTATTAGGAAAAGGCCTAGGATTAAAGTTTCCTCTATATGCATTGTTACCAAAATTATTCCTACCAACAAAATTCACATCCAAAGATTCATTATTATTTTCAATCAACGTGGATAAAGGCATATCATTAGGATCAGAAGAAGCATTCTTAGTAGCAAATAATTTCATAAGTTCATCCATCTTTCCACTCAAAACACTAATCTCTTCAATAGCATGCACTTTTTACTAGTAGATCTTTCGGTGTGCCATTGAGACTAATTAACCATAATATTATCTAGGAGTTTGGTAGCTTCTCCTAAGGTAGTTTCCATGAAAGTACCTCCTGCAGCCGAATATAAAAGATTTCTAGAAGCAAAATTCAAGCCAGCATAAAAGTTTTGAATAATCATCCATAAGTTCAAACCATGTGTAGGGCAATTACGTATCATTAATTTCATTCTCTCCCAAGCTTGTGCAACATGCTCATGATCTAGTTGCTTAAAATTCATAATATCGTTTCTAAGAGAGATGATCTTAGCAAGAGGGAAATACTTAGATATAAAAGCATCTTTGCACTTATTCCACGAATCAATACTATTTCTAGGCAAAGTGGAAACCCAAGTTTTAGCACGATCTCTAAGTGAAAACAGAAATAACTTCAATTTGACAATATCGTTATCCGTATCCCTTTTCTTTTGCATATCACACAAATCAACAAAGTTGTTTATATGGGTAGCGGCATCTTCACTAGGAAGGTCGAAAAATTGATCTTTCATGACAAGATTCAACAGAGCAGCATTCATCTCACAAGATTCAGCATCGGTAATAGGAGAAATCGGAGTGCTAATAAAATCATTATTGTTGGTATTGGAGAAGTCACACAATTTGGTATTGTTCTGAGCCATAGTGACAAGGAAACAATCCAACACACAAGCAAACAAGAAGCAAGCAAACGATAAACACACGGCAAAAAGAAGGGCAAATAAAGCGGCAAGGGTGAAGTGGGGGAGAGGAAAACGAGAGGCAAATAAATGTAATGCGAAGGATAAGGTTTGTGATAGGTACTTGGTATATGACTTTTGCGTAAGCCTCCCCGGCAACGGCGCCAGAAATTCTTCTTGCTACTTCTCGAGCTTGTGTTGTATTCCCTCAAAGAGAAAAGGGTGATGCAGCACAGTAGCGTAAGTATTTCCCCCAGTTTTTGAGAACCAAGGTATCAATACAGTAGGAGACCACGTGTAATGCCCCGGATGTAACACTTTCCCTATATGGCAATATATAAACTTTGGCTTCATCAGTTCCATTCCGGGTTCTTCGTCTTTTCGGGTTTTCATCGTGTGCGTGTGTGCATTTCATCCATGTCATGTTGTCATGTGCATTGCATTGCATTTGTGTTGTCTTTTGTATCCGGTCCCACTCGTCTCTTCCCGTTGTCTGTTTCGAGTTCTGACGCTCTCACACGTGCCCGTGGCATCCCCGAGTCCTTCTTTTGCGTTTGGCCGTGTAACGTTTCCGGAATGGCGTGAGACTTGTCGTGCGATGTTGTTTTGATACATGTAACCAGCCTGTCAAGTTTCGTCGCGTTTGAAGTTCGTTTGATACTCCGACGGGTAACCTCGTGGGCTAAAAGTACCTCCTCTTTGAGGCCCAAGACCCCCTCCACAACAGCCCAACAACCCAGCTCAACCCTTCCCATCATCTCGGCCGTTGAATTGTGATCGCGTGGCCGAAAACCGTTCCCCATTTGGAGTCTCCTAGCTCCTTGTGCCTATAAAAACGTCCACCCCTCCATTTTTTGCGTCCAAAACCCTAGTCTTCTTCCTCCTCCAGCCCCCACCTCGAAATCCGTGCCGGGCGGACGTGTCCGACCCGGGCCGGACAGTCCGCCACTGCACAGTGCAGCCTCCGCCGCCGCCAGGCCCGCAGGCCCGTTCCCGGCCCGCTCCCGCCGCCGCTCGGGCCAAACCGAGTCGCCACCCTCGCGCCTTCCTTCCTCGGCGCCGGCCGCCGCGCCGCCAACCGCAGACGGCCGGAGGTCCGTCGCCCTTCAAGCACCCGCGCCGCCCGAGCTCCTTGCGCCAGTCACCACCGCCAAGCCATCGAGCCGCCGCTGCCTTCGAAGCTTCGGTCACCGCCGCCGGTGCCAGTTCCCGCCGGCCACCGCTCTCCATCCCGCCGGCCACCGCTCTCCATCCCGCCGGTCGGGATCGAACGAGCGCCGCCGTCGGGCCAGCAGCCGCGGAGCAGCGCCGGTGCCAGATCCGATCAAAGCCAGATCGGGTCGGCTGGGTGCAAACCCTAACGGGTCCACCGACCCGCGACCCGCGACCCGCGACCCGGCACATTGACCCGCTTCCCCCACCGACCCGCGCCCGCTTTGACCACGAGGTTGACCCTCTGTTACTGCTAAGTCCTTTTAGTTTTCAGTGTCTGATGCATTTTTGTCATGAGGATAACTTTTACTGTGCTTATCCGATTTGTGCATATAATATGTCAAAATGATCGTGGTGATGTGTACTATGATTTGTTCCATTGTGTCATGCATGTTTGAGTCTATCTAGATGTCTTAATCTTCGTGACAAGAGTGCTACATGTTATAAGCTGCTATTAGTTGTTTTCATGCCATGTTTGAGATGTGATAACTTGGTGCATGTTTATCCAAATGAAGCAAATGATATGTCCAAATGTTCATCATGAGATGCTCTACATGTTGGTTGCTATAGGATGCATGATAGAATTCATATTGCCATGTTTATCTCCATTGCAAGTTGCTATGTGGCTGTTAGGTTTTTAAACTTGTTACGAGATGCCTAGTTGAGGAGCTCGTTGCTATTGATGTGGTTGTCCCCATGTTGCATGCTTATATGTTTTGGTTTCCCCATCATGTGTTCTTTGCTGTGGTGCAAACCACTTGCCATGTTATGCTTTGAGCTGACTTAAACATGCTCACAAACACGCCATGGTAATATTGCTGTTTTAACCCTTAGTGAAATTTCACTAAGTCTGGAATCTGTAATATCCAGATGCTATGTTTGCTTGTTGTTCTAGGCAAATCCATGTTAGTTTTGGGGTGGCTTTTGATCATTCCTTGTTGTATATGTTGTTGGCTATCCATCCATGCCCTCACATGCTCATTTGGGTTGTTGAAGCATATTTAATTCTTGCTCCCAAGTTGCTATAAAATATTGTTGTCAGGTTTTTGTTGTCATGATCAAAATGTTGTAGCTTGTTGCTATTGATCCATGCCTCCTATTGTCGGGGATATACCCCGCGGTATGAACCGGCCGGAATTATGACCCGACCGGACTTGGTGGTTTACTTGAGACGGTTTACACTTGGCAATTTACTCGTAACCCGGCTGGCGGATCACGGATGACAAGGCCCAAGGCCCGGAAGGCCGGTTTGCGTTATGGTGGGCCGGTTTATGAAGAAAGCATAAGGAATATTCTCTTACAAAGGAAGCAAGACTAGGACTCCTTGTAATAAAGCAATCCTAATCCTACTAGGACTCTACATGTAACCTGCCCCTTCAACATATATAAGGAGGGGCAGGGCTCCCAGAAGAGGGACAGGTTTTAGACGAGTTAGACAAGTTTAGACAAGTTCTCACAAGTTTCTAGGGCTAGACACAAAGAGCCGGTTTACTAGCGACACCATCATAATGAGATCTAGCCTCAAACAACACGTAGGGTTATTACCGGATGATGTTTCCCGGGGCCCGACGCTGTCTAAATCCTTGTCTTGCATTGCGTCTCTCGATTCCGCTCAACCCCTCTCAAGCTACTACATAAATGCGCGGCTTCACGACTAAGTCCGCTAAACCTGACATCTGACGTGTTAATTCCACGACAGTTGGCGCCCACCGTGGGGCCAGCGCACAGTGGTGTTGAGTTCTTGGAGGGATTTCCTCAGGGATCAAAAAGGTCGCAACGTGCCGGATGGAAAACAAGTGGTGCAGAACATAACATCGTCGACGAACCGTCAAAACAAAATTTGGAAGATCAAGTTCAAGAGAAAACTAGGATTGCGGTCCGCTCCGCCCCTGCGCCGAGACCGAGATCAACTTTCCGCTGCAGTTTTCCTTTTCGAATTATGTGATGGATCCGCCGAGGCCGATACGAAGGAATCCTGCACTCTAGTCAAATCGCCGTGGTTCTCGTTTTTCTCTGATCAACCAAACTAACAATAGTACTACTACTCGTGATGGCCAGGTCGATCTATAACTCCGGATATATATATAAAAAGGGCGGCCACGACGAGAAGCGGTCAGGCCACAGACGACTTGGTCTCCCCCTCAGTCTTCGCCTTCGAGCAGCCAGCCGCGTTCCACCTCGGCCGTGTCTGAGCCACCACCGGGGAATCTGCCTCTGCCGCGGGCCTGCACCTCTGAGCCGCCCCGGCCGTCGCTGCACCTCGGTCCTCGCCTCTATTTCGCCACCGAGATGCCCTGGCCTCACCTCTGCTATGAGCCGCCGCGACCGGATCAGTCTCGGTCGCCTCCAGAGCCGCAGCCGGGTTTCCACGCCCGCTCGCTCTTGCAAGCCGCGCCGGCCTCCCGAGTCGCACACCGGCCACTGCCGTGCCCCCGCGCCGTGCCGCCTCCGCTGGCTGCGCCCCCTGGCCTCGTCGCCACGGGCTCGTCAGCGAGCCACCGCCTCCATGGCCGGCCCCACGCTCCGCCTCTGCTGTGTGTGGCCGTCTCCACGGCCCCGCCTTCGCTCTCGCTCACCTCGGCAGCAAGTTGTCCTCTGCGGCAGGTTTCGATCTGCAGCGAAAGCAAATTCGAAAGCATAAGGAATCTAAGGAAAAATAAATCGGCACACGACTGCCACTCGGACGTGAAATCTGTCTTCAATTCAGCTCGGAGCTGCCTTTGCAAAAAGGCCGGACGCCATGGCCATTGCCTCCGCTGGCCCTGAGAGCCGACTCCTTCCGCCAGTGCCACTCCAACGCGGCCGCGCCAAGCCGCCGCTGGCCTTGCTCTACCTCACCTCCACATCAGCCACCTGCCTCCGCCGTTGCCGACTCATCTGCTGTCCGGGCGGATCAAAAAATTATTCATTATAAAATGGTATTATACCACGGAGGTGGAGGCACGCCAAACATTGTTCGACATAAGTGATCGTCGTTATTCCATGGATTCAAGCGCCGGTTTACAACGCCTTGGCCGTCTCTCGCGGCCGCGCCGGTTTACAATGCCGTGGTCGTCTCTCGCGACCACACCGGTTTGCAACGCCTTGGTCGTCTCTCGCGACCGCGCCGGTTTACAATGCCGTGGCCGTCTCTCGTGACCACACCGGTTTGCAACGCCGTGGCCGTCTCTCACGACTACGCCCGCTCACAACGAGGAAGGCAACTAGCCCGTCGGCGCCGGCCGACCCATCTGCTATTCGAGCAAATCAGGTGTTATCCCTCCTATATATTTTATCATTTGTTTCCCCTGAGCACCATTACACTACCCTATTGGTGTTTTCTATATACAGGTAAAATCATTGTTATACTGCGGATATAAAACACGCACTGGCAACGTTCTACAATGGTGTTTTCATCTATGTCACATTACTTGATGAAACGGACGGCCGGTTCACGCATCCGCACCGGTTTACAACACGGAGGACAACTTGTTCAACTCCGCCGGTTTACAACCCCATGGCCGGTTCATCTGTTTGATCCGCCTCTGATACTGCGGTCATTTTGTTGTCCGCCCTGCGGTCCGGTCTATTCAACATACCGGGTTGACTAACAGACCCCGATGAGGATCATGAGGTCCAAATACATCAGGTGATATCTATCTAAATCTATTTTCTTGGTATATATCATTTTCATCAAGAAAACAATTGCTTTGATCTATCTCTGTTGATATACAGGACAACTATTTATTAAGGGACCAAAGAAGGTTTGCCGCATAGTGCAACTCCCATATAGGTACCCTGCTTCTACATTCACTAAGGGGCTTCCTGTTCAAACATAGGTCGTATTCGAACCAAAGAGAACATAGCCAAACTCACTAAGGGGCTTCATGTTCAAACATAGGTCGTATTCGAACCAAAGAGAACATAGCCAAACTCACTAAGGGGCTTCCTGTTCAAACATAGGTCGTATTCGAACCAAAGAGAACACAGGCAAATTCATTTGGGGGCTTCCTGTTCAAACATAGGTCGTATTCGAACCAAAGAGAACATAGCCATTCCTGTTCAAACATAGGTCGTATTCGAACCAAAGAGAACATAGCCATTCCTTTTTAAACATAGGTCGTATTCGAACCAAAGAGAACATAGCCATTCTTGTTCAAACATAGGTCATATTCGAACCAAAGAGAACATAACCATTCCTGTTCAAACATAGGTCGTATTCGAACCAAAGAGAACATAGCCAAACTCACTAGGGGGCTTCTTGATCGTATTCGAATCATAGCTTAACTCCTTGTGGTCCGGTTTATATGATCGTATTCGAATCATAAACTCCTTGGATCGTATTCGAATCCATTGATTGGCTAAAATTTCAAGGCCACTGGGGGCTACACGGTCGTATTCAAATCCTAGCTTAACCCCTTTTGTCCGGTTTACTGATCGTATTCGAATCAGAAGCCTCGGTTTGGAGCCTGGCAGCTCGCAAAAAGCCTCGACTACATGGTCCTATTTGCAAACTTGTGTTTTGTGTTTGTGATTTTTCATGTGTGTTTTCTATGGTTTTTTGATCCGGAACTAGGCAACTTCAAAGTTAACCACATATCTACAAAGAAAAAGTCTGGGTCATGAACACCAGCATAAGTTCAAAGTCTGGGTCATAAACACCAGCAAGAGTTAAACCGGCGTTCATCATAACCCGGAACAATCATTGGGCAAACGCCAAGATGGCCAAGAGCCTCATCAAAATCTACACATTCAATTATGCCTACCGGATTAAGGATGTTAAGCACACATAATTAAAGGTATGAAGTATTTTATTTTTAAATACATATTGGCAGTACATGATCAGTTATAATGACCGGTGTTTATTAAACCGGCCTGGCTTTTGACTATAAGTCGCCAGTATAAGATAAAATAATGACCGGTGTTTATTAACCCCGCCTGATTGTGATCAAACATCACTGGAACCGGTTTTCAAACCAGATTATATTATTCAAACCTTTAATAGCCAACATGGCTGGATTTTTACTATGGTTATCAATATTATGATTGAGGTTTTCAAAGTCGCTTTAAGCGCAATGGATATTATTTCATCGATGGAAGTGATTTATTCTACAAAGGAATAGTCCCGAGTCGCTGCAGGCTTACAACCCGGCACTTGGGGGCTACATTATTCAAATTGAGATTACATCAAATACACAAGTCTCATGTCGCTGCAAGCATGCACCATGACACTTGGGGGCTAATGCAAAGTCATTTTTTACTGGCCTTATTGAAGACCCGACTCATCATATCATAATGAGCCGGCCCTTGGGGGCTACCAATCGCTCCTGTCAACAATTCAAGGTACACAAGTATTAATCCATTATATTGAAGGGTCCACTGCTCAGTTGGTAAAGCACAAAGCTCTTAACCTTGTGGACGTGGGTTCAAACCCCACGATGGAAGTTACATTATATAATGTTATTTTCAATGATTATATCTACAAAGTCCCTGCTCATTATTGCATAATAACCCGGCACTTGGGGGCTACATGTTTCTATTCAAGTTTACATGATCATATTTTCAAAGTCCCTGCTCATTATTAAATAATGACCCGGCACTTGGGGGCTACATAATATGGAATATTCAGTTTCATAGTGATTGGGATGAATGATCCGGATTTCTTCAAGATTATACAATGCTATTTTCAATGAAGTATATACAAAGTCCCTGCTCATTATTACATAATGACCCGGCACTTGGGGGCTACATATGTGGAATATTCAGTTTTGACTAGTGACTAAGATGAACAATCTGGATTTTTTCAAGATTGCAACGATTATATTCAAACAAGTCTTAAGATATCACTATGTTCTCCTCTTAAGACTTGGGGGCTACAGGTAATATGCATATAAAGGAGGAACATCTTCAAATTCTTAGTTTTGGGTAAGTCCGGAAGATTAATCATAACCCGGCGTTGGCAACAATCATAACCCAGCATTTATAAACAGTCATGACCCAGAATTATCATTTTTTATAACCCGACAATTTGGTAATCATAAACCGGCAAGTTCTACATTTCCAAACCGGCTGGATATCAATTGAATATTTGAAGACCAATATTTTTATTAAGTCAGAGCATTGAAGGCCGGATCAAATGGATTCTTTATTTGCAATATTTTTTCTACAAGCAAGTTGATTGTGAAGCTGGTTTGTTGATTCGGATTTTCTAGAAGAAGGACAAGGATTTACGGATGGTCAGGTGCCGGTTTACAAGATTCTTAACCCGGAGCACAACCTGTCAGATTCGCTCTTGTGTTTATTTTGCAGCATAAGTTTACCATGGATAAATCCAAGCTAAACTTGGGGGCTAATGTCGGGGATATACCCCGCGGTATGAACCGGCCGGAATTATGACCCGGCCGGACTTGGTGGTTTACTTGAGACGGTTTACACTTGGCAATTTACTGGTAACCCGGCTGGCGGATCACGGATGACAAGGCCCAAGGCCCGGAAGGCCGGTTTGCGTTATGGTGGGCCGGTTTATGAAGAAAGCATAAGGAATATTCTCTTACAAAGGAAGCAAGACTAGGACTCCTTGTAATAAAGCAATCCTAATCCTACTAGGACTCTACATGTAACCCGCCCCTTCAACATATATAAGGAGGGGCAGGGCTCCCCGAAGAGGGACAGGTTTTAGACGAGTTCGACAAGTTTAGACAAGTTCTCACAAGTTTCTAGGGCTAGACACAAAGAGCCGGTTTACCGGCGACACCATCATAATGAGATCTATCCTCAAACAGCACGTAGGGTTATTACCGGATGATGTTTCCCGGGGCCCGAAGCTGTCTAAATCCTTGTCTTGCATTGCGTCTTTCGATTCCGCTCAACCCCTCTCAACCTACTACATAGATGCGCGGCCTCACAACTAAGTCCGCTAAACCGGACATCTGACGTGTTAATTCCACGACACCTATGGAGATGCTCCAATGGAATTGTTTGCTGTAGGATATGTCTACTTCATGTCCATGCTTCTTTTCACCATGTTTGAGTGTTGTAGAGTATATATTTCTTGCTCCGAAGTTGCTATGTGGATGTTAATTTCAGTTTTGCATTGTTTATTGTTTCGGGTGTATCTTTTAGTCCGTTGCTCCGTTTTGGGTGAGTCCTACATGAAACTTGTGTGGTTTTGCATGTAGATTCATATTATCATGTTGTTAACATGTTTTGGAGTATGTTGCTTGATGTTTGGGTGCATCTTGCACCGTTGCCATGCTTATCTTGTCTTGAGCATATCTTCTAGACCGTAGCTGCGTTTTAAACAAACTTTATATGAAACTTGACTAGAATTTCGTGTAGATCGTCATGGAGCATGTTAACTTGCTGTTTATCAACTTTAACTTAAGGCTTGTTCAGATCTGGTCTAACTTCAAACTGTGCACATGAGGGCTTACCGGATTTGCCTTAAGTAGTTTCCGGCCTCATTTAAACCTCTTGTTTCTTGTGTTGTTTCTCTGTGCTTCCTACCCTGCCATGTTTTGCATCCTAAATAGACTTGTCTTGCATCCTACTTGCTAGAGTATGTTGTCATGTTTCTTGTGCTGTTTCTCTGTGTTTCCTATGTTGGCTTTCTGTGCTTCCTTAGTGCATCAGCCATGCATCCTGTACTTTGCGCATTGCATCTTGTTTGATTTCGTGCCTCGTGTGTTCTTGTGATGAGTAGAGCCAGAAGCCGAGACCGAGTACGAGAACGAGGTTACTACCGAGGTTGAGAACGAGGAGCCCTCTTACGATCCCGTCGACGACTCGACAGGCAAGATGACCTGAACCAGATATCATTACTATCTTTGCCTATTGCTAGAAGTCTCGCTCTTTAGTTTATTGCCTCGATGCCCATGTTTTCCTGTCAGCCTCCTATTGTAACCATGAATCTGTCTAACCACCCTACCTATGCAAACCTATGTTTGGCTAAGTAAGCTTCGCTCAGCCCCTCTTATAGCATTGCTAGTTGCAGGAGAAGATTTGAAGATTCTTGCTTCATGTTGAAGCCTGTTGGGATATCACACTATATAAACTCTTTAATGAAATCATCTATATATTGGTGATGTGTGGAAGGCTAAGCCTCTTGCTCGGTGTTTTGTTCCACTCATGCCGCCCTAGGAACCGTATAACCGGTGTTATGTTCCTTGATTTTGCGTTCCTCGCACGGTTGGGGTTATGGGACCCCCTCAATAAACAGCTTAGCGCTAAGTCTTTTCCAGCAAGTCCCAACATTGGTACTATTTGCCTAAACAACTAAAAACTTGCATAGGGAGTAATTAACCCTATTCTTAATCAACAACCCGGGTCAGTGCTCCACATGAGTGTTGGTCCAAACTGGGGGTTACGCGGGGCCACCTTGGGGGAACCCGAGGGCTGGTAAAAACCTGTGGGATCACCCATCCGGTCGTGGCCTGAGACGAGATATGCGCGGCTACTATTAGGGTGTCGGCACGCCTGGAGGATTTGCTGGATTAGCCTTACCTTAGTCGGAGTATCTTGAGCACGGGATTCCGAGGATACTCGGGCCTTCCCACCTTGGAGTTGCGACTCCGCGGATCGTGGGCTTGTCATGGGCCAAGTTGGAACACCCCTGCAGGGTTTTGAACTTTCGAAAGCCGTGCCCGCGGTTATGTGGCAGATGGGAATTTGTTAATATCCGGTTGTAGAAAACTTGACACCATGTTCAGAACACACTACCAGCGTGAGTACCGTGACGGTCATTTTCCGAAAGGGGTTCGGGAAGTGAACACGGTGGGGTTATGATTGCCGTTCTTAGTTAGGATCACTTCGTGATCACCCTGTCGTCCGTGGCATTTCTCTTCTCGCTCTTATTCACGTAAGCTAGTGCCAGTGCAGCTGCAGCCTTTTATTCTTTCTTCAGCCTTGTTCCACACCCAAGGCTTAGATAGTCATGTTACCCGGGAACGGGATTGCTGAGTCCTCTGTGGCTCAAAGATTCTACACCACACCAGATGCAGGTACTCAGGTGATCTATTCATGTGACGGCTCCGAGCTATACTGGGAGTACGACAAGGAACGTAGCCGTTACTATGTGCACTATCCCGATAATCAGTAGTGGTTTCTACTAGGGGCGATTCGGACCTGTGGCTTTATGTATGTTTGGTATCTTTCATTTGGATCTTCACCCGTAGACGGGTTGTGATGTTATTTGAATGATGTTTTGCTATGTAATGAATTGTGTGACGTGGCGAGTGTAAGCCAACTATCTCTTTTGTTTTTCATCCCCATTTTTACATGAGATCTGCAAAGATACCGAACTTGAGATCATTCCAGAATGGACTTATACCTTTAAGTCGTGCCTCGACACGTAGGAGGTATAGTCCCATCCTGGGCATTACAAGTTGGTATTCAGAGCCTTCTCCGACCTAGAAGCCCCCCACTGATTGATCGAATCGTTGACGGTTGAGTCTAGGCACACACTTAAAATGTTTTGAGTCCTATATATATATATCGGAGACTAGGATTTCTTTTGCTCCTCATCTCTTTTCACTCTGGTGAGGACTCCTGATGATTACACTTGCTTCTTCTACTCTCAAAAATTGCACCAAATTTTTTTTAGGAATCTCGCGAGTATTGTTTGGATTGTTCCGATGTCTTTGTGACGAGAACATTGTTCTCGATGCCTCCTGTCATTTAGGGGTTGTGGCAGTGTCCCGGGAAGTTGAGCTCCGAGGTGTTGTCGTCACAAATATATCGCGGCAGTTCTGGAATACTTAAGACGGCCGACATCGAAAACACTCCTATGCGGTTAGTGGCAAGATAACCCCGACATCACCCAGTACTGGGGAGGTAGTTCGGGAGTATTGCCATAGCTGGTATAGTGGATGCGTTTCGAAGGTCCGAGGTAGATGGTTTCCGGAAATAACTGGTTATGTGTTGAAGGATGGATACAGCTGGATGTAGGATTAGAGTTGAGTGCGCGATGCTTCCCCTGTATCCCCAACACCTGATTGCATAACTGGAAACTTTCGGAAATTAATAGGTGGGTTCATCTAGTAGCTCGTAGGCATTCTTCCAACGAATGCATGATATGGAGTTCGGGGTTCTACATTGAGTGAAGTGGTTTTATGGCCGTTGTTCCGATCGGGAGTTGCATCTTAAAGGGTCCTTGGCTATGCTGTTCCGGGGATTGCAAAACCCTTTCGTAACACGTTCCATAAGCTTTCAGCACGAATATGTCGAACGAAGCTTCTATCTTGTATTTGTTCTATCTGCACCTTGTTGTTTTTATTTACCTTTTTGTCTCCCAAGTGGCTTCTCGTGAAGATTGTTGTTATCATTAAACTATGAATTTCATTCGTTCCTCTTGTTCGAATGATTCTTGTGAAGACTATGTTGCAATTTCTAGCCGTTGATTCAGCTTATATATCTTCTTTCAATCAATGGCTAATAGTGGTCATCTCTTTCAGGATGGCTCCTAAAAGGGTTCCCAATGCTAACCCAGAGGGTGAAGAGGTTCCTGATCGTCCTCCTTCCCCTCCTCCTCCTTCCCCTCCTCCTCCGTCTGAGGCCTGGAGAGCAATTATGCAAGTTACGAACCAGAACACCCAGATGCTTATGCAAATGATGCAGAATATTCAAGCAAGTCAAGCAAATCAGGGTGCTCATGGGAACCAAGGCAATTTGTTCAACCAACCGCACTTTGCTACGCTCAACCAGTTCTTGGCAAATCAACCAAAGGCATTCAGTTACTGCGTGGACCCTCTAGATGCTGAAGACTGGTTAACAGATATCAAGAAGCATTTCGAGTGCAATAACGTCAGGCCCGAGGACTATGTGAAGTTTGCAGCCTTCCAACTCAAGGACCAAGCAGCTGATTGGTGGCAGCAGTACAAAGACTCCAGAGCAGGGCGTGAAATCTCCTGGGATGACTTCTGCAAGGACTTTCGCTCTCACCACATTCCAACAAGTGTCATCGAGGGTATGCGTGAGCAATTCCGCAACCTGAAGCAAGGCTCAATGACTGTCTACCAATATAATTTCAAGTTCCAGAACCTTGCCCGCTATGCAAAGCAAGACATCCCAGA
The DNA here is from genome assembly GCA_902687465.1 of Secale cereale. Lineage (NCBI taxonomy): Eukaryota > Viridiplantae > Streptophyta > Magnoliopsida > Poales > Poaceae > Secale > Secale cereale. Next base: position 839,373,602 of record LR738710.1, read on the forward strand.
TGCCAAGAGCAAGATCTATCAGTTCCGAGGTGGTCTGAAGGATGAACTCCAACTAGCTCTCACCTTGTTCGAGCCTGATGAGTTTGATCAATTCTATAATATGGCACGTAAGCAAGAGGCAGCCCAGCTCAAGATGGGAGCTTCCAAAAAGAGGTTCAGAGATGCCGTTCACTCCTCCTCTTCTTCTCAAGTGGTCGCAAAGCAACAGAAGTTTTGGCTTCCACCTCCTCCAGTGATCCGAGCTCCCTACAACAACAACAAGAATTCTGGTGGCCGTGCTTTCTCCCACCCACCCAACCCAAGCAACCAGTCAAAGAATCAGTTTCAAGCTTCCAAGTCAAGTGCTCCTTATCACCGTCCTCTCGCAGAAGTGGTTTGCAACAAGTGCACTCAGAAGGGTCACTATGCTAACAAGTGCCCCAACCCAAGGCGCCTTCCGCCTCCTCCACCTATCAGCACTGCTATTGTCAAGCATAATCCAAAGTCAGCAAGAGTGAATCTGATGAATGCAGCTCAAGCAGAGAATTCTTCAGATGTGATACTTGGTAATCATCCAGTCAACCTTAAACCTGCTAAAGTCTTGTTTGATTCGGGTGCATCATGTTCTTTCATGTCTCAACCATTTGCATCCAAGCATAATGCTGACATCAAAAGTTTGCCAAGGGAATTATCAGTTGATTCTCTGGGTAAACTAATGCATTCAAAAATATTTGCTCCGTATGTATCTATTCGCATGGGTGATTACCGCTTTCTGGCTTCTCCGGTTGTTCTCGGCAACTCCGACATTGACCTTATTCTCGGGATGGATTGGCTTTCTCAGCATGATGCTCACATTGATTGTGCAAATAAGGAAGTCAAGATTACTCATCCTAACAAAGACGTGATTATCTTCGCCTCTCGAGATAACACAATCAGGCTATTCTCTCTCAATGACAAGGGCGAGATTAATGCCATCTCTCAAATTCCGGTGGTTAACGAATACGAAGACGTTTTCCTTGAAGAACTTCCAGGCATGCCTCCGCATCGTCAAGTTGAATTTGTCATTGAACTCGAGCCTGGTACAGAGCCAGCATGGGCGTCCGTACAAGCTCTCCCCTGGAGAGTTGAAGGAATTGAAGAAACAGCTCGATGAGCAAGAGCGTATGGGTCTGATCAGGCCTAGCACGTCTCCTTGGGGCTGTGGTGTCTTATTTGTCAAGAAGAAGGATGGCACGGAGCGCCTTTGCGTTGATTACCGGCCATTGAACAAGAAGACAATAAAGAACAAGTATCCGCTCCCCAACATCAATGAACTGTTCGAGCAGCTCAAAGGAGCTAAAGTGTTCTCAAAGCTCGATCTCCGAATGGGTTATCACCAAATTCGCATTCGTGAAGAAGATATCCACAAGACTGCCTTCAGAACGAGCTACGGCTCCTATGAATATACAGTCATGTCTTTTGGCCTCGCTAATGCTCCACCTACCTTCTCGAGAATGATGCACTACATTTTCAACCCCTACACCAACGAATTTGTGCTTGTGTATCTGGGTGACATCTTGGTATTCTCCAAGAATGAAGAGGATCACGAAAAGAACCTCCGTCTGGTTCTCGACAGACTCCGTGAACATAAGTTCTATGCCAAGTTCTCCAAGTGCGAATTCTGGCTCGATAAGGTCTTGTATCTGGGCCATATCATCTCCGCTGACGGTATTGCGGTCAACCCCGAGAAAGTTGAAGCGATTGTCAACTGGGAACCTCCTCAGAACGTCAAGCAACTCCGAAGCTTTCTTGGTCTTGCTAGCTATTGCAGATGGTTCGTTGAGAACTTCTCCAAGATTGCCAAGCCTCTCTCCAACTTGCTATAGAAGAATGTCAAGTACAACTGGTCTCCGGATTGTGATGTGGCTTTCAAAACTCTCAAAGAAAAGCTCATCTCTGCTCCAGTTCTTACCCCTCCAGACGAGTCCAAGCCCTACGAAGTATTGTGTGATGCTTCTCTTCAAGGACTTGGTGGTGTGCTAATGCAGGACAAGAAAATTGTGGCATACACCTCTCGTCAATTGAAGCCAAGTGAGAAGAACTACCCCACACATGATCTCGAGCTAGCAGCTGTGGTACACGCTTTGATCACGTGGAGACACCTTCTGTTGGGCAGAAAAGTCGACATCTTCACCGATCACAAGAGCTTGAAGTACATCTTCACACAGCCGAATCTGAACCTCCGCCAGACTCGTTGGGTTGAAATGATCCAAGAGTATGATCCAAGCATCGAATACACACCTGGCAAGGCCAATGTCATTGCAGATGCTTTGAGCAGAAAGGCATATTGCAACAGTCTCCTTATCAAGCCGTTTCGGCCTGAGCTTTGTGAAGCATTCAGGAAGCTCAACCTCCAAGTTGTTCCGCAGGGCTTTCTTGCAAATCTTCAAGTTGCTCCTACCTTGGAAGATCAGATCCGTGAGGCCCAACTCAGTGATGCTATGGTGCAGAAAGTGAAACATGGTATTGCAAAGGGTACTCCCAAATACAAGTGCTATCGCGTTGATGAGAGAGATACCTTGTTCTTTGAGGACAGACTTGTGGTTCCCATGGGTGATCTCAAGAAGCTCATAATGAACGAAGCACATGACTCCCTCCTATCGATTCATCCTGGAAGTTCCAAGATGTACCAAGACCTCAAGCAATCTTACTGGTGGACTCGCATGAAAAGGGAGATTGCCCAATTCGTGAATGAATGTGATGTCTGCAGAAGAGTGAAGGCAGCGCATCATCGTCCAGCCGGTCTTCTCCAACCTCTTCCTATTCCCGAGTGGAAATTCGACCACATTGAAATGGATTTCGTCACTGGCTTTCCTAAGTCCAAGAAAGGGAATTATTCTATCTTTGTTGTCATCGACAAGCTCACCAAAGTAGCTCACTTTCTTCCAGTCAAAGAATCCAACAATGCAGCTCAACTGGCAGAGTTGTACACTTCCAGAATTGTGTCCTTACATTGCATTCCTCAAGTTATCTCCTCAGACCGTGGAAGTTTGTTCACATCCAAGTTCTGGGACTCCTTTCAGTCTGCCATGGGCACTAAGATCCGTTTCAGCACTGCATTTCACACTCAGACTAGTGGTCAAGTCGAGAGAGTGAATCAGATTCTAGAAGACATGCTAAGAGCTTGTGTCATATCTTTTGGCATGAAGTGGGAAGATTGTCTTCTGTTTGCCGAGTTCTCTTACAACAACAGTTTCCAAGCAAGTGCCGGTAAAGCTCCGTTTGAAATCCTCTATGGCAGAAAGTGTCGTACCCCTCTCAACTGGTCCGAGACTGGTGAACGTCAACTTGTTGGCAATGACTTGATCTCAGAAGCCGAAGAAATGTGCAAAGTCATACGTGAGAATATCAAGGCCGCTCAGTCACGTCAGAAGAGCTACTATGACGGCAAGCATCGTGATTTGGCCTTCAACATTGGGGATCATGTCTATCTCCGTGTTTCTCCTATGAAAGGCACCCAAAGATTCGGTATCAAAGGAAAGCTTGCTCCTAGATACGTGGGCCCTTTCAAGATCCTTGGCAAAAGAGGCGATCTAGCCTATCAACTTGAGCTCCCTTCCAACTTCGCTAATGTTCATGATGTGTTTCACGTGTCTCAACTCCGCAAGTGCTTCAAGACACCTGAACGCACCATTCCGTTTGAGGAGATTGATCTTCAACAAGACTTGTCTTACCGAGAGCACCCCGTTGCTATTCTCGAAGAAACCGAGCGCAAGACCCGCAACAAGTCAATCAAGTTCTTGAAAGTTAAGTGGTAACACCATACCGACCGAGAAGCTACGTGGGAACGAGAAGATCACCTTCGTTCCGAGTACCCTTCCTTCTTCCAGTCCTAGATCTCGGGACGAGATCTTTTCGTAGTAGAGGAGAGTTTGTAATGCCCCGGATGTAACACTTTCCCTATATGGCAATATATAAACTTTGGCATCATCAGTTCCATTCCGGGTTCTTCGTCTTTTCGGGTTTTCATCGTGTGCGTGTGTGCATTTCATCCATGTCATGTTGTCATGTGCATTGCATTGCATTTGTGTTGTCTTTTGCATCCGGTCCCACTCGTCTCTTCCCGTTGTCCGTTTCGAGTTCCGACGCTCTCACACGTGCCCGTGGCATCCCCGAGTCCTTCTTTTGCGTTTGGCCGTGTAACGTTTCCGGAATGGCGTGAGACTTGTCGTGCGATGTTGTCTTGATACATGTAACCCGCCTGTCAAGTTTCGTCGCGTTTGGAGTTCGTTTGATACTCCAACGGGTAACCTCGTGGGCTAAAAGTACCTCCTCTTTGAGGCCCAAGACCCCCTCCACAACAGCCCAACAACCCAGCTCAACCCTTCCCATCATCTCGGCTGTTGAATTGTGATCGCGTGGCCAAAAACCATTCCCCATTTGGAGTCTCTTAGCTCCTTGTGCCTATAAAAACATCCACCCCTCCATTTTTTGCGTCCAAAACCCTAGTCTTCTTCCTCCTCCAGCCCCCGCCTCGAAATCCGTGCCGGGAGGATGTGTCCGACCCGGGCTGGACAGTCCACCACCGCACAGTGCAGCCTCCGCCGCCGCCGGGTCCGCTGGCCCATTCCCGGCCCGCTCCCGTCGCCGTTCGGGCCAAACCGAGTCGCCGCCCACGCGCCTTCCTCCCTCGGCGCCAGCCGCCGCGCCGCCACCCGCAGGCGGCCAGAGGTCCGCCGCCCTTCAAGCAGCCGCGCCGCTCGAGCTCCTTGCGCCAGTCACCGCCGCCAAGCCATCGAGCCGCCGCCGCCTTCGAAGCTTCCGTCGCCGCCGCTGGTTCCAGTTCCCACTGGCCGCCGCTCTCCATCCCGCCGGCCACCGCTCTCCATCCCGCCGGTCGGGATCAAACGAGCGCCGCCGTCGGGCCAGATCCGATCGAAGCCAGATCGGGCCGGCTGGGTGCAAACCCTAACGGGTCCACCGACCCGCGACCCGCGACCCGGCACATTGAACCGCTTCCCCCACCGACCCGCGCCCGCTTTGACCACGAGGTTGACCCTCTGTTACTGCTACGTCCTTTTAGTTTTCAGTGTCTGATGCATTTTTGTCATGAGCATAACTTTTACTGTGCTTATCCGATTTGTGCATATAATATGTCAAAATGATCGTGGTGATGTGTACTATGTCTAGATGTCTTAATCTTCGTGACAAGAGTGCTACTTCTTATAAACTGCTACTATTAGTTGTTTTCATGCCATGTTTGAGATGTGATAACTTGGTGCATGTTTATCCAAATGAAGCAAATGATATGTCCAAATGTTCATCATGAGATGCTCTACATGTTGGTTGCTATAGGATGCATGATAGAATTCATATTGCCATGTTTATATCCATTGCAAGTTGCCATGTGGCTGTTAGGTTTTTAAACTTGTTACGAGATGCCTAGTTGAGGAGCTCGTTGTTATTGATGTGGTTATCCCCATGTTGCATGCTTATATGTTTTGGTTTCCCCATCATGTGTTCTTTGCTGTGGTGCAAACCACTTGCCATGTTATGTTTTGAGGTGACTTAAACATGCTCACATACATGCCATGGTAATATTGCTGTTTTAACACTTAGTGAAATTTCACTAAGTCTGGAATCTGTAATATCCTGATGCTATGTTTGCTTGTTGTTCTAGGCAAATCCATGTTAGTTTTGGGGTGGCTTTTGATCATTCCTTGTTGTATATATTGTTGTCTATCCATCCATGCCCTCACATGCTCATTTGGGTTGCTGTAGCATATTTAATTCTTGCTCCCAAGTTGCTATAAAATATTGATGTCAGGTTTTTGTTGTCATGATCAAAACGTTGTAGCTTGTTGCTATTGATCCATGCCTCCTATGGAGATGCTCCAATGGAATTGTTTGCTGTAGGATATGTCTACTTCATGTCCATGCTTCTTTTCACCATGTTTGAGTGCTGTAGAGTATATATTTCTAGCTCTGAAGTTGCTATGTGGCTGTTAATTTCAGTTTTGCATTGTTTATTGTTTCGGGTGTATCTTTTAGTCCGTTTCTCCGTTTTGGGTGAGTCCTACATGAAACTTGTGTGGTTTTGCATGTAGATTCATATTATCATCTTGTTAACATGTTTTGGAGTACGTTGCTTGATGTTTGTGTGCATCTTGCACCGTTGCCATGCTTATCTTGTCTTGATCATATCTTCTAGACCGTAGCTCCGTTTTAAAAAAAACTTTATATGAAACTTGACTAGAATTTCATGTAGATCGTCATGATGCATGTTAACTTGCTGTTTATCAACTTTAACTTAAGGCTTGTTCAGATCTGGTCTAACTTCAAACTGTGCACATGAGGGCTTACCGAATTTGCCTTAAGTAGTTTCCGGCCTCATTTAAACCTGATGTTTCTTGTGTTGTTTCTCTGTGCTTCCTACCCTGCCATGTTTTGCATCCTAAATAGACTTGTCTTGCATCCTACTTGCTAGAGTATGTTGTCATGTTTCTTGTGATGTTTCTCTATGTTTCCTATGTTGGCCTTCTGTGCTTCCTTAGTGCATCAGCCATGCATCCTGTAGTTTGCGCATTGCATCTTGTTTGATTTCGTGCCTCGTGTGTTCTTGTGATGAGTAGAGCCGGAAGCCGAGACCGAGTACGAGAACGAGGTTACTACCGAGGCTGAGAACGAGGAGCCCTCTTACGATCCCATCGACGACTCGACAGGCAAGATGACCTGACCCAGATATCATTACTATCTTTGCCTATTGCTAGAAGTCTCGCTCTTTAGTTTATTGCCTCGATGCCCATGTTTTCCTGTCAGCCTCCTATTGTAACCATGAATCTGTCTAACCACCCTACCTATGCAAACCTATGTTTGGCTAAGTAAGCTTCGCTCAGCCCCTCTTATAACATTGCTAGTTGCAGGAGAAGATTTGAAGATTCTTGCTTCATGTTGAAGCCTGTTGGGATATCACACTATATAAACTCTTTAATGAAATCATCTATATATTGGTAATGGCTGGAAGGCTGAGCCTCTTGCTCGGTGTTTTGTTCCACTCATGCCGCCCTAGGAACCGTATAAACCAGTGTTATGTTCCTTGATTTTGCGTTCCTCACACGGTTGGGGTTATGGGACCCCCTCGATAAACCGCTTAGCGCTAAGTCTTTTCCAGCAAGTCCCAACATTGGTACTATTTGCCTAAACAACTAAAAACTTGCATAGGGAGTAATTAACCCTCTTCTTAATCAACAACCCGGGCCAGTGCTCCACATGAGTGTTGGTCCAAACTGGGGGTAACGCGGGGCCACCTTGGGGGAACCCGAGGGCTGGTAAAAACCTATGGGATCACCCATCCGGTCGTGGCCTGAGACGAGATACGCGCGGCTACTATCAGGGTGTCGGCACGCCGGGAGGATTAGCTGGATTAGCCTTACCTTAGTCGGAGTATCTTGAGCACGGGATTCCGAGGATACTCGGGCCTTCCCACCTTGGAGTTGCGACTCCGCGGATCGTGGGCTTGTCATGGGCCAAGTTGGAACACCCCTGCAGGGTTTTGAACTTTCGAAAGCCGTGCCCACAGTTATGTGGCAGATGGGAATTTGTTAATATCCGGTTGTAGAAAACTTAACACCATGTTCAGAACACACTACCAGCGTGAGTACCGTGACGGTCATTTTTCGAAAGGGGTTCGGGAAGTGAACACGGTGGGGTTATGATTGTCGTGCTTAGTTAGGATCACTTCGTGATCACCTTGTCGTCCGTGGCATTTCTCTTCTCGCTCTTATTCATGTAAGCTAGTGCCAGTGCAGCTGCCGCCTTTTATTCTTTCTTCAGCCTTGTTCCATACCCAAGGCTTAGATAGTTCTATTACCCGGGAACGGGATTGCTGAGTCCTCTGTGGCTCACATATTCTACACCACACGAGATGCAGGTACTCAGGTGATCTATTCAGGTGACGGCTCCGAGCTATACTGGGAGTACGATGAGGAACGTAGCCGTTACTATGTGCACTATCCCGATGATCAGTAGTTGTTTCTACTAGGGGGACTTGTGGCTTTATGTATGTTTGGTATCTTTCATTTGGATCTTCACCCGTAGATGGGTTGTGATGTTATTTGAATGATGTTTTGCTATGTAATGAATTGTGTGACGTGGCGAGTGTCAGCCAACTATCTCTTTTGTTTTTCATCCCCATTTTTACATGAGATGTGCAAAGATACCGAACTTGAGATCATTCCAGAATGGGCTTATACCTTTAAGTCGTGCCTCGACATGTAGGAGGTATAGTCCCATCCTGGGCATTACACCACGCGCAAGTCCCTCGCACCTACACAAAAAAATAAGAACTTCGCAGCCAACGCGATAAGGGGTTGTCAGTCCCTTTACAGTCACTTATGAAAGTGAAATCTGATAGATAGGATAGTTTGATATTTTTGGTATTTTTAGATATAAGAACAGAAAGTAAAAGCGAAAAAAGTAGAGTAGATTGTAGATTGATATGTTGACAATAGACCTGGGGGGCATAGTTTTCTCTAGTGGCTTTTCTCATGATAGCGGTATTCTACGGCGGGTAAACAAATTACTGTCGAGCAATTGATAGAAAATCGAATAATTATGAGACTATCTAGGCATGATCATTATATATAGGCATCACGTCCGAGACAAGTAGACCGAAACGATTCTGCATCTACTACTATTACTCCACACATCGACCTCTATCCAGCATGCATCTAGAGTATTAAATTCATAAGAACAGAGTAACGCCTTAAGCAAGATGACATGATGTAGAGGGATAAACTCAAATAATATGATATAAACCCCATCTTTTTATCCTCGATGGCAACAATACAATACGTGCCTTGCTGCCCTACTGTCACTGGGAAAGGACACCGCAAGATTGAACCCAAAGCCAAGAACTTCTCCCATTGCAAGAACTATAGATCTAGTAGGCCAAACCAAACCAATAATTCGAAGAGACTTGCATGGATATTATAATCACACATAAAGAGTTCAAAAAATAACCAAATATTTCTCATAGATAATCTTGATCATAAACCCACTATTCATCAGATCTCAACAAACACACCGCAAAAAGAGATTACACCGAGTAGATCTCCTCGAAGACCGAGGAGAACTGGTATTGAGATCCAAAGAGAGAGAAGAAGCCATCTAGATACTAGCTATGGACCCGAAGCTCTGTGGTAAACTACTCACAACTCATGGTGATGTGATGATGATGATGTAGAAGCACTCCGTGGTAGATCCCCCTCCGGCGGAGCTCCATAACAGGCCCCAAGATGGGATGTCACGAGAAGAGAAGGTTGCGGCAGTGGAACTAGGGTTTTTCCTCCTCTTCTGATGGTTTCGGGGTACATAGGTATATATAGGAGGAAGAAGGGCACCGGGGGCCAAACGTGGGGCCCACGAGGCAGGGGGCGCACCCCCACCCTCGTGGACGCCACGTGTGCCCTACACTTTGGATCTCAAGTCTCTCGTGCATATTTTGCTCCAAAAATATCTCTCCCGAAGTTTCATTCCATTTGGACTCCGTTTGATATTCCTTTTCTGTAAAACCCTGAAATAGGCAAAAAAAATAGCAATCTGGACTGGGCCTTTGGGCTAATAGGTTAGTCCCAAAAATAATATAAAAGTGTATAACAAAGCCCATTAGACATCCAAAAAATCATAAATAATAGCATGGAACAATCAAAATTTATAGATACGTTGGAGACGTATCAAGCATCCCCAAGCTTAATTACTGCTCGTCCTTGAGTAGGTAAATGATAAAAACAGAATTTTTGATTTGGAATGCTAACCAACATAGTTTTCAATGTATTTATCTTAATTGTGGCATGAATGTTCAGATCTGAAAGATTCAAGACAAAAGTCTATATTGACATAAGAAATAATAATACTTCAAGCATACTAACAAAGCAATCATGTCTTCTCAAAATACTATGGCTAAAGAAAGTTATCCCTACAAAATCATATAGTCTGGCTATGCTCCCTCTTCATCACACAAAATATTCATATCATGCACAACCCCGGTTTCAGCCAAGCACTTGTTTTCATACTCTATTCTTTCAAACCTTTCAACTTTCATGCAATACATGAGCGTGAGCCATTGACATAGCACTATGTGGAATAGAGTGGTGGTTGTGGAGAAGACAAAAAGGAGGGAGATAGTCTCACATCAACTAGGTGTATCAATGGGCTATGGAGATGCCCATCAATAGATATCAATGTGAGTGAGTAGGGATTGCCATGCAACGGATGCACTAGAGCTTAATATGTATGAAAGCTCAACAAAAGAAACTAATTGGGTGTGCATCCAACTTGCTTGCTCACGAAGACATAGGGCATTTGAGGAAGCCCATCATTGGAATATACAAGCCAAGTTCTATAATGAAAATTCCCACTAGTATATGAAAGTGACTAAACATTAGACTCTCTATCATGAAGAACATGGTGCTACTTTGAAGCACAAGTGTGGAAAAAGATAGTAGCAATTATCCCTTTTTTATTTTTTTATTTTTTTTCTTTTTATTGGAGGGGCCTTTTTTTTTGTTCGGCCTTTCCTCACTTGGGACAATGCTCTAATAATGATGATCATCACACTTATATTAAATTACAACTCGATATTACAACTCGATACTAGACCAAAGTATGACTCTATATGAATGCCTCTGGCGGTGTACCGGGATGTGCAATGAATCAAGAGTGACATGTATGAAAATTTATTCATGGTGGCTTTGCCACAAATACGATGGCAACTACATGATCATGCATGGCAATATGACAATATGAAGCGTGTCATATGAACGGAACGGTGGAAAGTTGCATGGCAATATATCTCGGAATGGCTATGGAAATGCCATGATAGGTAGGTAGGTAGCTGTTTTGAGGAAGATATATGGTGGTTGTTTTGAGGAAGGATATATAGTGGGTGTATGGTACCGGTGAAAGTTGTGCGATTCAAAAGAGGCTAGAAATGGTGGAAGGGTGAGAGTGCGCATAATCCATGGACTCACCATTAGTCATAAGAACTCATATACTTATTGCAAAAATTTCTGAGTCATCAAAACAAAGCAATCAACGCATGCTCCTAGGGGGGAGGTTGGTAGGAGTTAACCATCGTGCGCCCCCGACCTCCACACAAAGGATGACACTCTACAAATACGCCATGCTCTAACTTCGTCACATAGCGGTTCACCATACGTGCATGCTACGGGAATCACTAACTTTAAAACAAGTATTTCTCAATTTCATAATAATTCCATTAGCATGACTCTAATATTACTATCCTCATATCTCAAAACAATTATTAAGCATCCAGCTTCTCTTCATATTCAATGCACTTAATGTGAAAGTTTTTACTACATTGATCTTGGATGCCTATCATGTGAAGGCCGGTTTTATAGCCAAACCACATTACCATGCTGTTTTAATAGACTCTCAAAAGGATATAAGTGAAGCATGAGAGATCAACAATTTCTACAAAATATAATTACCACCATGCTCTAAAAGTGTCGGGGAAACTGATCCACGAGCACCTATGGGGACCAGCGGACCGAGCCCCTTTCGGTTCGGCGGGGGGCGGAGATCGCACGAAGAGCGGATCGAGGCGAAGCACACGAGCAGTTTACCCAGGTTCGGGCCGCACGGATGCGTAAAACCCTACTCCTGCTTTGTGGTTTGTATTGAGTTCTTGCTCGGGAGCGCTGCGTGCTACAGTACACACCAGCAGCTAACGAGACCGAGCGTGAGCGTTCTCTGGCCTCGAACCCCCCTCTACGTTGTGCATGGGCCTCCTTTTATATGCTCAAGGGGTCACCGACAGGTGGCAACGTAGACAAGGGTAAAAATGGAAAAGTGTTGTAGTTGGTACAACTACTTGTACAGTGTATCATACCTAACCCTGACGGCAGGGGACAAAGACATTGAATGCCCGTCTGCGTCGCCCAAATAGTGCAAAAGGGACCGTCAGGGATGCCATCGCTCGCCACGACGGCAATCTTGTCAGCGCCGCTTGCCACCGCTTACCGCTGGCTGCACAGCCTCCCGCCACGTACGCCAGGAAGGGTCCCAGAGCGACACGTTGGTGGATGCGCTGGAGCGCGGGTACAGAGTGGTAGCTTGCCGCGGCAAGAGCCTTGCCGCGGCCGCTGTCTTGTCGCGTCCGGGAGCTTGCCGCTCACCGGGCCTTGCCGGGACGCGTGGCGCGTCGTGGCAAGTTCCTTGAGATGCCTTGGTTGGCCTTCCCGGCAAGCTCCTCTTGCCGGGGTCTTGTCTCCTTGGCTTGAATACTTTGTTCTTGAATGGCTCCAAAGGAACCACGGAGGACCTTGGCGGCCACCCGGCAAGCCTTACCGCGGGGTGCTGCGACTGCCCGTGCACAAGTTCGGGATACTGGGGTACCCCTACTCTAGTACACCGACAGGAGCCCCCGGGCCTGGGCCATACATGGCGCCGAGCGCTGTTGGGCCAGGCCCAAAACAGGGCACGGGCGCGCGCGGCCTGGGTTACGCCGTATCTTTCTCCGTATCCACCACGCCCTCCCCTAACGGCACGCGTTGATTGCGGCGTCGTGGGAGAGATCGTGGGTGGTTTCTTTATTCGGAAAGGCGGAACGTCCGCTCCCTCCCTCCTTATAAGCAGGGGAAGCAGGGGCAGTTCGCCTCTCCGCCAGTTGCTATTCCAACCTCGAAAACCTCCGCCGCTCCCCTTCTTCCCAAAGCTGAAAGAGTGCAGCGCTCTGCCCCCCCCCCAGCCATCACCACCAGCACCACCAGCGCCGTCGACCTCCCTCACCACTTCCGCCATGGCTCCGAAAGCCGAGAAGGGGAAGGGCGTGAAGTCGGCCGAGGCGCAGCGGCTCGCGGTGCTGCGAAAGGAGCGGGCAATCTCCCCCCCCCCCCAAGCTTGTCGCGAGGGAGCTGAGGGAGTACTACTACCTCTTCTGGTCGGGGGAGACGCAGGCGCATCCGCGCACCAAGGTACTCCCAGCCGTCGCTTGGAAAATGGCTCCAAATGGATATCCGTTCTTTGCCTTGTTCTTCTACTGCAGGCTCTGCCCGCCTTTCTCTGAGTTCTTCTGTGATATCATGAACACCTACGGGTTCCGCCTCCTAGACTTCACCCCCAATGCCGTTCTGACCATGGCAGTTTTCGCACATCTCTGCGAAAACTTTGTCGGAGTCCATCCAAATGTAGCCCTTTTTCGCCACTTCTTTATGCCCAGAGTTGAGAGAGGAGAGCCTTTATCCGGCGGAGTCGCCTGGATCTCGAGGGCCGGCAAGAAGGACGCTTATCTGGAGGGAGAGCTCCACAGCAAGTGGGAGGAATGGAGGGCAGACTGGTGCTGGATTGTCGAGGAGAACCCGCAGCCTTTTACAGCCCGGCGCCAAGCCCCAGTAGTGCGCGGCAGCGATTGGAGCAACGTGGCCCCGGAAGACGACAGGCTGAAGATTGCCGTCACCCGGATCCAACGCCTCAGGCTTGCCGGGCTCACTGTAGGCGATGTTGGCGCAGATTTCCTTCGCCGCCGCATCGCCCCCCTGCAGGAGAGGAAGAGACCCGCCTGGGAGTTCGAGAATGCGGCGGACATCATGAGGCTGCGCCCGAGCCTCAACTTCAACTTCACTGTCCTGGAGCTCAACGCGATGCTCCAGGAGCTGTTCAAGTATGACCCTCAGCATCCCGAAGTGTTCAGGTTGCCGAAGGGTGTCGTTCCGCTGTGCAACAACTCCGCGCTCAGCCGCATTCGCGCAATGATGCCGATATGCGACTCGCATGGGATTGACCCAACTTGGCAAGAGCCTGCAGATGACGCCGTGCAGGAGTTCTTTGACAGCTTGGAAGAAGTGCCGATTCGCTCCGACGAAAAGAAAGGCCTCACTCGCGACACCACTGATGAGGAGATGAAGCGCATCGCCACTAGGCTGGAAGAGGCGGCGGCAGCCGCTGCCGCGGGCGAGTTTGGATTCACCGTGGAGGAGGCAGAGGCAGCGGAGGCGGCAAGCCTTGCCGAGCGAGAGGTGTTTGCCGGCGAGGAAGAGCTTGCCGGGCATGACGTTGAGTCGAGCGAGCCCGTCGAGGATACGAGCGGCTCGCTGGAGATCGACTCCTCTTCCTCCTCATCTTCAGGCAGCTCACCGCAAGTAGAGCCCCCAGCTCCACCAAGGAGGCATCTCCGCAAGGCCGGGGACGTAGCGGAGCGGCAGGCGAGTCAACAGCCGCCGCGCCGCGCGACACGCTCCACCGCGGCAAACACGATTGCCGCGGGAGCACCTCGCGCTGCTGCGGCAACTGGAGCGGGGTCTGCCCGGCCTACCGCTTCTGCTCCTGCCACATCTCACGCCGCGGCGTCAGCCGGAGCGGGGTCGTCTCGGACCACCGCCACTGCTCCCGCCAAGCGGCCAAGGGATCCTACTCCTCCGCCTCCTCGCACCGGACGTGAGCCGGACTTCGACTTCTCCGCGCTCAGCTCCGACGAGGAAGAAGAAGAGTAAGATTCTTGTTGTACTTGTATTTCTTCAACTCTTGTTGTTTTGTCTTGTATCTCATTTGCCTTACTCCGGACTCATCCCTTTTTAGTACTTTGGCCCAGAGAGTGGCGAAGAGAGCCAAGGTCCCGGCGAGGAGAGAGGAGGTGATCATCGTCGAGGACGAACCCACCGAGACCACCTTGCCGGACCCGGCAACTAATCTTCAGAGCAGCCCCCAGCGCAGCCCCCAGCGTCAGTATATGGTTCACTTTCCGCTGTTAGGCGCGCATGGATGCTTTTTCTTCGCTAACATATGTTTGTTGGTTTGTGTAGGAGCAGAGCAGCCCCACCAGGAGCGCTCGGAGACAGCCCCCGACATGCCATCTGTTTCAACTACGCCGCCAAGGGAGTGTTCTCCGGCAAGGGACTCTCCGGCAAGGGGGAGTTCACCGCCAAGGGGGAGTTCTCAGGCAAGGGGGAGTTCTCCGGCGAGGGGGAGTTCTCCGGCGAGGGACAGCACCAGCGGCCCCCCGACGGCGGAGACTACAACTGCAGAACCCAATATAGGTAATCTTCTCGCTTCAAAGCTTCCCTTGGGTTCTTCTTCTTTTGATTTTCTTCTTTTTGGATATTTGCTTGACTTTTCTCCCTTTTTCGGCTGTCAGATCCATCTGCTGCGGAGCCGATGGAGACCGAGGTTGCTGCCGACGGTGCCGCTGCCACCGAAGAAGCAGCTGGCGCTAATGTTCCCACCGGCGAAGAGGCCGCCAAAGCTGACGTCGCAGCAGCCGGCGAGGGGTCTGGCGATCGCACTGACGGCCCTGAGGCCGCAGGAGCGCCAGGCGCGACGCCGAACGCCGATCCCTCCGCCGCTGCCGTAGCGCCAGGCTCCAAAGAGCCCCAGCCAAGCGTCTACTTGAAGGCCGGCGATGGCATCTTCATCAACCTCCCCTGGGCGTCAATGTCCAGGGCGCCGGTCGAAGGAGAAAGCTTTGACGGAGAGGTGCTCGCCTCCGTTGGGCTGACGCTGGTCGACGCGCCAAGCAGCAGCAGACATTGAGAAGCGCGCGGAGGAGCTCCGGGGTCTTAACCAGGCAGCTCTCCGGTCCCTGGCAGAGGAGCGTGAGTGACTTGCCGAGGAGCAGCAGGGCTTCTTCCTCGAGAAGGCTGATGTCGAAGAGCAACAGCGGCTTGCCGCTGAGAAGCTGTCTGCGCAGGAGGGCGAGCTGGCGCAGCGGAAGATCAACCTCAACAGCCACGAGGAGGAGCTTGCCACGCGCGAGCAATCATTTGGCGGAGCTCTCAAGCAAGCAGAGGACGCTGCCGCCGCTGCCGAGGCCGCCAAGAAGGAGTTGGAGACGAAGGTGGCGCAGCTGGAGGCCGATCTCAAGGCGAGAGGTGAAGAGCTTGCCGCGCTCAAGCATGAGCGGGAGAAGGACACCCACAGCAACTCAGAGCTGCAGGTTCGTCTCGCCGAGAAGGGCAAGGAGCTCAGCGCCGCCAAGGACTCCAACGCAGATCTTGAGTTGAAGCTGACCACTTTGACCAAGATGCTGGACGGTGCCAGGGAGCGGGAGGCGGCCTTGAAGGAGGAGATCAAGGCCGAGAAGGCACTGCTAGCGAGTGCTGCTGCCGTCCAGAACACTTTCAGGGAGACCGTCGAGCACTGGACGGAGGGTCTCGTGAATGCTGCCACAGATATTGACAAGGAGCTGGCACAGCTGGGGATGGAGGATCTCGGGAATCCCTCCGATAAGAACCTCCAACCCAGCGCCAAGCTCACTCTATTCTTCAAAGGCGTGGCGACGGCCCTCCAACGACTCCGGGAGACGACTCCAAAGCGGCTGGCCGACGAGTCGCGCAAGATCTGCGTGGGAGCTCTTCAGAAGGTGTTGGTGAAGGTGGCCTTCCGCAACCCGGGCGTCAACCTCACCAACGTCCTCAAAAGCTTGCCGCCGGACACTGATCTGGAGGCGCTCAAGGCCCTTGTCGCACCCATTGTGGACAAGGTGAGTGGGATCAGGAGGGTCGAGGGCGATCGCGTAGACTAGGCTGCCCGTTTTCTTCTCTCCTTGTCACTGTTGATCATATTATGAGAACAATCTGTTAGAGCTGCGACAAGCTACCTTGTAATATAACTCTATTTTGGGTAATGATTGGAATGTTATTTCCTTTACTTGATTCCTTCCTTTGTATGTTTTTGCCCTGGGCTTTTAGGGAACTTGCCGGCGCAGGCACCTGAGCCGCGAGCGCTGAGTGCGGGACATCAGCAGCCTGCTGGCGGTGCCGCTACCGACAAGAAACCTTGTCGCAACTAGTTGCAGCTCGCTTAAGTTGTTGAGCAGACTCGAAACAAAGTAAGGGCGCAACTAGCTACGAGTTGGTTCCTCCGCGCAAAGGTTTTCCATACAAAGTGCGGTCGTTCAAGGAAGATAACTTAAAAATTTTAAAAAAATCTGATTGCTCAAACTTTGGCAACTTAGCTTTTCTGTTGTTTGCTTCCCAGCAAGGCGAAACTTTCTTGAACGATGCTTGGTCCATACCGTTATCTTCTCCTCCCCCCCCCCCCGGCAAACTTGTGGCCGAGGGAACCTTCCTTTCCTTGAGAAAAAGAAAGTAGAGAAAATAAAGATATGGAGCCTTACGGCTCGTTATTGCTTACCGGGGGTAGGTGCTGCACAAAGTGTCAGATAACACACGCAAAAAATAGAAAGCATGAAATTGACAGGATGTGCGGAGCACATGAGCTTTACTTATGCACGGGGTCTGCGCCCGGCTTTGTACAAAGGATTACATGCAACAGCGGCAAGACTTGTACAAAAGGTGGTTGCCGGAACAGGGTCCGGCAACCGCGCCTTACGGGTAAAACTTACGAAGATGCTCAATGTTCCAGGAGTTGCTCACCGGAATGCCATCTTCGGTCTCAAGGCGGACAGCGCCAGGCCTAGTGACTCATTTCACCCGGTAAGGGCCTTCCCACTTCGGCGTCAACTTTTTGGAATTCTTGGCGGACTGAATGCGCCGAAGAACAAGGTCGCCTTCCTCGAGACTTCTGGCATTAACTTTGCGGCTATGGTAGCGGCGCAAATCTTGCTGGTAGCGAGCAGCTCGTACAGCAGCCTGAAGACGGTCTTCCTCAAGGAGCAGCGCGTCATCTTGTCGCAGCTGCTCTTGCTCAAGCTCATCATAAGCAAGCACTCGAGGTGACCTGTATACGAGTTCCGTGGGGAGAACTGCCTCTGCTCCATAGACTAGAGCGAAAGGTGTCTGGCCAGTGGCTCGATTTGGCGTCGTCCTGATCGACCAAAGAACCACCGGCAGCTCCTCAATCCAGTTTCTTCCGCACTTGTGCAGCCTGTCGAAAGTCCTGGTGTTGAGCCCACGCAGCACTTCAGCATTTGCCCTCTCCGCTTGACCGTTGCTCCTCGGGTGAGCAACAGAAGCGAAGCAGACCTTGGCGCCAAGATCTTGGACGTACTGCATGAAGGTGCGGCTCGTGAATTGCGTGCCGTTGTCGGTGATGATCCTGTTAGGGATCCCGAAGCGGCAAACAATCGACCTGAAGAACTTGACTGCTGACTGTGGTGTCACCTTCCTCACTGCTTCCACTTCCGGCCACTTTGTGAACTTGTCGATTGCAACCTACAAGTACTCAAAGCCCCCGACTGAGCGGGGAAAGGGGCCAAGGATGTCGAGCCCCCAGACCGAAAATGGCCAGGATAAAGGGATCGTCTGGAGAGCTTGAGCTGGCTGGTGTATCTGCTTGGAATGGAACTGGCACGCTTCACACTTGGTTACTTGTGCAGTTGCATCCTGGAGGGTTGTCGGCCAAAAGAAACCTTGCCGGAATGCTTTGCCAGCAAGTGCTCTTGCGCCAATGTGGTGACCACATATGCCTCCATGTATCTCTGCCAACAGCTTTTGTCCATCTTCCCGGAGAATACACTTCAATTTCACACCGTTGAGTCTTCTTCTCTACAGTGTGTTGTCAACAAACTGGTACATACTTGACTGCCGGGCTACTCTTTCTGCTTCTTCTTGCTCTTCGGGGAGTTCTCCTATCTGAAGGAAACGGACAATCTGCTGTGCCCATGCTGGAGCTTGTGGCTCGACAACAAGGACAAAAGGCACATCTGCTGCTGCGGGAACATCCGCTTCTACGACGAGAACCTACGGCTCAGCCGGAGCTTGACGTTCCCTGGCAAGCTTGCCGGAGCAAAACTTGTCGAGAGCGTCTGCTTCAACGGAACAAACCCTAGGGCTTGCCGGAGCAGACTGCTCCTCAGCACTCTTGGTGTTGATCTTGGGGACCTTCTTGGCGGCGGCTTTGGGAAGCTCTTCCGGAAAATAGTCACCAGAAATCAACTTCCTCTTCTTGCTCTGTCCAGTTGATGGTGTTACAGACGGTTGAGTTAGCTTGAGCACAAAGATCCCTGGTTCCACAGGAAACTTAAGTGCGGCGCACTTCGACAGGCCATCGGCAATGTCGTTCTGAGCTCTCGGAACATGCTCCATTTGTAGGCCGTCAAAGTGCTCTTCTAGCTTTCTCACTTCATCGACGTAGGCTTCCATCAACGGACTCTGATAACTCTTGTTAACTTGGCGGACGACAAGCTGCGAGTCACCCCTGACAATGAGCTTCTTGATCCCAAGGTCTGCCGCGATCCTGAGACCGGCAAGCAAACCTTCATACTCGGCGGTATTGTTTGTTGCTTGCTCCTTGGGAAAGTGCATCTGGACTACGTACTTGAGGTGCTCTCTGGTGGGTGTGACAAGCAGCAGGCCAGCACCGGCGCCTTGCAGTGAGAAGGCACCATGAAAGTACATCAGCCACTCTTTGCTTGCTTCCTTGACGGGGATGCTCGTTTCTGGAATTTCTTCGTCTGGTGTTGGCGTCCACTCTGCTATGAATTCTGCCAATGCTCTGCTTTGGATAGTTGAAGTGCTCTCAAACTTGAGGCCAAAGCTTGACAGTTCCAGTGCCCACTCAACAATCCTGCCTGTTGCTTCTGGATTCTGCAGTATCCTCTTCAGCGGAAAGCGAGTGACAACTGTGATCTCATGTGCTTGGAAGTAATGGCGCAGCTTTCTCGAGGCCATGAGAAGGCCGAAAAGAAATTTCCGCACACCAGAGTACCTTGACCTAGCACCCTGCAGAAGGGAACTGACAAAGTAAACTGGGCGCTGCACCATTATCTTCTGTATCTCCTCGCGAGCCCGCGCAGATCCATCTTTGTCGGGACCAGAGCTTGTCGGGGAAGCCCCCTGCTTGTCGCTAGATGCGCTTGCCGTGGTTGCTGGCTCATCATCTGCCTCCCTCTCCGCTACTAACGCAGCACTAACCACTCGATTGGTTGCCGCTATGTACAGCAGCAACTTCTCTTGTGGCTTAGGTGCGACAAGTATTGGAGTGGAGGACAGGTATCTCTTCAAGTCTTGCAGCGCAGCCTCCGCTTCCGGAGTCCATTTCACTGGACCTGCCTTTTTCAATATTTTGAAAAACGGCAGGGCGCGCTCAGCAGACTTAGAGATAAACCTGCTGAGAGCAGCCACGCAACCGGCAAGTCTTCGTACATCCTTGACACACTTTGGTGCTTCAATCTACTCAATGGCCTTGATCTTGTCGGGATTGGCTTCAATTCCCCACTGAGACACGAAGAACCCAAGAAGCTTGCCGGAAGGGACTCCAAACACACACTTCTCGGGGTTGAGCTTGAGCTTGATCTTGTGCAGATTTGCAAAGGTCTCGTCTAAATCTTGAATCAGAGTTGCCTTGTCCTTGCTCTTGACCACTATGTCATCCATGTAGGCTTCCACATTTCTGTGTATTTGTGGCTCAAGAGCGACATGGAATACCCTTGCAAATGTTGAACCAGCATTCTTCAAACCGAAAGGCATCCGTATGAAATAGTACGTGCCACATGGAGTGATGAATGCGGTCTTCTCCTCATCTTCTTCTGCCATGAAGATCTGATGGTATCCTGAGTATGCGTCAAGAAATGAAAGCAAGTCACATCCGGCTGTGGAGTCAACAATCTGGTCAATGCGCGGCAAGGGAAATGGGTCTTTGGGACAAGCTTTATTGACATCGGTAAATTCGATACAAAGCCTCCATTTCCCGTTTGCCTTGCGCACGACTACAGGATTGGCCAACCACGTAGGATGGAGCACTCCTCTGACAAGGCCTGCTGCTTCCAACTTCTTGATTTCTTCCGCAATGAATTCTTGGTGCTCCATTGCTTGCTTCCTGACTTTCTGCTTGACGGGCCGCGCATGAGGACAGACGGCAAGATGGTGCTCAATTACTTTCCTGGGAACACCGGGGATGTCAGACGGTTGCCACGCAAACACATCGACGTTCGCCCGCAAGAAAGCAATGAGCGCGCTTTCCTATTTAGGGTCAAGAGTGGCACTGATGGTGAAGGTACCACCAGTGCCGTCCTCCTTGGCGGACACCTTCTTAGTCTCTGGCGGAGCTGCCATTGTCTTCTTACACTTGCCGGTGGAGCTCGATGGTGCGTCCTCGACGGTAGCACAGCACTCCGAAGAGGTGCGCTTGCCGGAGTGGGCATCAGAACTCTTGCCGGACTTGGTCTTCTTCTTCCCCCCGGGAGCTTCAACGGCAAGTGACTTGCGATCTGTTGCGGCTGCCGCTTCCCGGTAGATCTTGTCAGCGCAGATAAGAGCATCCTTCTTGTCGCCAGGGACAGATATAACACTTATCGGGCCTGGAATCTTCAGCATGTTGTATGCGTAGTGAGAGGCTGCCATGAACTTGGCGAGTGCTGGACGGCCGAGTATCCCATTGTAAGGCAATGGAAAATCGGCAACGTCAAAAGTGACCCTCTCAGTCCTGAAGTTCAACTCGCCGCCAAATGTCACTGGCAACGTGATCTTCCCCTTCGGCTGGCTCCTTCCCGGGTTGATTCCTTGGAATGTGTCGGTCTCTTCGAGCTCGCTGTCAGGGATCTGGAGTTTCTGGAGTACAGTGGAGGAGATCAGGTTCAAGCCGGCCCCGCCGTCAACTAGCATCTTAGTGACCTTGAGGTTGCGGATAGTTGGTGAAACCAACATCGGCAAGCACCCGACCGCAGTTGTGCGATCAGGGTGGTCCTCAATATCAAAGATGATAGGCGTGTTGGACAATTTCAGAAGCTTGCGTGACTCGACAGGTGGTTCTGCTGCATTGACTTCCCGCACCCACTGCTTGAGTTGGCAGTGTGAAGTATGCAGAGAAGCACCGCCGTCAATGCACAAGACCTCTGTGGCTTTCTGGAACTCCTGCTCACTGGTCTCGACATCATCCATGTCTTCGTCGTCATTGTCATCTTCATCCTTCTCGCGGCTGCGGGGAGGTCTGTCTCCTTGCCGCTGCTTGGCCTTGCCACGGCGTCCTCCCCGGCCGGGGCGCTTTGTGCCGGATCCTCCAGCACCTCCTTGGGCCTTCTCCTTGTCGCGTAGCTCGTATTCAGCCTTTTGTTGTTCGACAAGCTGCTCGACCCTCTTGCAGTTCTGGAGGTCATGACCCTTGGTGCGGTGGATCTTGCAGTACTGCTTGTCGGTGCCGTCCTGCTTGTCGGCGGCCGCCACAGCCTGGCAGTTGGTGCATGCGGCAATCTCCTTGCCAGAGCTACCAACTTTGGCTTTCTTGGCACCACTTTCATTGCCGGACTGCTCAACGACTAGCACCTCTTTGCCTTTCTTCTTCCTATTGTTCCGCCGCCGGTTTTTCTTTGCCGGGGCAGCATCCTCGCTGTCAGATCCTCCTGCTCATGTATTCTCTCCGGGGAGTTTCCTCCCTTCCTCAGCACGTGCACACTTGTCGGCCAGGGCATATAGCTCACTGGCGTCTCTGATCTTGCACATCGCCATCTCCTCCCTCATCATGCGGTTACGCACGTTCTGGTGGAATGCACTGATGACTGCGGCAGGGTGGACATCTGGGATGTTGTGCTGTACACGGCTGAATCTCTAAATATACTTGCGCAGGGGCTCTCCTTCCTTCTGGGCGAGCAGATGAAGGTCACTCTCTTAGCCATGAGGTTTGTGGCCGCCTGTAAAGGCGCCGACAAACTGATGGCATAGATCTGCCCAGGAGGATATGGAGTTGTCCGGCAAGTGCATGAGCCAGGACCTGATGTTGGGCTTGAGTACCAGCGGGAAGTAGTTGGCAAGGATCTTGTCGTCTCGCCCCCCGGCAGCTTGCACCGCGATGGTGTAGATGCCGAGGAACTCCGACGGATGCGACTTGCCGTCATACTTCTCTGGTACGTCTGGCTTGAAATTCTTCGTACTAGGCTACTGGACTTGCCGCAGCTCACGAGTAAACGCAGGGCAACCTACCGCGTACGGCAAGTCGCCTGGTTCCCCTGGCGCATGCATGTCGACAGTGGGCCTAGCGCGCTGGTCCGATTGACGCCGCGTTTCTCTTCGGCGCTTGATGCGAGTACGAGCGTCTTCTTGCTGTCGTTCGTGAAGAACTTGGTGCTGATCGCGACGAGCTCGTGGATCCGATGACGTGGTGGAGTCGCTGTCGAGGTGGATCCGGCGAGTCGGCGATCGTGGTCTTCGGGGCGGAGAGTGCACGGTGGTTGCACCTCCACTGGTCTTGTCGCCATTGGCTCGTGCCTGGGTGACTTGCTGCGGCTGCGATGTGCTCGGCTGCCGTGGAGTGTCGCCGTTGGCGAAGCTGATGAGACTCTGAATGGCGGCCCTCCAGTCGTCGATCTTGTCTGCCGTTGGAGGGTAGTCCAGGAGCAGTTGAGCTCGCGCCAAAGCCTCTGCTGGAGTGGTGGGTAGCGGCGGCGAACGGTGTGAGGAGCGGGATATGCTCGGACTTCTAACTATGTTAGAAGGAGCAGTATCCCGTCCAAGCGACCGTGCCTCGCTCGTGCCAGCATGTTGGCGTGCATGCTGGTCTTGAGCATTCCGAGATCCACCAGCTCGATCTTGGTCCAGCAAACGTATGGTACCATGAGTACTATGACGCTGCCGGTCCCGTGCCTCCTGAGATGGGCGCGGTGCATGTATGGACGCCGAGGTCTTGGAGTGCGCCCGGTCGCTATGGGAGTCGGCTACGCCGCCGATGGGCAGCGCAGCCTTGTCCCTGGACCTGGCAGCACCGTGAGCTCCCTCGTCGACGCCCGTTCTTCCGCCGGCGTCTACCCCACCAGTCGTTGGCTCCGGCGGTGGTGGGTTCGACGCGGACGGAGCATCCACCTCCGAAGCCTTCTTCTTCGGCGACATGTCGATGAAGATGATGAAGATCTAGCTCGTGTGAACGCCGGATCAGGTTCACACAATCTCGACGCTCCCCTACCTGGCGCGCCAAAGATGTCGGGGAAACTGATCCACGAGCACCTATGGGGACCGGCGGACCGAGCCCCTTTCGGTTCGGCGGGGGGCGGAGATCGCACGAAGAGCGGATCGAGGCGAAGCACACGAGCAGTTTACCCAGGTTCGGGCCGCACGGATGTGTAAAACCCTACTCCTGCTTTGTGGTTTGTATTGAGTTCTTGCTTGGGAGCGCTGAGTGCTACAGTACACACCAGCAGCTAACAAGACCGAGCGAGAGCGTTCTCTGGCCTCGAACCCCCCTCTATGTTGCGCATGGGCCTCCTTTTATATGCTCAAGGGGTCACCGACAGGTGGCAACGTAGACAAGGGTAAAAATGGAAAAGTGTTGTAGTTGGTACAACTACTTGTATAGTGTATCATACCTAACCCTGACGGCGGGGGACAAAGGCATTGAATGCCCGTCTGCGTCGCCCAAATAGTGCAAAAGGGATCGTCAGGGATGCCATCGCTTGCCACGACGGCAATCTTGTCAGCGTCGCTTGCCACCGCGTACCGCTGGCTGCACAGCCTCCCGTCACGTATGCCAGGAAGGGTCCCAGAGCGACACGTTAGTGGATGCACTGGAGCGCGGGTACAGAGTGGTAGCTTGCCGCGGCCGCTGTCTTGTCGCGTCCGGGAGCTTGCCGCTCACCGGGCCTTGCCGGGACGCGTGGCGCGTCGCGGCAAGTTCCTTGAGATGCCTTGGCTGGCCTTCCCGGCAAGCTCCTCTTGCCGGGGTCTTGTCTCCTTGGCTTGAATACTTTGTTCTTGAATAGCTCCAAAGGAACCACGGAGGACCTTGGCGGCCACCCGGCAAGCCTTGCCGCGGGGTGCTGCGACTGACCGTGCACAAGTTCGGGATACTGGGGTACCCCTACTGTCAGGGATATGACTAGCAGGTATAAACCGGCTAGTGTAAACCGGCTTAGTTATATTATACTCGGTTGTAATATTTAGTAAAGGCTATGGCCCATGAGATCTTAGGGCCCATGTATAGAATTAAGGTTTGTAAACCGCCAAGCGATGTAACTTGAGAGATAAGGAAGAAAAGACAAAGACCGAGGCGGACACAAGTATGAGCCGGCCTCGGGACTCTGTAAACCGGACCAGGCGTCACCTCTATATAAAGGGACGACCCGGCGACGGTTCGGGGACAAGCAACAATCAACCCGTCGAGACACAGGCAAGCGAATCCGCTCCCTGTAATCCGACGCCCAAGCAATACCAAACCAACTAGACGTAGGCTTTTACCTTCATCGAAGGGGCCGAACTAGTATAAACCCTCTGTGTCCTTTGTGTGCTATGAACCCCTTCAAGCTAACCCGTGCGATGGTTCCATCATCAAGTCCGCTAAACCGGACATCTGCCGTGCTATTTCCACGACAGTTGGCGCCCACCGTGGGGCCTCCGCACGATGGTTTCGAGTTCTTGAAGGGCAGCTTTGAAGGGCTCAAGGGTTACGCGGTCGGCTGGATGACCAAGAGTCGCCGCGGCCGGATCTACATCGATGACGCAGGTTGGGGACCGGAAGCCGATTCAATCGAATACGGGTACCGGGTTCCTTTCGGCGGCATCCAAGTCTTCATTGGCAAAATCGGCGAACTGGGACCTGAGCCGGACATCTTCCCCAACATCGTCGAGCCGGCTCAGCGTACGAGATCGGCCTGGATTCAGCCCGCCGTGAAGCACGTGTTTGTTGGAGCAATCCACGGAGTTCGAGCCGAGGACGGATCGGAATCTGATGGTGCAACAGTTGTCTACTCAGACGACGAATCTTCATCCGGAGAAACTGAATCTCTGTATCAGTTGCAGGACGGCCTGTCTGAGGGCGAGTCCGATGGAAACAGTATTCCGGGCCCCTTTGGCCCGCCAAACCGGGTGGCTGTCTTTATGGCCGGTTCATAGCCCCCGGTGAACGGGACGACAGCTGAAGCTGGCGTAGGGGGGAGCGGCACGACCCTCTCACTTACTGATGTTCTATCCACCTTGATGGATGAATTCACAGCTAAAGCGGTGGAAACAGTAGCTCCAGCAGACAAGGCGCATCATGATGCAGAGCTGCTTCAGTTGAAAGGCCGGATTGATCAGTTAAAATAAGATCTGAAGGCAGAAAGAGAGATGATAGCAGCGAGACAGGCGGAGCTGGATGATCAGGCTTTCTACCTAAGGATGGAGCAAGCTTCTATGGAAGGAGTAAGGGGACGAAAGTACCAGTCTCGTCCGCCCCCGGTTTATGAGGCAACAAGTCTATTCAGGACACCTGGGGCTGGGACTAGTAATAATCCAGTTCCAATCTGAAGGGCACCTCCCGCCAGGGAGGAGCCGGTTCAGCAGCCCGCCGTAGAGCGGGATCGTCGGATTACGTCGGCACCTTACGTTCCCGCCCCTCCAGGTCATTATTCAAACCCTTTGGATAACATCGCTGCAGCTGCTGCACGTTTGGCCGCTTTACCTGTGGAGAAGACGTCTCCGGTGGCAATGGAGGCGCGCAGGGTCAAGGAGCTGCTTAACACGGCATTGATACAGCAGCAAGCATATTCTCATAGCAGGGAAAGGCTACATTCAACACCACGTCCCAGCCGAAGTTATACTAGGCATTGGGAGGAGCCAGAATTTCTAGCAGTGAACACAGGAGGCATCAGCGCAGGCAGGATAATCCGGCGGGTGCGGCGGCACCAGCTCCAGATATAAACCGGGTTAGATCAGGATCCCGGGAAGAGGTTCGACAAACAACGCCGGTTCACGCCGCTACAGCGGAAACAGGGATTACGACGAGTTCTTTCGGGGTGCAGTGTCTTATCCCCGCTTTACGGGGTGTCAAGCTGCCTAAAGATTTCAAGGGGCCCCGCAAGGTACCTAATTACACAGCAGATTTAGCTCCAGAAGCTTGGGTTGAAAGTTATGAGATGGCCATGGAGATGCTGGATGTGGATGAATCGGCTTGTGCTAAGTATTTTACTATGATGCTCGAAGGTACGGCCCGGACCTGGCTGAAAGCTCTACCCCCGAACTCTATTGGATCATGGGGGGAACTACGCAGCCAGTTTATCAAAAACTTCAAAGATACATGCAAACAGCCGATGTCAGTGGTGGATCTAGCAGCTTGTGTGCAAGGAGAGCAGGAGTCTACAGCAGCTTGGGTACGGAGAGTAGCAGAGATTTTACACTCTTCGAATAGTATCAATCCTAGTATGGCGATAGTGACTTTGGAGAACAATTGCCGGTTTGAATCTTTAAAGTTAAAGCTCGGACGGCTTAAAAGGGATTGCAATGATATGGGAACTCTCATGAGTGCCCTGGTGAAATACGGAGACTCTAATAATACCAAGTATCCAGAAGCGGAAGGAGACAAGACTGGGAAGGTTAGCAAGTCTGGTAAACCGGCGCAAATTAATCCGGCTACCACAAGTTTTTTGGGCAAACGGAAGGCAGAGGGGTGGTTCTGACTTCGTGGCCAGCACTCAAGTTCAAGGGGATTTTCAGCATAGCCTGGGAGATCCACCTTCACAAACCGGCGGAGGAAAACTTAGCTGGGATCAAGAGTTAGATCAGCCTTGTCCGAAGCATGGCGTAAAAGGGCGACCGGCAAAGCATACCATGAGGGAGTGCATACCCCTTATGAAGGCAGTGGCGGGCCATTTCAATCCTCATAATCGGCCTCCAAATGGCGGCTCAGGTCCTGGATTTTATGGTTCGGGTCATCAGGGGAACAACTCTGGATCAGGATATAGGGGCAATAGCAATGGTTATCAAAACAGGGCAGGTAATCAGAATAATCAAGGGAATTATAATGGCCAGGGCAATCAGTCGCATCATCAAGGTGGTTACAATAATCAGAGTAATCAGCAGCAGAGCCAAGGGAATTATAATAGTCAGGGAAATTGGCAGCAACAGCGTCAGCAACAGCAGCCGCAAACTGGATATCAGAGTAATCCAAAGGAATTGAGCAGTGGGCAATATCATGTCTTCACCACAAGTCTGTGTAAGAGAGACCAGAAGGTTTTGAAGCGGGCTGTTAATGCAGTTGGACTGGCGACACCGCAATTTCTGCGCTGGTCAGAGCAGCCCATTGTGTGGAGCAGGGAAGACCACCCGATGCGGGTGGATAATCCGGGCCATTTAGCCTTGGTGGTAGCACCCCAAGTGGGAGGCTACAAATTCACTAAGGTTCTCATGGACGGTGGTAGCAGTATCAATATCTTGTACTATGAAACTTTCCGTCGTATGGGTCTGACGGATAAGAAGCTAAGGCAATCAAATACAGTGTTTCATGGAGTGGTCCCAGGTAAGTCAGCTTATCCGGTTGGAAAGATTGACTTGGAAGTTACCTTTGGGAAAGAGTATGATTCCAGATCAGAGATGATCACTTTCGAAGTCGTCAAAATCAAAAGTCCGTATCACGCTCTGTTTGGAAGAACGGTTTATGCTAAGTTTATGGCTAGGCCATGTTATGTTTATTTGTAGCTTAAAATGCCGAGTCATAAGGGCATGATCACGGTTCATGGAAGTCGCAAGATAGCAGTGGAATGTGAAGAAGGAGATGCAGCCTATGCAGAAGCAGTATGTGCCACGGAAGAGTTGAAATTTTATAAAGATAATGTTGATCCGGCAGATATGACTCCGCTGAAGAGCCAACTACCGAGAATGATCCGGCGTTGAAGTTTAAATCAGCAGAAGAGACCAAGCAAGTTGATTTTGTGCCTGGAGATTCGTCTAAGCAGTTCACTATCAGCGCTAAACTTGATCCCAAATAGGAAAGCGCGCTCATCGAGTTCATCCGTGAGAACCGGCATATCTTTGCATGGAAACCTTCTGACATGCCAGGTGTACCGAGGGAACTCGCTGAGCACAGTCTTAACATTGATCCGAAGTTTAAACCGGTCAAGCAGTATCTGCGCCGCTTCAATGAGGAGAGGCGCAAGGCTATAGGAGAAGAAGTGGCCAGACTTTTGGCCGCAGGGTTCATAGTAGAAGTTTTTCATCCGGAGTGGTTGGCTAATCCAGTGCTGGTGTTGAAGAAGAATGGGAAGTGGAGGATGTGTGTGGACTACACAGACCTCAATAAAGCTTGCCCAACTGATCCTTTTGCTCTTCCTCGCATCGATCAGATCATTGATGCCACAGCAGGGTGTGAGCGGCTAAGTTTTTTGGATGCATATTCAGGATATCACCAGATCAAGATGGCAGTTAAAGACCAAGAGAAGACAGCTTTCATAACTCCTTTTGGTGCTTTTTGCTATGTATCTATGCCTTTTGGGCTTAAAAGTGCACAGGCAACTTATCAGCGTTGTGTTCAGAATTGTCTAAAAGGGCAGATAGGGAGGAATGTTCATGCCTATGTGGATGACATTATGGTCAAGTCAAGAAAGGAAGAAACAATGATAGAAGATCTCAGGGAAACTTTTGATAATCTTCGAGCTTATAAGATGATGCTTAATCCAGAAAAGTGTGCTTTTGGTGTTCCGGCAGGTAAGCTACTGGGATTCTTGGTCTCAAACAGAGGAATAGAAGCTAACCCAGAGAAAATCAAGGCCATCACATCTTTGACTAAACCGGTTTGCATCAACGATGTTCAGCGCATAGCTGGCCGGATCACAGCATTAAGCCGGTTCATCAGCCGTTTGGGAGAGAAGGCGATCCCACTTTACCAGATGTTGAGGAAAACAGACCGGTTTATATGGAGTGATGAGGCAAACGCAGCATTTGAGGATCTGAAACGGCAACTGGCAAAACCACCGGATTTAGCTGCTCCTATTGACAAGGAGTCGTTGCTGTTATACGTCGCTGCTAACGCACGGGCAGTTTGTGTTGCAATCGTGGTTGAGCGCAAGGAAGCAGGGAAGGAGCACCCGGTTCAGCGCCCGGTTTACTACGTGAGTGAAGTACTCATTGAATCCAAGCAGAGATATCCTCATTGGCAGAAGTTGGTATATGGTGTGTTCATGGCAAACCGGAAGTTGAAGCACTATTTCCAAGGTCATCCAATAACAGTGGTTAGTTCAGCACCGTTGGGGGATATAATCCAGAACAGGGAAGCTACGGGCAGAGTAGCGAAGTGGGCCATTGAGCTCAGCCCACATGAGTTGAAATATGTACCACGCACCGCTATAAAATCTCAGGCATTGGTAGATTTCATCAATGATTGGACAGAGTTGCAAACTCCTGAGGAGAAGCCGGATCTTACTTACTGGACGATTCATTTTGACGGTTCGAAACAGTTGGAGGGCTCGGGGGCTGGAGTTGTATTAACTTCCCCCAGAGGTGATAAATTTTGTTATGTCCTCCGCTTATTGTTTCCTTGTACTAATAATGCAGCGGAATATGAAGCACTACTTCATGGTTTACGGCTGGCAAAGGAAATGAACTTGAGCCGGGTTAAGTGCTTTGGCGACTCAGATCTGGTGGCACAGCAAGTTTCTGGCAAGTGGGATTCAAGGGATCCCCTCATGGCGGCTTATAGACGAGAAGTTGAAGCAGTCGCAGGATACTTTAAAGGATATCAGGTGGATCACATAGACCGGCGAAGGAACGAAGCGGCCGATGCTTCAAGCCGGCTGGGGTCTCAACGTAAACCGGTGCCACCAAACACTTTTTTGGATGAATTGCACAGTCCTTCAGTTCAGATACCGTCGGAGGAAGACCTAGCTGTTCCTGACCCAGAGGCACAGTTAGTTGCAGCGCTCCATGTTATTCCAGATTGGACGCTGCCCTATTTGGCATACCTGAGCCGAGGAGAGTTACCAGATGATGAAGAAGAAGCACGACAGATAATCCGGCGCTCTAAGTCCATGACGATTGAAAACGGAGAGCTTCACCATCGCAGTACTTCAGGAGTATTTCAGCGGTGTGTATCAGCTGAGGAAGGTGGTGAGATTCTTCGCGAGATTCATGAAGGGGATTGTGGTCATCATGCCGGTTCAAAATCGTTGGTGGCTAAAGCATTCCGGCATGGTTTCTATTGGTTAACTGCCCATGCGGATGCGGCAGATCTGGTCCGGAAGTGTGACGCTTGTCAGAAATTTTCAAGACGTGCTCTGGTTCCAGCACAGGAACTCCGGATGATACCAATAACTTGGCCGTTTGCAACTTGGGGGCTTGATATGGTTGGACTTTTAAGCGATCCCAAGATCAGAAAACTCATCTACTGGTAGCTGTAGACAAGTTTACAAAGTGGGTTGAAGCAGAGCCTATAAGCAAGTGTGATGCGGCAACGGCAGTCAAATTCATCAAAAAAGACATTTTCCGGTTTGGCTTTCCACACAGCATTATCACAGACAATGGCACCAATTTATCTCAAGGTGAGATGGAAGAGTTCTGTCAACGAAAGCATATTCGTTTGGACGTGTCTTTTGTAGCCCACCCCCAATCCAATGGTCAGGCTGAAAGGGCAAATCAGGAGATTTTGCGAGGTATCAAACCCCGGCTTATGACTCCTTTGCAGAGAACCCCAGGGTGTTGGGTTGAGGAGTTGCCATCTGTTCTTTGGAGTATCAATACTACACCAAACCGGTCTACAGGTTACACACCTTTTTTCATGGTCTATGGGGCTGAAGCAGTCCTTCCGAGTGATATACGTCATGATTCACCAAGGGTGACGGCTTATGTTGAAGCAGTCAATGAGAGAGCAAGATAGGACAGTTTAGACCGGCTGGATGAAGAGCGTGATATGGCTGCAGCACGATCTGCGATTTATCGACAAGACTTGCGCAGATATCATAGCCGCCGGATCAGAACAAGGACGTTCCAAGAGGGCGACTTGGTACTCCGGCTCATCCAAGATCGAACATATATGCACAAGCTATCCCCGCCTTGGGAAGGGCCCTTTGTGGTCAGTAAGAATCTACACAACGGTTCATATTACCTGGTGGACGTTCGAGAACACAAGGACTCACGGACGTCAGAAGAGGAGACGAAGAGGCCATGGAACATCGCCCATTTACGGCCATACTATACTTGAGCTACGTGCTCCAATGTATCATATGTATATATTATGAGTAATGAATAAACCGGCACCCTCGGTAAAACCGGGGGCTTAGCCCTTTTTCCATATACAGATATCTTGTGAGGACAACCATACAAGTTTTTTATCAGAGATTATATTTCAGTATATTGGTCGGTTTAGAAATTGATTTTTTGCAGAGTACACAAGGGAGCAATAAAACTTTCTAGAGAACATGAAATCATATCCGGTTCGAAGAGAGGACGCTTCACGATTTGCCCACCGGTTCAGGAGGAACCATGGAGGCCCTCTGGGAAAGATGGATAATCCACATCCCATTGATTGGCTTAATTTTTATACATCGGCCCTCTGAAAAGAATGGTTCTCCCACGTTCAGTGATTGGCTAGGCCCTCTGGGAATGGTAATGCCCATGTCCCAGTGATTGGCTCAATTTTTATGTACGATTCTATCGGCCCTCTGAAAAGAATGGTTCGCCCACGTTCAGTGATTGGCTAGGCCCCCTGGGAAGAGATGGATAAACCACGTCCCATTGATTGGCTCAGTTTTTATTTGCGGTTCTATCGGCCCTCTGAAAAGAATGGTTTCGCCCACGTTCAGTGATTGGCCAGGCCCCCTGGGAAGAGATGGATAAACCACGTCCCATTGATTGGCTGAACCTTGCTTTGAGCCTGGCAGCTCTTCAAAAGCCTCGACTACATGGTCTTATTTGCAAAATTTGGATCTTTTTGTGTTTGTGTTTTATAACCCTTTAAACCGGAGTGGAGCAGCTACAGAAGCTGACCACATATCTATAAAGTGGAGAGTCTGGGTCATGAATACCAGCATGAGTAACCCGGTGTTCATCAAAACCCGGATCATATATCAGGCAACAAGCTACAAATTTCTGAACAAAGTCTTGGAGAACAAGATGAACCGGAGTTATCATCAAGATGAACCGGAGTTTTCCGGGTTTTTAATTGGATCCATGAAGGTCTTCATCAAGCGACTTTAAAGTCCTACCGAATTAAGAATATTGAGCGTATATAATCTTAGGTATAAAGTTATTTCTGGTATAAAGATATACTTATTTGATGTTTTAAGAGAACAATTTAATCCGTCCAGTGGTAAACCACTAGGACATATTTTCAGTATTATTTCTGCAGGAGCAGAGAATATGCAAGATAAACAATATCAGACAACATTTCAATTGGCAAATATTTCATATAAAGAAAGACAGAATATCCGAATTAAAGCAGATCAAGTTTTAGCTATCCTGTTACAAGGCATAGCAAGCCCGACGGATTAAAAAGATTGTTTTGCAAAACAGAGACTGCGGTTACAACAATAAATTTTGAATTATGCTCCTCCTTGCTGAGACGGCTGGCCATTACCTTGATCCGGAATATCTTCATCTTCCTGAAGCGGTTGGAAGTCCGGCACACGCCAGTCAATCTTCGTCAAAGCTCGGAAATACATCTCGTCGTTGATAAGTTCAGAAGGTTCAATGTCAGGAGCGAAGGTATGAGGACGAACCGGCGGGATTAAGTTGACGGTGTCATAGACCGGTCGCTCCACCCGTTCGTTTTGCAAGTTGTATCCCGGATGATATCTGGACAAGTCAGATTCAGCTGCAAGCTTGCTGGCGAGGGGACGCATCTCCTTCGTCAAGGCATAGAGATCCTTTGCGGTAAAGGCTGAGCCGTCATATTTTGTATCAGGAAATCCGGTTAAAGCTTCTTCCGGATCAAGATCCGGAACCCAGGCCTTAGCCCTGGTAAGGGCCAGAAGAGCACCACCTCGGGCAGCAGATTTTTTGACTTATTCAAGACGAACCGGCAAGACAAATAATTTCTTCAACGTGTCCTGGATAGTCGTAGGGGCCGGTTTGCCGAAAGAAGTTGCACTGATGATCCTCTGAGCGCCGGAATATAGCTGCTCGACCAAGGTGTAACACGCTTTAAGCTTCTTCCGAAGATCATCCCCAAGATGGGAGACACGGCGCCCTGCACACAGATATAACGGTTAAACCGGCACAGTTAGAAGATTACAGGGATAAACCAGGAGTTCAGAGTATACTTACCAAAGATTGCAGTGGTCATCATCTCAATCTGCTGCTTTAAACCGGTCAACTCTTCTGTAACCGGATTAAGCGCCCCTTCAGCGTCCTGAACCCTTTTCTCCAGATCTTTCTTTTGAACCTCAAAAGTGGTCCGCTCTTCTTCAAAGTATTTCTTCAGATCTTCAGCAGTCTTTAAACTCACCTGAAGATCTTTTTTAGCCTTTGAAGCGGCAGATTCTGTTTCAGTAAGACGGCTCCGAAGTTCATTAATTTCAGCAGCGTTCCGGTTCAACTCAGCCTGCAAGCATAGTTAAAAGACAAGAGGTAAAAATCAGACAAGTCTCAAGCACACAAACAAGTTGTCTACTTGACACTTGGGGGCTAATGGCAGTTGAAGCAATAAGTAACAGCAATTCAAAGATTACAAGTCTCAAGCACACAAACAAGTTGTCTACTTGACACTTGGGGGCTAATGGATGGTTGAAGCATATCAAAGGTACAAAGTCAGAAGGAAAGGGTTACCTCATATTTCTCCCTCATTAAGTTAACCAAACTTGCTTCATAGTCTCGGCTGCTATGGAGCCGGTTTAGATACCCAGAATAAATTTCTTGGGCGCTCATATCGGCAAGATTGGATACTTCAGTACTCCATTTGCCCTTCTCTTTATATAACTTCTCCGTTTTAGCCGTATGCTTGGCTAAAACGGTGGGCTCAGCCGGAGCAACGAAGGCAGTCCCAGTCACCACAACATCTGGAGAAGCACATGCAGTTGGGGGAGTCGCAGTGTGAGCCGGATTGGGAGATGCCGGATTAATCTGAGGAGAATTGACCCGGGCCGGACTTGGCGGATTATGGGCATCCTCAGCAGTAGGATTCTCAGGAACGGAGATATGATCTGTAGGCACAGGATCTTCAAGAGGAGCTATGGGCTCGCCTTTTGGAGGAATGGTCGTTGCCGGATCATCGGCTGGATCATCTGCAGTGGTCTCAGCAGGAGGTTTGTTTGCCTTGGGTTTCTTGCTAGGTTTTGGTTTGCTGGAAAAAGTATGCAAAATAAGTTAACATTATAAAGCAAAAAGGAATCATAAACCGGAAAAGTTAAAAAGTTACCCTGGGACAGTTTTCAAGGGAGGAAGCTGCGTGGCAGTTGATTCACCAGAAGAAGAAAGCGGAGTTTCCTGATAATCAGGATCAGACGGTTTAAGAGGTTTTCGGATAAGCCCGGCATTGGGATGAAGAAGAGTCGGAGAAAGTATCACCTCAGCACGGCGTTTTCGAGCCGGAGTTAAAGAAATCCTGGATGATTCCACGGCCAGGCCACTATGGCGAGTGGTCCGGCGAAGAGCTTCATGCTGTTGTTTCTTCAAAATAAAATTAGGATCCAACTGAGCATAAGGATGAGAAAATTGGTATTTCCGGACAGTCCGACGACTTTTTTGTGGAAGAGGTTCTGAATCAGAGGAAAGAATGGTTACCTCAACTTCGGCCGGATTATCACCTTCAGCTAACTCCTGTGGAAAGGTTATCATTAGATACAGATATAAGTTTAAGAAAGCAAAATTCAAACCAGATTAATTCATACCTCGGAATCCGGATCATCATCTTCAGCGGGAGAACTGGCGTCAACAGCTGCTTTTCTTTTCTTGTTGGCAAAGGTTTTTCGGCGTGCTTGTTTGCCGGTTTTCTCCTGAGGCTTTCTCTTCCAGAAAGGATCATCAGACTATTCAAAGGAAAGAAAGACAATTGAAAAGACGGTTTAGAGAAACGGGTTACAAATACAGGGCGAAGAAAGACTTACAGCAGGCAGTTTGTTCTTTTTATAATACGGAGCTAGCCCGACTTTGCTGCAGTCTGCTAAAGTGACGTTGAGCATCTTTTTAGCCGACTCAATAACCTCTGATTCAGGTAATTTGTCCTTAGTAAACCGTTGAGGATCATCCGGTTTACCAGAGTATTGGCACATCAGTTGTGATCGCCGGCTTAAAGGAAGGATGCTCCAAGACAACCAGCAGCGCATAAAATCAGTTCCAGTCAAACCATTAGCTATGAAAGCTCTTAACCTGGTGAGCTGTGATGAAAACCGGGTCCGCTCGACAGAGCTGAGCCGTTGTGGAAGAGGATGATCTTCCGGAATACGAGTTTCACGATAACCCAGCAAGGGGTTCTCCCCTTCAGGAGAAGTGTCAACACAATAAAACCATGACTTGTTCCAATCCTTTGGATGAGTGTGTAAAGCGGCGTGAGGAAAAACAACGTCTCTCCTCTTCTGGATACTAATGCCACCGAGCTCCTGATGCGGTCCACTTGTGAACTCTGTGCGCCGGTTCAGGTGAAAGAAGTCCCGAAATAGATCGACAGACGGTTCTTCTTGCAGATATACCTCCGAAAACACTTGGAAGTCACAGATGTTTGAAACTGAGTTGGGTCCAATGTCCTGGGGGTGGAGTTGGAAGGCAGCAAGAACATCCCGGAAAAACTTTGAACCGGGGGGAGAGAAGCCTCGAGATATGTGATCAAAGAACACGATGACCTCCCCGGACCTGGGAGTAGGAGGACATTCATTCCCCGGGGCCCGCCACTTCAAAACAGACTGAGGGCCTAACGTACCAATTTCAGAAATTTTGACCAAGTCTTCCTCAGTAATGATAAAAGGGACCCAATCGCAGGAGACATACTGCTTGGCCATTGCAATGAAAGGACAAATACTGGAAAAGATAAAGTGCAGAAAACGGATTATGCGGGTACAGCAGTATAAACCGGAAATTTATGAAAGTTACGCAACGGTTTGAACTGAGGACTAATGGCATGGTTAAACCGGCAATTACAGCGAGCTACGTCATTTCCGGTTCACGACAGTAAAAGAGGAACAGCTAAACCGTCCCGTTCAATTTCAAAAGTATTGCAAGAGCAAGTCATAACAGTTTAAACCGGAGTATATTTAATGGATCTACCAAGGAGAAGAAACATTTTCTTTGTAAACAGCTAAAGTGGAACAGATCTGGGCGTGCAAGGAAAAGAAAAATTAAAGTGCAAGAAAATACAAGAAGAAACGCCAGGGGTCTTATGCGGAGCAGATGAATCTATAGGATTAGGTATAAGTGGCGAGATCTAAAACTAATACTAGTGGGGAGATCTGGTAACTGGGCCTAAAGGTCGCAAACTTCCTATGAAGTAAGTATCTACGAGGAACAAAACGAAGCTTTCGTTGAAAGCCCTAATGGCTGAAGAACAAGGGAAGAACCCTAGCAAATACAGATCGGTAATGAGGAAGAAAGGACGTACCTGAACAATGGAGGGCAGCGGCGGAGTTCTCTGGTCGAGTCAGGTTGATGCAGCGGCCAGGGAGATCTTGACTCGGCGAAGCAACGGCGGCGCTTCGAGCTCGGCTGACAATGGAGTCTTGAAGCTCGGGCAGCGGGCGAAGGAAGAAGAGGCGAGAAGAAGGAAGAATGAAGGGGGGCGGTGATGTTTATAAGCGAAAGGACAGATGCGAAGCGACAGGTGCGGGATTCGAGGGGGCAAAGATTGGATAAAGATCCTTCTGATGCCTCGATTTTCGGATAACCATTAAACAAAGCTACGGTATAGCTCACAGCGTTAAATGCGGAGATGATGTCTCGGTCAGATCTAGTGAATCTCGAAGATGACGTCAGAGCCGGTTTACAAGAGTGTGAATACAGAAGGAAATTATACAAGACAAAGAAGACTGATAGGAACAAAGTTTAAATCATTCTGGGGCCTAATGTCAGGGATATGACTAGCAGGTATAAACCGGCTAGTGTAAACCGGCTTAGTTATATTATACTCGGTTGTAATATTTAGTAAAGGCTACGGCCCATGAGATCTTAGGGCCCATGTATAGAATTAAGGTTTGTAAACCGCCAAGCGATGTAACTTGAGAGATAAGGAAGAAAAGACAGAGACCGAGGCGGACACAAGTATGAGCTGGCCTCGGGACTCTGTAAACCGGACCAGGCGTCACCTCTATATAAAGGGACGACCCGGCGACGGTTCAGGGACAAGCAACAATCAACCCGTCGAGACACAGGCAAGCGAATCCGCTCCCTGTAATCCGACGCCCAAGCAATACCAAACCAACTAGACGTAGGCTTTTACCTTCATCGAAGGGGCCGAACTAGTATAAACCCTCTGTGTCCTTTGTGTGCTATGAACCACTTCAAGCTAACCCGTGCGATGGTTCCATCATCAAGTCCGCTAAACCGGACATCTGTCGTGCTATTTCCACGACACCTACTCTAGTACACCGACAAAAAGATATAAGTGAAGCACTAGAGCAAAAACTAATCGACTCAAAAGATATAAGTGAAGCACATAGAGTGTTCTAACAATTCCTAGGCCATATTTCTCTCTCTCAAAAAGGTGTGTCCAACAAGGATAATTGTGGAAAACTAACAAGCTAAGACTCAAATGATACATGATGCTCCAAGTAAAACTCATATCATGTGGTGAATAAAAATATAGCTCCGAGTATAGTTACCGATAGACGAACACAAAAAAGGGGATGATTTCCAGGGGCATCCCCAAGCTTAGGCTTTTGGTTGTCCTTGAATTTTACCTTGGGGTGCCTTGCGCATCCCCAAGCTTAGGCTCTTGCCACTCTTCCATAGTCCATCAAAGCAATACTCAAAACTTGAAAACTTCACAACACAAAACTTAGACAAAAATCTCGTGAGCTCCGTTAGTATAAGAAAACAAACCACTACTCGACGGTACTGCAATGAACCCATTCTTTGTTTATATTGGTGTTAAACCTACTATATTCCAACTTCTCTATGTTTCATATTCTCCAATACTACTCATAGATTCATCAAACTAAGCAAACAACACACGAAAAACAGAATCTGTCAAAAACAGAACAGTCTGTAATAATCTGTAACTTTCGCATACTTATGTAACTCCAAAAAAATTGAAATAAATTGGTAAACGTGAGGAATTTGTCTACTAATCATCTGCAAAAAGAATGAACTAAATAGCACACTCCAAAAAAATCTGGTGACCATTCTAGCGAGCGCTAATGATTCTGTGTTTCACAGCAAGATCATATAAACTTCACACAAGTCTTCCCAAAGGTTCTACTTGGCACAAACACTAATTAAAACACAAAACCACATCTAATAGAAGCTAGATGCAATATATATTCCTAAACATAAGCAAAAATAAAAAATAAAAAATTGGGTTGCCTCCCAACAAGCGCTATCGTTTTACGCCCCTAGCTAGGCATGATACAAAGATAGATCTAGGTATTGCCATCTTTGGAAGGCAATCCATAAGTGGATCTCATAATAGATTCATATGGTAATTTGATTTTCTTTCTAGGAAAGTGTTCCATGCCTTTCTTTAATGGAAATTGGAATCTAATATTTTCTTCTTTCATATCAATAATTGCACCAATCGTTCTAAGGAAAGGTCTTCCAAGAATAATAGGACATGAAGGATTGCAATCTATATCAAGAACAATGAAATCTATGGGCACATAATTCCTATTGGAAACAATAAGAACATCATTAATCCTTCCCATAGGTTTCTTAATGGTAGAATCCGCAAGGTGCAAATTTAAAGAACAATCATCAAGCTCATGGAAACCTAACAAATCACACAAAGTTTTTGGGATAGTGGAAACACTTGCACCCAAATCACACAAAACAAAGCATTCATGATCTTTAATTTTTATTTTAATAGTAGGTTCCTGTCGGGGAAACTGATCGCCCACGAACACCTATGGGACCGGAGCCCCTTTTCGGTACGGTGAGGGAGCGGAGGGAGCACAAAGAGCAGATCGAGGAGCACACGCGGGCAGTTTACCCAGGTTCGGGCCGCACGGATGCGTAAAACCCTACTCCTGCCTTGGTTGTATTGAGTTCTTGAGCTCGGGAGCTTGAAGATCTACAGTACTAGCTACACTGAGCGTAGGAGTGATCAAGTTTCTGGAATCCAACCTCCTCTACGTTGTGCATGGGCCTCCTTTTATAGCTCAAAGGGGGTCACCGACAGGTGTCAACGTAGATGAGGGTAAAAACGTAAAATTGGTGGTAGATGGAACAGTGTATGCACAGTGATCTATACCTAACCCTGACAGTGGGGGACAAGGGCATTGAATGCCCGTCGCCGTCACCCCAAAAGCGTCCGCCCGGGCGTCTCCGTTCGCCATGATGGTGGCCTTGTCACCGCGGCTCCCCACCGTGTACCCCAGGCTGCACAGCCATCTGCCACGTGCCCTTGGAAGGGCCCCAGGGCGACGCATGGATAGATGAGCTGGAGCGTGGGCACACGGTGAAAGCTTCCCCCGGCAAACACCTTGCCGGGGTCGCTATCTTGCCCGGCCTGGAAGCTGGTCGCTCTCCGGGTCCTGCCGGGGCGCATGATGCGCCACGATATATCTTCTGAGGTGTTGTTCTTTGGTCTTCCCGGCAAGCTCCTCTTGCCAGGGTCTTGCACTGGAATGATAACCTTGACCCTGGTGCGGCCTTCTCGGCAAGCTCCTCTTGCCGGGGTCTTGTTTCTTAACTTGAATACTTTGTTCTTGAATGGCTCCAAAGGAACTAGAGTGGGCCTTGGCGGGCGCGTGGTGAGCCTGACCACGGGACGCTGCTACTGCCCGTGCACAAGTCGGGATACTAAGGTACCCCTACTTTAGTACACCGACAGGAGCCCCCGGGCCTGGGCCACACACAGTGCCGAGCGCTGTTGGGCCAGGCTCAAAACAGTGCACGGGCACGCGCGGCCCACGGCACGCCGTTTCCCACTCCAGATTCGCCGCATCCCTCCCTAACGGCACGCGTCGATTGCGGCGTCGTGGTAGAGATCGTGGCCTGTTTCTTTAATGGGAAAATGCGGAACGTCCCCCACTTCCCCCTTAAAAGCAGAGGAAGCAGGGGCAGTTTCCCCCCCCCCCATTGCTTTCATTGTGTCTTCAATCTCCAGAAACCCCCGCTGCTCTCCGCCTCCCCAAAGTTCAACAAAGAGCCAAGCTCCACCCTGCTTCCGCCGCCGCCTGCCTCTCCGGCACCGTCGACCCTTCTCGCCGTCCCCGCCATGGCCCCGAAGAGCAGCAAGGCGAAGAGCGAGAAGTCCGACAAGGCGGCGAAGCTGGCAGCCATGCGAAAGAGGATGGTGGTCTTCCCGCCGAGGCTCGGCGCGAGGGAGCTGCGGGACAAGTATTACCTGTTCTGGGAGAGGGAGACGAAGGCTCACCCGCGCACCAGAGTCCTCCCCGCCGAAGCCATCGACATGTACCCGGGAGGTTACTACTACTTTGCTCTGTTCTTCCACTGTGGTCTTTGTCCTCCGTACTCCGAGTTTTTCTGCGATGTGATGAACACATACGGATTCCACCTCCTAGATTTCACCCCGAATGCCGTCCTAACTATGGCCGTTTTCGCACACCTGTGCGAAAACTTTGTCGGGGTCCACCCCAACGTAGCTCTCTTCCGCCACTTCTTCACACCTAGAGTAGAGTCTGGATCCCCACTCTCCGGCGGCTCTCCTGGATCTTCAGGCTCAACAAGAAGGAGGCGTACTTGATTGGAGAGCTCCGCGACAAGTGGGACGAATGGAGGGCTGATTCGTGCTGGGTTGTGGAAGAGGAACCCCAGCAGTTCACCTCGCCGCGCCGAGCTGCAGTAGTGCGCGGCAAGGATTGGAGTGACTTGGCCCCGGAGGACGAGAAGT
Organism: Secale cereale; assembly: GCA_902687465.1. NCBI lineage: Eukaryota > Viridiplantae > Streptophyta > Magnoliopsida > Poales > Poaceae > Secale > Secale cereale. The sequence continues at coordinate 839,415,071 of LR738710.1, forward strand.
GAAGATAGCCCTCATCAGGATCCTTCGCCTCCGGGCCGCCAATCTTACCGTAGGTGAGGTCGGGGCTGATTTCCTCCGCCGCCGCATCGCTCCTCTGCAGGATAGGAAGAGGCCTGCCTGGGAATTCGGTAATGCGGCAGACTGCATGAGGTTGCGCCCCGGGCTGAATTACAACTTCACTGTCTTGGAACTCAAGGGGATGATCCGCTCGATGTTCAAGCATGACCCCAAGCACCCGGAGTGGTTCACCCCGTCGGACGGAGTAGTTCCATTATGCAACAACTCTGCCCTTAGTGCCATTCGCGCGGCAATGCCTGAGTGCGACTCCCACGGGGTTGTTCCCACTTGGCTGACGCCTTCAGAAGAGACCGTGCAAACCTTCTTTGACAATCTGGTTGAACGGCCACGCAACCCTGAAGAGAAGAAAGGGCTCACCTGCGCGACCACCGAGCGGGATGTGGCATATATAGCCACTAGAATGGAGGAGGCCGCCGCAGCTGCGGCTGCGTGTGAGTTTGGGTACACCGTGGATGAAGCCGAAGTAGCGGACGCAGTGAGCCGGGCCGAGGAGGAGGAGATCCTCAAACTGTTGAGGCCTGCCGGGAAACCTGCCGGGGAGCCTGCCGGGACGAGTGAGGCTGCCGGGCAGGGCACTGAGTCCAGCGACCCGCCGAGGAGGACGCTTAATCGGGCGATTCTGACGAAGACTCGGGCGGGTCACTGAACCTCGACGACGTCTCCTCATCCTCGGAGAACTCTCCGCCACCGCCAAGCCCTCCGCAACAGCCGAAGAAGCGCCCCCGCAAGACCACCGAGACGGTGAAGCAGCCGGCGCCCCGACAACAGCCGAAGCGTCGTGCGACGCGTGCCACCACGACGAGCAAGGTCGTCAAGGAGGCGCCCCGTGTTCCAGAGGCAAGCGAAGGGGGATCTTCCCGAAGTGGCTCTGGTGTTCCTTCTGCTCCTTGGTCCTCGGTGACGACCGGAGCGGGGTCTTCGCAACCCACGGCTCCGGAGCCCGCCAAGCGCCCGAGGGAGCCTACTCCTCCAGCTCCTCGCGCTGGGACACGTGAGGCGGAATTTGACTTCTCCGCCCTCAGCTCTAACGAGGAGGAGTAAGAGTAAGCACTTGCAACTTTCATTCCTTCTGATTCTTGTTGTTCTTGTCTTGATTTCTCTTTGCCTAACTCTGATCTTGTTTGGCTTCCAGGACCTTGACCCAGAGGACGGCGAAGAGGGCCAAGATCCCTGTGGTTGACCTCAAGGACGACGAGCCCGTCGCAGCGATGGGGGATGCGCCAGCGACAAGCTTGCCGGACCAGCCTGCTGCTCCGGAGAGCAGCCCCCAGCGCAGCCCCCAGCGTAAGTCTTGTGTTCACTTTTCTGCTTGACGGGCGCGCTTGAGGTTATTATCCTTATTGATGTCTTGTTTGCCTGTTGTCTTGTGCAGAAGTGGAGCCGCAGCCGCAGGAGCGGCAAGAGACTGCTCCCGACGAGCCGCTTGTCCCACCATCCCCGCCAAGGAGGAGCTCCCCGGTGAGGGGGGGTGCCCCGCCAAGGGCGGGTACTCCGCCAAGGGCGAGCACCCCGACAAGGGAGGGCACCCCGTCAAGGGAAGGCGCCGGCAGCCCTCCGCCGGCGGGGGCCACTACTACGCCGCCAAGGGAGAACTCCCCGGCGAGGGACCCCGTTACTGAAGAGGCCCACGCAGGTAAACCCTTGTACTTTCCTTCTTTTGAATTCCTCTTTTTGGATATTTGCTTGACGATTCTTTCTTTTCTTTTTCCGTTGTCAGATCCGCCCGCCCCGGAGCCGATGGAGACGGAGACCATCGCCGAGGAGGAAGTGCTCGGCGATGCTGGCGACGCCACCACCGCTGAAGGAATGGTCGGCGCTGACGAGCCAGCCGCCGAGGAGACCGCCCCGGCCGCTGACGCGGCAGCAGGGGAAGGGATCGACGACCGTACTGCTGGCCCTGAGGCCGCAGGAGCGCCGGACGCTGCGCCGGCCGCCGACCCCTCCGCCCCCGCGGCTGGGTCGGGTGTCTATCTGGAGGCCGCCAACGGGGTCTTTATCCAAGTCCCGTGGGCGTCCTCATCAAGGGCACCCGCGGAGGGGGAGAGCTTCGACGGAGAAGTTCTCGCCTCCGCCGGGCTGAGGGTTGTCGACGCGCTCGGCAGCAGCAATGAGCCCGAAGAGGAGCAACTCCTACGTCGACTCCTGGGCTTGTACCGGGCCAGGCAAGCCAAGCTGGAGTCCCGAGAGGCTCTGGCTGCCAAGGCCGGCGCCGATCTGGAGAAGCGCGCCGCGGAGCTCCGTGCCGCCAACCAAGCGGCCCTCCGGAACTTGGCGGAGGAGCGCGAGGAGCTTGCCGAAGCGCACCAAGCGTTTGTCCTCGAGAAGGCCGAGGTCGAGGAGCAGCAGCGACTGGCCGCCGAGGATCTGGCTCGGCGGGAAGGAGTGTTGAACCAGCGGAAGGTCGACCTCGATAGCCACGAGGACGACCTTACCGCGCGCGAACAGTCCATTGGCGGGGCTCTGCAAGAGGCGAGGGACGCCGCTGCTGCCGCAGAGACCGCCAAGAGGGACCTGGAGGCAAGGGTGGCGCAGCTGGAGTTGAGCTTGAAGACGAGCGAGGAGAGGGTTGCCGCGCTCAACTTGGCGCGGGAGAAGGAAGCCCACACCAACTCGGAGTTACAAGTCCGTCTCTCCGAGAAGGGCAAGGAGCTCAACGACGCCAGGGACTCCATCGCTGATTTGGAGCTGAAGGTTTCCACCCTTACCGACTCACTTGACGCCGCCCGGGGCCGCAAAACGAAGCTGAAAGATGATCTCCGGGCTGAAAGGGCGCTGCTGGACAGTGCCGCCCTGTCGCAGAACAACTTCCAGTAGATGGTGGAGCAGTGGACCAAGGAGCTCGTCGCCTCCGCTGCCAACATCGACAAGGAGATGGTGGCGTTGAGGACGGAGCACCTCGCGTACTCCCCCGACGAGATCCTTCCCCACAGTGCCAAGCTGAGCTTGTTCTTCAGAGGAGTGGCGCCGGCCCTCGCACAGCTACGGGAGAGGGTCCCCACGCAGCTGGCTAACGAGGCACGCCGGCTTTGCATGGGTACTATGGAGCAGGTGTTGACGAAGATCTTCTACCGCAACCCCGGGATTAATCTCGAGAACGTCCTCCGGACCTTGCCGCCCGAAGCTGACCTAGAAGCGTTGAAGGCACAAGTTGCCCACATCGTGGCCAAGGCGGGCAAGATCAAGAGGGTTGACGGAGACCGTGTAGACTAGGCTCCCTTCTTTCTGCTTCCCTTGCCGATGTCGATTAAGTCATGGGTAGTAGTTGGTTAGAATAGCGGCAAGTTATCTTGTAATATAACTTTATTTTGGATAATCAATGCAGTGTTATCTCCCTTGCTTGGTTCCTTCACTTTGTATGCTTCTTACCCTACGCTTCTAGGGAACTTGCCGGCAAAGGGGCCCTCGCCGCGAGCGCTGAGTGCGGGACTCTTAGCAGCCTGCTGGCAATGTCCTTGCCGGCAAGAAACCTTGCCGCAGCTAGTCGCAGCACACTTAGATTGTTGAGCGAACTCGAAAACGAAGTAAGGGCGCGACACTTGTCGCAGCTCACTTAAGCCGTTGAGCGTGCTCGAAACAAAGTAAGGGCGCGGCTAGCCACGGGTGGGTTCCTCTGCGCACAGGTTTCCATACAAAGTGTGGTCGCTCAAGGAAGATAACTAAGAATTTTAAAATTTTGAATGCTCAAACTTTGGCAACTTAGATTTTGTGTTCTGTTTGCTCCCCGGCAAAGCTTTCCTTCTTTGAACAGCACTTGTTCCATACCACTGTCTCCTTCTCCACCCGTATACGAGTTCCGTGGGGAGAACTGCCTCTGCTCCATAGACAAGAGCAAAGGGTGTCTGTCCGGTGGATCGATTTGGTGTCGTTCTGATTGACCAAAGAGCCGCCGGCAACTCCTCGATCCAGTTTCTTCCACACTTGTGTAGCCTGTCGAAGGTTCTTGTCTTGAGTCCGCGCAGCACTTCAGCGTTTGCCCTCTCCGCTTGACCATTACTCCTCGGGTGAGCAACAGAAGCGAAGCAGACCTTGGCGCCAAGGTCTTGGACGTATTCCATGAAGGTGCGACTTGTGAAATGTGTGCCGTTGTCGGTGATGATCCTGTTAGGGATTCCGAAACGGCAAACAATTGACCTGAAGAACTTCACTGCTGACTGTGCGGTCACCTTTCTCACTGGTTCCACTTCCGGCCACTTTGTGAACTTGTCGATAGCAACGTACAAGTACTCAAAGCCCCCGACAGCACGGGGAAAGGGGCCGAGGATGTCGAGCCCCCAGACCGAGAAGGGCCAGGACAAATGGATCATCTGGAGAGCTTGAGCTGGCTGGTGTATTTGCTTGGCATGGAACTAGCACGCTTCACACTTGGTTACTTGTGCAGTTGCATCTTGGAGGGCTTCTGGCCAAAAGAAACCTTGCCGGAACGCCTTCCCAGCAAGTGCTCTTGCGCCAATGTGGTGTCCACATATGCCTCAGTGGATCTCTGCCAACAGCTTCTATCCATCTTCCCGAGAAATGCATTTCAATCAGACACCATTGAGTCTTCTTCTGTACAGTTCGTTGCCGACGAACTGATACATACTTGACTGCCTGGTAATCCTTTCTATCTCTTCTAGTTCTTCGGGAAGTTCTCCAGTTTGAAGGAAGCGGACAATTTGATGTGCCCATGCTGGAGCCTGAGGCTCAACAACAAGGACTAAAGGCATCAGTGCTGCTGCGGGAATGTCAGCTTCTACGGCAAGAACATGTTGGTCTGCCGGAGCTGAATGTTCCGCGGCAAGCTTGCCGGGGCAAGACTTGTCGGGAACGCCTGCTTCAACTGTACAAACCCTGGGGCTTGCAGGAGCAGACTGTTCCTCAGCAACTTGGTCGTTGATCTTGGGAACCTTGGCGGCGGCTTCAGGAAGATCCGCCGGCAAGTAGTCACCGCAGACCAACTTTCTCTTCTTGCTCTGCCCAACTGATGGTGTAACGGATGGTTGAGTTAGCTTGAGCACGAAGACCCCTGGTTCCACAGGTAACTTCATTGCAGCACACTTTGAGAGGCCATCTGCGATATCATTCTGAGCTCTTGGAACGTGCTCCATCTGCAGGCCTTCAAAGTGTTCTTCAAGCTTTCTCACTTCATCGACATAGGCTTCCATCAATGGACTCTGGTAGCTCTTGTTTACTTGTCGGACCACCAACTGTGAATCTCCCAGCACAATCAGCTTCTTGATCCCAAGTTCGGCTGCAATTCTGAGGCCGGCAAGCAAACCTTCATACTCTGCAGTATTGTTCGTCGCTTGCTCCTTGGGAAAGTGTATTTGGACTACGTACTTGAGGTGCTCTCCGGTGGGTGCGACAAGCAGCACACCAGCACCGGTGCCTTGCAGCGAGAAGGCACCATCGAAGTACATTATCCATTCTTTGCTTGTTTCTTGGACGGGGATGTTTGCCTCTGGAACTTCTTCGTCTGGTGTTGGTGTCCATTCTGCTATGAACTCTGCCAAAGCTCTGCTCTGTATAGTTGATGTGCTTTCAAACTTAAGACCAAAGCTTGACAGCTCTAGTGCCCACTCGACGATCCTGCCTGTTGCTTCTGGGTTTTGCAATATCCTCTTCAGCGGAAAGCGAGTGACCACTGTTATCTCATGTGCTTGGAAGTAGTGGTGCAGCTTTCTCGAGGCCATGAGGAGGCCAAAAAGCAGCTTCTGCACCCAGAGTATCTTGATCTAGCCCCCTGCAAGAGGGAGCTTACAAAATAAACTGGGCGCTGCACCATCTTCTTTCGCACTTCTCCTTGTTCCTGCGCAGACTTGTCCTTGTCGGGGTCAGAGCTTGTCGGGGAAGCTCCCTACTTGTCGCTGGATGTGCTTGCCGGGGCTGTGGGCTCCTCCTCTGTCTCCCTCTCGGCTACCAACGCAGCACTAACCACTTGATTGGTTGCTGCTAAGTATAGCAGCAACTTCTCTTGCGGCTTAGGTGCGACAAGTATAGGAGTGGAGGACAGATATCCTTTCAAGTCTTGCAGCGCTGCCTCCGCTTCCGGAGTCCATTTCATTGGACCTGCCTTTTTCAAAATTTTGAAGAAAGGCAGGGCGCGTTCTGCAGACTTTGAAATGAACCTGCTGAGGGCAGCCACACAACCAGCAAGTCTTCGTACATCCTTGACGCGCTTCGGTGCTTCGATTTGCTCGATGGCCTTGATCTTGTCGGGATTGGCCTCAATCCCCCTCTGGGGCACAAAGAACCCGAGAAGCTTGCCGGAGGGGACTCCGAAGACGCACTTCTCGGGGTTGAGCTTAAGTTGTATCTTGTGCAGATTCACAAAAGTCTCATCCAGGTCTTGGATCAGGGTATCCTTATCCTTGCTCTTGACCACTATGTCATCCATGTAGGCTTCTATGTTCCTGTGTATCTGTGGCTCAAAAGCAGTGTGGACCACCCTTGCAAATGTTGAGCCCGCATTCTTCAGTCCAAAGGGCATGCGTATGAAACAGTAAGTGCCACATGGAGTAATGAATGCGGTCTTCTCTTCATCTTCCTCAGCCATGAATATCTGGTGATACCCGGAATATGCGTCAAGAAATGAAAGCAACTCACATCCAGCCGTGGAGTCAACGATCTGGTCAATGCGCGGCAAGGGAAATGGATCCTTGGGACAAGCTTTATTCACATCAGTAAAGTCTATACAAAGTCTCCACTTCCCATTAGCTTTGCGCACGACAACTGGATTGGCCAACCATGTGGGATGAAGCACTCCCCTAACCAGGCCTGCCGCTTCCAACTTCTTGATCTCCTCGGCAATAAACTCTTGGCGCTCCACCGCTTGCTTCCTGACCTTCTGCTTGACGGGCCGTGCGTGAGGACAAACAGCAAGCTTGTGCTCAATTACCTTCCTGGGAACGCCGGGGATATCAGACGGTTGCCATGCAAACACGTCGACATTCGCCCGCAGGAAGGCAACGAGCGTGCTTTCCTATTTGGGATCGAGCGTAGCACTGATGGTGAAGGTACCACCAGTGCCGTCCTCCTTGGCGGGCACCTTCTTGGTTGCGGGTGGAGCTGCCATTCCTTTCTTGCACTTGTCGGTGGAGCTCGATGGTGCATCCTCGACGGCAGCGCAGCACTCCGAAGAGGTGCGTTTGCCGGAGTGGGCCCCAGAGCTCTTGCCGGACTTGGTCTTGCTCTTCCCCCCGGGAGCTTCAGCGGTAAGTGTCTTGCTGTCTGCCGCGGCTGCTGCGTCCCGGTAGATCTTGTCGGCACAGATAAGCGCATCCTTCTTGTCGCCGGGGACAGAGATGACGCTTATTGGCCCTAGCATCTTGAGCATGTTATATGCGTAGTGAGAGGCTGCCATGAACTTGGCGAGCGCAGGACGGCCAAGTATCCCATTGTATGGCAATGGGATATCGGCAACGTCAAACGTGATCCTCTCGGTCCTGAAGTTTAGTTCTCCGCCAAAGGTCACGGGCAGTGTGATCTTCCCCTTCGGCTTGCTCCTTCCCGGGTTGATTCCTTGGAACGTCCCGGTTTCTTCGAGCTCGCTGTCGGGGATCTGCAGCTTCCGGATTACAGCAGAGGAAATTAAGTTGAGGCCAGCCCCGCCGTCAACCAACATCTTGGTGACCTTGAGGTTGCGGATGGTTGGCGATACCAACATCGGCAAAAACCCGACCGTAGTTGTGCGGTCAGGGTGGTCCTCAAGGTCGAAGATGATGGGCGTGCTGGACCACTTCAAAAGTTTGCGCGACTCGACGGGTGGCTCTGCTGCATTCACTTCCCGCACCCATTGCTTGAGTTGGCGGTGGGAAGTGTGCAGAGAGGCACCTCCGTCGACGCACGGAACTTCTGTGGCCTTCTGGAACTCCTGCTCATTGTTGTCTCCTTCATCCATGTCCTCGTCATCGTCTTCGTCTTCATCCTTGTCGCGGCCCCGGGGAGGTCTGTCTCCTTGCCGCTGCTTAGCCTTGCCGCGGCGTCCTCCCCGGCCATTGAATGGCCGCTTCTTGCCGGACTCTCCTCCGCCTCCTTGGGCCTTCTCCTTGTCGCGACGCTCGTATTCAGCCTTCTGCTGTTCTACGAGGTACTCTACCCTCTTGCAGTTCTGGAGATCGTGGCCCTTGGTTCGGTGGATCTTACAGTACTGCTTGTCGGAGCCGTCCTGCTTGTCGGCGGCCGCTACAGGGGTGGCCTCCTTGCCGGAGCCACCAGCCTGTGTCTTCTTGGCGGCAGCCTCCTTGCCGGACTGCTCGACAACCAGTACTTCCTTGTTCTTCTTCTTCTTATTCCGCCGCCGGTTTTTCCTTGCCGGGGCAGCATCCTCACTGTCCGTTCCTCCTGCTCCAGTATCCTCTCCGGGGAGTCTCCTCCCTTCTTCAGCGCGTGCACACTTGTCAGCCAGAGCGTAAAGCTCGCTGACGTCCCGGATCTTGGTCATCGCCATTTCCTCCCTCATCCGGCGGTTACGCACGTTCTGGTGGAACGCGCTGATAACCGCGGCGGGGTGGACATCCGGGATGTTGTGCTGAACGCGGCTGAATCTCTGGATGTACTTTCGCAGGGACTCTCCCTCCTTCTGGGCAAAAATGTGGAGATCGCTCTCCTGGCCGTGGGGTTTGTGGCCGCCCGTGAAGGCGCCGACAAACTGGTGGCACAGATCTGCCCAAGAAGAGATGGAGTTCTCCGGCAAGTGCATAAGCCAAGATCTGACGTTTGGCTTAAGCACGAGCGGGAAGTAATTCGCTAAGATCTTCTCGTCGCGTCCCCCGGCAGCCTGCACCGCAATGGTGTAGATGCTGAGGAACTCCGAGGGATGGGTCTTGTCGTCGTACTTCTCGGGTACGTCGGGCTTGAAGTTCTTCATGCTGGGCCACGGGACTTGCCGCAGCTCTCGGGTGAACGCAGGGCAACCTGCCACGTACGGCAAGTCGCCTGGTTCACCGGGCGCGTGCATGTCGACAGCGGTCCCAGCGCGCTGGTCGGACTGTCGTCGCGCTTCTCTTCGATGCCCGATGCGAGTTCGAGCGTCCTCTTGTCGCCTGTCGTCGAGGACTTGGCGCTGATCGCGGCGAGCCCGCGGATCCGACGACACCGTGGAGTCGTCGTCGACGTTGATCCGGCGGGTCGGCGATTTCTGCTTCCGCGACGGGGAGTGCACGGTAGTTGCACCCCCGGCGGTCTTGTCTCCATCAGCCTTCGCTTGGCTGACTTGCCGCGGCCGTGATGTCGCCGGCTGCTGCGGCGTGTCGTTGTTGGCGAAGGCGATGAGGCTCTGGATTGTAGCCCTCCAGTCTTCGGCCTTGTCTGCCGCTGGAGGGAAGTCGAGGAGCAGTTGAGCCCTGGCTAGAGCTTCTGCTGGAGAGGAGGGAAGCGGTGGCGAGCGATGCGAGGAGCGAGACATGCTCGGCCTTCTAACAACGTTAGAAGGAGCAGGTTCTCGTCCCGGCGACCGCGCCTTGCTCGTGCCGGCGCGTTGGCCTTGAGCATCCCGCGACCCGCCTGCTTGGCTACGTCCCAGCAAGCGTATGGTACCCTGGGTACCACGTCGCTACTGGCCCGGCACCACCTGAGAGGGGCGCGGTGCATGCACGGACGCCGAGGCCTTGGAGTTCACCCGGTCGTCCGTCTTGTCCTTGGACTTGGCGGCGCCGTGAGTGTCCTCGCCGGCGTCCACCCTTCCGCCAGCGTCTACCCCACCAGCCGTTGGTTCTGGTGGTTGTGGCATCAACGTGGACGGGCCTCCGACCTCCGAAGCTCTCTTCTTCGGCGGCATGCTGATGTAGTCGATTAGGTTGATGAAGCTGGAAAGGTTGCTGAAGATTGCGCCCGCGTGAGCACCGGATCAGGTTCGCACAACCTCGACGCCCCCTACCTGGCGTGCCAAAGATGTCGGGGAAACTGATCACCCACGAACACCTATGGGACCGGAGCCCCTTTTCGGTACGGTGAGGGAGCGGAGGGAGCACAAAGAGCAGATCGAGGAGCACACGCGGGCAGTTTACCCAGGTTCGGGCCGCACGGATGCATAAAACCCTACTCCTGCCTTGGTTGTATTGAGTTCTTGAGCTCGGGAGCTTGAAGATCTACAGTACTAGCTACACCGAGCGTAGGAGTGATCAAGTTTCTGGAATCCAACCTCCTCTACATTGTGCATGGGCCTCCTTTTATAGCTCAAAGGGGGTCACCGACAGGTGTCAACGTAGATGAGGGTAAAAACGTAAAATTGGTGGTAGATGGAACAGTGCACGAACAGTGTATGCACAGTGGTCTATACCTAACCCTGACGGTGGGGGACAAGGGCATTGAATGCCCATCGCCGTCACCCCAAAAGCGTCCGCCCGGGCGTCTCCGTTCGCCACGATGGTGGCCTCGTCACCGTGGCTCGCCACCGTGTACCCCAGGCTGCACAGCCATCTGCCACGTGCCCCTGGAAGGGCCCCAGGGCGACGCGTGGACAGATGAGCTGGAGCGTGGGCACACGGTGAAAGCTTCCCCCGGCAAACACCTTGCCGGGGTCGCTATCTTGCCGGGCCCGGAAGCTGGTCGCTCTCCGGGTCCTGCTGGGGCGCATGATGCGCCACGATATATCTTCTGAGGTGCTGTTCTTTGGTCTTCCCGGCAAGCTCCTCTTACCAGGGTCTTGCGCTGGAATGATAACCTTGAGCCTGGTGCGGCCTTCCCGGCAAGCTCCTCTTGCCGGTGTCTTGTTTCTTAACTTGAATACTTTGTTCTTGAATGGCTCCAAAGGAAATAGAGTGGGCCTTGGCGGGCGCGTGGTGAGCCTGACCACGGGACGCTGCTACTGCCCGTGCACAAGTCAGGATACTAAGGTACCCCTACTTTAGTACACCGACAGTTCCCACTCATCATAAAGCTTTCTATGGATAGAAACTTATAATTCAATTTTTTCTTCATAAGATTGCATCAAAGCATCAACTATGTGTTTGGTAAAAGAGTTATTTTGACTATAAGCATGCAGAGAGTTTAGTACGGATTGCAACAAGGAAATACAATCAATCAAAGAGCAATTATCATAATTGAATCCCTTGAAATCCAAAGTAGTGGGTTCATCACTATGCAAAGTTTTAATCTCTTCACTCCCACTTTTAACAATTTTAGCATCAAGATCTAAAAACTCCAAATCATTGGGACGCCTTTTAATTAAAGTAGAATCAGCTCTAGTCCCATCTTTATCAAGATTCATACTATAAAACAAGGATCTAATAGGAGATTCATCAATAACTTTCATATCTTCATCTTTATTTTCATGATAACTAGGAGAACACGCTTTTATAAAGCTCTCTTTCTTAGCACGCATCCTAGCGGTTCTTTCTTTGCATTCATCAATGGAAATTCTCATGACTTTGAGAGACTCATTGATATCATGCTTAGGTGGAATAGATCTAAGTTTCAAAGAATCAACATCAAGTGTAATTCTATCCACACTTCTAGCCAACTCATTAATCTTAAGCAATTTTTCTTCAAGCAAAGCATTGAAATTCTTTTGTGAATTCATAAACTCCTTAACACTAGTTTCAAATTCAGAAGGCATATTTCCATAAGAGTTATTGTAGGAATTACCATAACTATTAGAGGAATTACTAGGAAAAGTCCTAGGATTAAAGTTTCCTCTATAAGCATTGTTACCAAAATTATTCCTACCAACAAAATTCACATCCAAAGATTCATTATTATTTTCAATCAACGTGGATAAAGGCATATCATTAGGACCAGAAGAAGCACTCTTAGCAGCAAATAATTTCATAAGTTCATCCATCTTTCCACTCAAAACACTAATCTCTTCAATAGCATGCACTTTTTTACTAGTAGATCTTTCGGTGTGCCATTGAGAATAATTAACCATAATATTATCTAGGAGTTTGGTAGCTTCTCCTAAGGTAGTTTCCATGAAAGTACCTCCTGCGGCCGAATCTAAAAGATTTCTAGAAGCAAAATTCAAGCCAGCATAAAAGTTTTGAATAATCATCCATAAGTTCAAACCATGTGTAGGGTAATTACGTATCATTAATTTCATTCTCTCCCAAGCTTGTGCAACATGCTCATGATCTAGTTGCTTAAAATTCATAATATCGTTTCCAAGAGAGATGATCTTAGCAGGAGGGAAATACTTAGAGATAAAAGCATCTTTGCACTTATTCCACGAATCAATACTATTTCTAGGCAAAGAGGAAAACCAAGTTTTAGCACGATCTCTAAGTGAAAACATAAATAACTTCAATTTGACAATATCGTTATATGTATCCCTTTTCTTTTGCATATCACACAAATCAACAAAGTTGTTTAGATGGGTAACGGCATCTTCACTAGGAAGGCCGGAAAATTGATCTTTCATGACAAGATTCAACAGAGCAGCATTGATCTCACAAGATTCAGCATCGGTAATAGGAGCAATCGGAGTTCTAATAAAATCATTATTGTTGGTATTGGAGAAGTCACACAATTGGGTATTGTTCTGAGCCATAGTGACAAGCAAGCAATCCAACACACAAGCAAACAAGAAGCAAGCGAACGATAAACACATGGCAAAAAGAAGGGCAAATAAAGCGGCAAGGGTGAAGTGGGGGAGAGGAAAACGAGAGGGAAATAAATGTAATGCAAAGGATAAGGTTTGTGATAGGTACTTGGTATATGACTTTTGCGTAAGCCTCCCCGGCAACGGCGCCAGAAATTCTTCTTGCTACTTCTCGAGCTTGCGTTGTATTCCCTCGAAGAGGAAAGGGTGATCCAGCACAGTAGCGTAAGTATTTCCCTCAGTTTTTGAAAACCAAGGTATCAATCCAGTAGGAGACCATGCGCAAGTCCCTCGCACCTGCACAAACAAATAAGAACTTCGCAGCCAACGCGAAAAGGGGTTGTCAATCCCTTTACGATCACTTACGAAAGTGAAATTTGATAGATAGGATAGTTTGATATTTTTGGTATTTTTGGATATAAGAACAGAAAGTAAAAGCTAAAAAAGTAAAGTAGATTGTAGATTGATATGTTGAGAATAGACCCGGGGGGCAAAGTTTTCTCTAGTGCCTTCTCTCATGATAGCGGTATTCTACGGAGGGTGAACAAATTACTGTCGAGCAATTGATAGAAAAGTGAATAATTACGAGACTATCTAGGCATGATCATTATATATAGGCATCACGTCCGAGACAAGTAGACCGAAACGATTCTGCATCTACTACTATTACTCCACACATCGACTGTTATCCAGCATGCATCTAGAGTATTAAATTCGTAAGAACAGAGTAACGCCTTAAGCAAGATGACATGATGTAGAGGGATAAACTCAAATAACATGATATAAACCCCATCTTTTTATCCTCGATGGCAACAATACAATACGTGCCTTTCTGCCCCGACTGTCACTGGGAAAGGACACCGCAAGATTGAACCCAAAGCCAAGCACTTCTCCGATTGCAAGAACTATAGATCTAGTAGGCCAAACCAAACCAATAATTCAAAGAGACTTGCAAGGATATTATAATCATACATAAGGAGTTCAGAAAAGAACCAAATATTTCTCATAGATAATCTTGATCATAAACCCACAATTCATCGGATCTCGACAAACACACCCCAAAAAGAGATTACATCGAATAGATCTCCTCGAAGACCAAGGAGAACTTGGTATTGAGATCGAAAGAGAGAGAAGAAGCCATCTAGATACTAGCTATGGACCCGAAGGTCTATGGTAAACTACTCACAACTCATGGTGAGGCGATGATGATGATGTAGAAGCACTCCGTGGTAGATCCCCCCTCCGGCGCAGCTCCGGAACAGGCCCCAAGATGGGATCTCACGGGAACAAAAGGTTGCGGTGGTGGAACTAGGGTTTTTTCTCCTCTTCTGATGGTTTCGGAATACATAGGTATATATAGGAGGAAGGAGGGCACCGAGGGCCAAATGTGGGGCCCACGAGGCAGGGGCGCGCCCCCCACCCTCGTGGACGCCACATGTGCCCTACTCCGTGGTTCTCAAGTCTCCCGTGCGTATTTTGCTCCAAAAATATCTCTCCCGAAATTTCATTCCGTTTGGACTCCGTTTGATATTCCTTTTCTGTAAAACCCTGAAATAGGCAAAAAAAACAGCAATCTGGACTAGGCCTTCGGGTTAATAGGTTAGTCCGGAAAATAATATAAAAGTGTATTACAAAGCCCATTAAACATCCAAAACATCATAAATAATAGCATGGAACAATCAAAAATTATAGATACGTTGGATACGTATCATGGCTCATGGTTAAATCAACAATAAAACATATGAGAGCCATTAAGCATTTTAATCATGGTCTTCTACTCTTAACCCCCCAAGAAAAGAAAAGAAACTATTTACACGGGAAAGCTCCCAACAAGCAAAATAAGAACGAGAAATCTTTTTGGGTTTTGTTTTAATTGCAGCTACTACAAGCAAGGAAAGTAAACTAGCTAAAAGCTAAGACTAATATTTTTTTTTGTTTTTCTTAAGATTTTTTCTAGCGCACGAGAAAAAGAATTGAAACTAAACATGGTTGGTACAATGAAAGAGTGTGAGCACCGACAACTAGAATAAGTGTGTGAACATGAATGTAAAGTCGGTGAGAAACACGTACTCCCCCAAGCTTAGGCCTTTGGCCTAAGTTGGTCTATGGCCACATATCGAAGCTACTCCCTCCAGTGTATTGAGATGTGTCCTCTGGGTGCCATTGGTTGGCAAGCTCATCCAGATCCCACCCATAAACAGACTGACGATAAGGATCGACTGGTGGCTCCGCCTCTGGCTCTTAAGCTTGTGCCTAGCTCTGGTGCTTATAAAAAGCATCTAATGTAACAATATATATACCTGTAGATAGAGCAAACAGAGATGGTGCAGGCAAGGTAACGATCTCACAATATTTTTCATCAAACCTTAATTTATAATTAAGCAACATGTCCTTGTCTTTAACAATAAAATCATGTCCTATCATGCTCTTGTAATCTAGATAAACAGGGGCAAGTGATTTTTCTTCCTTCTCATGATGCCTACTAGGTATTCTAAAATGTTCAGCAAGACGAGAAGCAAAGATGCCTCCAAAGACGGGCCCCTTTGAGCGGTTCAAACTCAATCGTTTAGCAACGACGGCACCCAAGCTAAAAGTTGTGTCTTGAAACAAAGCATGGCGTAAAATGACAATATCAGGGGCACTAGGATCCCCACTGTTCCCGCGACCAATTAAACATCTACTTGCAAATAAAGCAAAGTAGCGCAGAACAGGGAAATGTATACTAGTAATTCTTGCCCCTGAGACTTGTCTAGTTTCCCCTACAGCTATCATGTCACTGAACCCTTCAACGTCTTCACGACATGGTTCATCAAGTCTACCTTCAAAGGGTATCTTGCATATTTCACAAAACTCAAATAATCATATTTCCTTAACCTCATCATATAAACGAAACTCCACTGTAGGTGGCGTTTTCTTAGCATGAAGATGAAAATTTTGCGTGAAAATATTAGTGAGTAAGAGATATTGTTCACACTGGTCGTGGAGGAAGTCGGTGAGGCCTGCATTATTTGCCAAACAATAAAAGTCTTCGTAAATCCCGGTGGCTCTCATAAACTCATTACAAGGCCATTCACACGGCCGAACTTCCACCATGCGAGGAAGATTATATTTGGGCTTCTTATGTTCTTCCTTCTTCTTCTCCTGTGAACTTTTACTGGAGGAACCCCTCAACAATCTCTTTATCATTTTCCTCCTCTGAAAATTTCTGAAATTTTTAGTAACTCAAAATAAAAGTTAACCAAACTCAACAAGATTGATAGCAACATCTCCTACAAGTGCCTAGGGACTATATCATGCATTAGAACTACTTGGGACCAAAGAAATTTGACATGCAAGCTCAAGAACAAGGTCACCATAGCAGCAAAAATTTGCAATAAATAAAGCACTAGAACAAAAACTAATTGGGCCAATGGAGGAGTCACATACCAAGGAACAATCTCCCCAAATAGTTTGGTGAATGGTGCTTTGAGCAAGGAGATCGAAAATGGCAGCAAGATGAGCTAGAACTCATGCTTGAGCTGGTTGGTGATTTTTTGGGAGGAAGAAAAACAGTATGGGTCCAGGAATAAGTGGAGGGGGGGCACGTGGGGCCCATGAGGCAGGGGGCGCGCCCTGGACCCTCGTGACCAGGTGCTAGCTCCCCTCGTGGTGTTTTTGTGTCATATATTCTCAAATATTCTAGAAAAAATCATATTAAATTTCCAGGGCATTTGGAGAACTTTTATTTTCGGGGTATTTTTTTTATTGCATGGGTAATTCTGGAAACAGATAGAGAATACTATTTTTGCTTTATTTATCCTAATTAACAGAAAGTAAAAGGGGAATACAGAAGGTTGTGTTATCTAGATTCACCTATCCCATGCTCATCAAAAGGAATCCATTAACAAGGTTGATCGGGTCTTGTTAATAAACTCTTTCCGAATAACATGAAACCGGAGAATTTTCGAATAACACTAGGTTACCTCAATGGGGATATGTATGTCCCCAACAATAAGAATGTGATATGTCTTCTTGACAGTAGGAAGAGGAAATTCAAAACCTCCAATAGTAATAGTTCAAATTTTTCCAATATAATTGATACTGTGGACCTGAGGTTGCTTCCTCGGAAAGTGGACCGTATGCTCATTACCATTCACATGAAAAGTGACATTGCCTTTGTTGCAATCAATAACATCCCCTATAGTATTCAAAAAGGGTCTACCAAGGATAATAGACATACTATCGTCCTCGGGAATATCAAGTATAACAAAGTCCATTAGAATAGTAACATTAGCAACCACAACAGGCACATCCTCACAAATACCGACAGGTATGGCAGTTGATTTATCAGCCATTTGCAAAGATATTTCAATAGGTGTCAACTTACTCAAGTCAAGTCTATGATATAAAGAGAGAGGCATAACACTAACACCGGCTCCAAGATCACATAAAGAAGTTTTAACATAGTTTCTTTAATGGAGCAAGGTATAGTGGGTACTCCTAGATCTCCTAGTTTCTTAGGTATTCCACCTTTAAAAGTGTAATTAGCAAGCATGGTGGAAATTTCTACTTCAGGTATCTTTCTTTTGTTGGTAATAATATCCTTCATATATTTAGCATAAGGATTTGTTTTAAGCACATCAGTCAAACGCATACGCAAAAAGATAGGTCTAATCATTTCAGCAAAGCGCTCAAAATCTTCATCATCCTTTTTCTTGGATGGTTCCGGAGGAAAAGGCATGGGTTTCTGAACCCATGGTTCTCTTTCCCTACAGTGCTTCCTAGCAACAAAGTCTCTCTTATCGTAATGTTGATTCTTTGATTGTGGGTTATCAAGATCAACAGCAGGTTCAATCTCTACATCATTATCATTGCTAGGTTGAGCATCATAATTAACATTATCACTAGGTTCATGTTCATTACCAGATTGTGTCTCAGCATCAGAAACAGATATATCATTGGGATTCTCAGGTGTGTCACCTACAGGTTCACTAGAAGCATGCAAAGTCCTGTCATTTTTCTTTTTCTTCTTTTTAGAAGAACTAGGTGCATCTAAATTAGCTCTCTAAGAATCTTGCTCAATTCTCTTAGGGTCGCTTTTAGGATACAGAGGTTCCTGAGTCATTTTACCACCTCTAGTTGCTACTCTAACAACATAGTCATTATTCTTACCATTTAATTCATTGAGCAAATCATTCTGGGCCTTAAGTACTTGTTCTACTTGAGTGGTAACCATGGAAGCATGTATACTAATGAGTTTCAATTCACCTTTAACTCTAGACAGATAATCACTCAAGCGTTCAATCATATAAGCACTATGTTGCAATTGTCTACCAACATAAGCATTGAAGTTTTCTTGCTTCACAATAAAATTGTCAAACTCATCTAAGCATTGGCTAGAAGACTTATAACGAGGAATATCACCTTCATCAAATATATAAAGAGAATTTACCTTTACTACCTATGTCGGGTTATCAAGACCATGTATTTCTTCAATAGGTGGTAAATTCTTAACATCTTCAGCTTTAATACCTTTTTCTTTCATAGATTTCTTTGCCTCTTGCATATCTTCAGGACTGAGAAATAGAACACCCCTTTTCTTCGGAGTTGGCTCAGGGGCTGGTTCAGGAAGTGTCCAATTATTTTCATTGGCCAGCATATTATTCAATAGTAATTCAGCTTGATCAACTGTTCTTTCCCTGAAAACACAACCAGCACAACTATCCAGGTGGTCTCTGGAAGCATCGGTTAGTCCATTATAAAAGACATCAAGTATATCGTTCCTCTCAAGAGGATGATCAGGCAAAGAATTAAGTAATTGGAGAAGCCTCCCCCAAGCTTGTGGGAGACTCTCTTCTTCAATTTGCGCAAAGTTATATATTTCCCGTAAGGCAGCTTGTTTCTTATGAGCGGGAAAATATTTAGCAGAGAAGTAATACATCATATCCTGGGGACTACGCACACAACCAGGATCAAGGGAATTAAACCAAGTCTTAGCATCACCCTTTAACGAGAAAGGAAACAACTTAAGGATATAGTAATAACGAATATTTTCATCGTTGGTAAACAGGGTGGTTATATCATTCAACTTAGTAAGATGTGCCACAACAGTTTTAGATTCATAGCCATGGAAAGGATCATATTCAACCAAAGTAATTAACTCAGGATCAACAGAGAATTCATAATCCTTATCAGTAACAAAGATAGGTGAAGTAGCAAAAGCAGGGTCATGTTTCATTCTAGCATTCAAAGACTTTTCTTTCAGCTTAGTTAGTAATTTCTTAAGATCGTATCTATTGTTGCAAGAAAGAAAGTCTCTAGCAGTTTCTTCATCCATAACATAACCTTCAGGAACAACAGGCAATTCATATCTATGGGGAGAAGCTTCATCATCACTTTCATAAATATTATCAGTTTCAATATTTGCATTCTCCCTAACCCTAGTAATTTGTTCATCTAGAAATTCACCTAGTGGCACGGTATTATCAGGCATAGAAGTAGTTTCATCTTACATAGCAGAAGTGGCATCATCAAGAACATACGACATATCAGATTCAATAGCAAGAGTAGGTGTCGCAAATTTACCCATAACAGATGGTGAATCAAGTGCAGAGCTAGATGGCAATTCCTTACCTCCCCTCGTAGTTGAGGGTAAGATCTTGGTTTTTGAGTCCTTCAAATTCTTCATGGTGATCAACATATTTAAATCCCAAGTGACTTAAAGAATAGAGCTATGCTCCCCGGCAATGGCGCTAGAAAATAGTCTGGATAACCCACAAGTATAGGGGATCGCAATAGTTTTCGAGGGTAAAGTATTCAACCCAAATTTATCGATTCGACTCAAGGGGAGCCAAAGAATACTCTTAAGTATTAGCAGCTGAGTTGTCAATTCAACCACACCTGGAAACTTAGTATCTGCAGCAAGGTAGTTTAGTAGCAAAGTAATATGATAGTAGCGGTAGCGGTAACAAAGGTAACGTTAGTGTTTTTGTGGTTTTTGTGTAAGTAGCAGCATAAAAGTAAATAAGCAACAAGAAATATGTGAAAAGCTCATAGGCATTGGATCGGTGATGGGGAATTATGTCGGATGCAATTCATCATGTAAAAGTTATAACCTAGGGTGACACAGAACTAGCTCCAATTCATCAATGTAATGTAGGCATGTATTCCGAATATAGTCATACGTGCTTATGGAAAAGAACTTGCATGACATCTTTTGTCCTACCCTCCCGTGGCAGCGGGGTCCTATTGGAAACTAAGGGATATTAAGGCCTCCTTTTAATAGAGTACCGGACCAAAGCATTAACACATAGTGAATACAAGAACTCCTCAACTACAGTCATCACGGGGAGTGGTCCCGATTGTTGTCACTTTGGGGTTGCCGGATCATAACACATAGTAGGTGACTATAGACTTGCAAGATAGGATCAAGAACACACATATATTCATGAAAACATAATAGGTTCAATCTGAAATCATGGCACTCGGGCCCTAGTGACAAGCATTAAGCATAGCAAAGTCATAGCAACATCAGTCTCAGAACATAGTGGATACTAGGGATCAAACCCTAACAAAACTAACTCGATTACATGATAGATCTCATCCAACCCATCACTGTCCAGCAAGCCTACGATGGAATTACTCACGCACGGCGGTGAGCATCATGAAATTGGTGATGGAGGAAGGTTGATGATGACGATGGCGACGATCTCCACTCTCCGGAGCCCCGAACGGACTCCAGATCAGCCCTCCCAAGAGAGATTGGGGCTTGGCGGTGGCTCCGTATCGTAAAACGCGATAATTCCTCCTCTCTGATTTTTTTTCTCCCCGAAAGTGAATATATGGGGTCCGGAGATACGTCGGTGGAGCGTTAGGGGACCCACAAGGCAGGGGACGCACCCTGGGGGAGGGGGCGCGCCCCCCACCCTCGTGGACAGGGTGTAGACCCCCTGATATAGATCTTTCCGCAGGTATTTTTTATATTTTCCAAAATAATTCTCCATGGATTTTCAGGTCATTCTGAGAACTTTTTATTTCTGCACAAAAACAACACCATGGCAATTCTGCTAAAAACAGCGTCAGTCCGGGTTAGTTCCCTTCCAATCATCCAAGTTAGAGTCCAAAATAAGGGCAAAAGGGTTTGGAAAAGTAGATACGTTGGAGACGTATCACTTCATACCTTTGAAGATCGCGATGCGGAAGCGTTGCAAGAACGCGGTTGGTGGAGTCGTACACGAAGCGATTCAGATCACGGTCGAATTCGATCTAAGCGCCGAACAACGGCGCCTCCGCGTTCAACACACGTGCAGCCCGGTGACGTCTCCTGCGCCTTGATCCAGCAAGGAGAGTGGGAGAGGTTGGGGAAGACTCCGTCCAGTAGTAGCACGACGGCGTGGTGGTGGTGGAGGAGCGTGGCACTCCAGCAGGGCCTTGCCAAGCACGACAAGAGATGAGGAGGGGGAGGGGTAGGGTTGCGCCGAGAGAGAGGGAGAATCTCGTATGTGGCAGCCCCAAAACCCCCACTATATATAGGGGGAGGGGAGGGGTTGTGCCCCCATCTAGGGTTCCCTCCCTAGGGGGTGCGGCAGCCCCATATTGGATCTGGGGGGCAGCCAGAGGGGGAGAGAGGGGGGCGCACCCAAGGTGGGCCTTAGGCCCATCTGTGCCTAGGGTTTCTCCCCTCTTCTCCTCTCTTGCACCTTGGGCCTAGGTGGGAGGTGCACCAGCCCACCTAGGGGCTGGTTCCTTCCTACTCTTGGCCCACGCAAGCCTCCGGGGCTGGTGGCCCCTCCCGGTGGACCCCCGAAACCCTTCCGGTGGTCCCGGTACGTTACCGATAATGCCCAGAACATTTCTGGTGAACAAAATAGGACTTCCCATATATAAATATTCCCCTTCGGACTATTCTGGAACTCCTCATGACACCCGAGATCTCATCTGGGACTCCGAACAACATTCGGTAACCACGTACATACATTCCCTATAACCCTAGCGTCATCGAACCTTAAGTGTGTAGACCCTACGGGTTCGGGAACCATGCAGACATGACCGAGACATCTCTCTGGCCAATAACCAACAGCTGGATCTAGATACCCATGTTGGCTCCCACATGTTCCACGATGATCTCATCAGATGAACCACGATGTCAAGGATTCAATCAATCCCGTATACGATTCCCTTTGTCTACCGGTATAGTACTTGCCCTATATTCGATCGTCGGTATACCGATACCTTGTTCAATCTCGTTGCCGACAAGTCTCTTTACTCGTTCCGTAACACATCATCATCTGACCAACTCCTTAGTCACATAGAGCTCATTACGATGATGTCTTACTGAGTGGGCCCAGAGATACCTCTCCGTCGTACGGAGTGACAAATCCCAGTCTTGATTCATGCCAACCCAACAGTTACTTTCGAGGATACCCATAGTGTACCTTTATAGCCACCCAGTTATGTTGTAACGTTTGGCACACCCAAAGTACTCCCACTGTATCCGGGAGTTGCACAATCTCATGGTCTAAGGAAAGGATACTTGACATTGGAAAAGCTTTAGCATACGAACTACACGATCTTGTGCTATGCTCACGATTGGGTCTTGTCCATCACATCATTCTCCTAATGATGTGATCCCGTTATCAATGACATCCAATGTCCACGGTCAGGAAACCGTAACCATCTATTGATCAACGAGCTAGTCAACTAGAGGCTCACTAGGGACATGTTGTGTTCTATGTATTCACACACGCATTACTGTTTCCGGATAATACAATTATAGCATGAACACTAGACAATTATCATGAACAAGGAAATATAATAATAACCATTTTATTATTTCCTCTAGGGCATATTTCCAACACCCTTTTGGTGGACTCCTACTAGGAATAGGATTCCCATTCCTAGTAGGAGTGGCCCTCCTTGGGCGCGCCATAGGGGCTGGTCGGCCTCCCCTTGCTCCTTTATATACGGGGGCAGGGGCACCCTAGAACACACAAGTAAACATCAGTTTTAGCCGTGTGCGGAGCCCCCCTCCATATATACACACCTCGGTCATATCATTGTAGTGCTTAGGCGAAGCCCTGCGCCGGTAACTTCATCATCACCGTCACCACGCCGTCATGCTGACAAAACTCTCTCATGATGCTCAACTGGATCAACAACTCGTGGGACGTCATCGAGCTGAACGTGTGCTGAACACGGAGGTGCCGTACGTTCGGTGCTTGGATCGGTTGGATCGCGAACACATTCGACTACATCAACCGTGTCACTAGACCCTTCTGCTTTCGGTCTACGAGGGTACGTAGACACACTCTCCCCGCTCGTTTCTATGCTTCTCCTAGATAGATCTTGCGTGATCGTAGGATTTTTTTTGAAATACTATGTTCCCCAACAGTCTTCACCGAGTGAACGCAATCAAGAAAGGTGGTCCAACTTGAGGAAGTCAAGATCGTCTACATCTAGCTCAAGTGTACTTTGTGCAAGGAAAATGTTTGCCCTTGATAGGTTCTCTACTTTACCGGTCTCATGGTGGTAGTTTGGAGACCTGGTTATAGGATCGATTGCCGTACTATCAAGGGGGGCTCTTGATGAGTAGCTTGATCGTATCATTCGTAGAGCTCTCAAACCATTGCATCCTTGCATCATCTTTATTAGTTCTTGTTTGGTTCTTCTCCTTGTGAGATTTGGATCTTATGGTCATTTTCATGACAAGCTCGAGTTCATCGAAAATAGAGTTCTTGTACGTCTCCAACGTATCTATAATTTTTTATTGTTCCATGCTATTATATTATCCTTCTAGGATGTCTTATGGGCTTTTATATACACTTTTATATGATTTTTGGGACTAACCTATTAACCTAGAGCCCAGTGCCAGTTTCTTTTTTTTCCTTGTTTTGAGTTTTATAGAAAAGGAATATCAAACGGAGTCCAATTGATGTGCCAATGTTTGATGATTTTTTCTGGACCAAAAGAAGCCCTCGAAGTAAAAGAGTTGGGCCAGGAGAGCCACGGGCTGCCCACGAGGGTGGGGGGCGCGCCCTCCTATCTCGTGGACGGCCCGGAGGGCCCCCTGACTTGTACCCTACGCCAAAAAATCCTATAAATACTGAAACCTTCGGAAATTATCCTAGATCGGGAGTTCCGCCGCCGAAAGCCTCTGGTGCCACCAAAAACCAATCTACACCCGTTTTGGCACCCTGTCGGAGGGGGAATCCCTCTCCGGTGGCTATCTTCATCATCCCGGCGCTCTCCATGACGAGGAGGGAGTAGTCCACCCACGGGCCTGAGGGTATGTACTAGTAGCTATGTGTTTGATATATCTCTCTCTCGTGTTCTTGAGATGGCACGATCTTGATGTATCGCAAGCTTTGCTATTCTAGGTTGATCTTATAATGCTTCTCCCCCTCTACTCTCTTGTAATGGATTGAGTTTTACCTTTGAAGTTATCTTATCAGATTGAGTCTTTAAGGATTTGAGAACACTTGATGTATGTATTGCACGTGCTTATCTGTGGTGACAATGGGATATCATGTGATCCACTTGATGTATGTTTTGGTGATCAACTTGCGAGTTCCGTGACCTTGGGAACCTATGCATAGGGGTTGGCACACGTTTCCGTCTTGACTTTCCGGTAGAAACTTTGGGGCACTCTTTGAAGTTCTATGTGTTGGTTGAATAGATGTTTTCGAGATTATGTGATGCATATCGTATAATCATGCCCATGGATACTTGAGGTGACAATGGAGTATCTAGGTGACATTAGGGTTTTGTTTGATTTGTGTCTTAAGGTGTTATTCTAGTACGAACTCTATGATAGATTGAACGTTACTACAGACTCTTGAATAGATTGAACAGAAAGAATAAATTTGAGGTGGTTTCGTACCCTACCATAATCTCTTCGTTTGTTCTCCGCTATTAGTGACTTTCGAGTGACTCTTTGTTGCATGTTGAGGGCTAGTAATATGATCCAATTATGTTATCCTTGTTGAGAGAACTTGCACTAGTGAAAGTATGAACCCTAGGCCTTGTTTACTATCATTGCAACACCATTTATGCTCACTTTTACCTTTAGTTACCTTGTTGTTTTTATATTTTCCTATTACAAAAACCTATATCTACCATCCATATTGCACTTGTACCACCATCTCTTCGCCGAACTAGTGCACCTATACAATTTACCATTGTATTGGGTGTGTTGGGGACACAAGAGACTCTTTGTTATTTGGTTGCAGGGTTGTTTGAGAGAGACCATCTTCATCCTACGCCTCCCACGGATTGATAAACCTTAGGTCATCCACTTGAGGGAAATTTTCTACTGTCCTACAAACCTCTACACTTGCAGGCCCAACAACGTCTACAAGAAGAAGGTTGTGTAGTAGACATCAAGCTCTTTTCTGGCGCCGTTGCCGAGGAGGTTAGTGCTTGAAGGTATATCTTTAGATCTTGCAATTGAATCTTTTAGTTTCTTGATTTATCACTAGTTTCGTTTATAAAAGAAAACTACAAAAAAATGGAATTAAGGTTACCTTATATGCTTCATCTCTTTAATATCTTTCGTGAAAATGCTGGAAAGGAAAATTGTGCTCAAGTACTAGAAGAAGAATTGCATAGAATGCTTGGCATAAAATATGTGCATGATGAGCATGATTGCAATGTTGTTAGTATGAATTCTTTGAATACCCATGATGCTAATGATATGCAAAGCCACAAGCTTGGGGATGCTATGTTTCATGAAGATGATATTTTTACTCTCCCAAGTTTTGATGAGCAAATTTATTATGATGAAAGCATGCCTCCTATTTATGATGATTATATTGATGAAAGTGGATTTGGAGAGGTCATGACTTTATTTAGTGATGAATCTACTATTTCGGAAGAGGTTCCAATTGATTATGAGAACAAAGTTGCTATCTATGATGATTATTGTGATGACTTGTATGCTATTAA
This sequence comes from Secale cereale, assembly GCA_902687465.1. NCBI lineage: Eukaryota > Viridiplantae > Streptophyta > Magnoliopsida > Poales > Poaceae > Secale > Secale cereale. The sequence continues at coordinate 839,440,584 of LR738710.1, forward strand.
GAATAATGATAAACATGAAACTTGTCATCATGATTTTAGTTTTCACTTTGGATTATGCTTCACATGACAGTTATTTTGTTGAGTCTGCTCCCACTACTATTGATGAGAATAAATTTGCTTATGTGGAGAGTAGTAAAATTTCTATGCAAGTAGATCATGAAAAGAATGCTTTATGTTCTAGTTATATTGTTGAATTCATTCATGATGCTACTGAAAATTATTATGAGAGAGGATCATATGCTTCTACATATTGCAATAATATCAAGTTTCCTCTCTATGTGCTTAAAATCTTGAAGTTATGCTCGTTTTCCCTTCCTATGCTAGTTGATTATCGTTCCCATAAGTTGTTTGCTTACAAAATCCCTATGCATAGGAAGTGGGTTAGACTTAAATGTGCTAGTCATATTCTTGATGATGCTCCCGTTATGTTTCAATTCTTATCTTTTATGCCAGCATCATTGAAATCATCATGCCTAGCTAGGGCGTTAAACGATAGCGCTTGTTGGGAGGCAACCCAACTTTAATTTATTTTATTTGCTTTTTCTTCTGTTTAGGAATAAATATTGCATCTAGCTTCTGTTTAGATGTGGTTTTATGTTTTAATTAGTGTTTGTGCCAAGTAGAACCTTTGGGAAGACTTGTGTGAAGTTTATGTGATCATGTTGTAAATAAACAGAAACATTAGCGCTCACGAGAATGGTCATCAGATTTTACTGGAGCATGCTATTTAGTTTATTCTTTTTGCAGATGATTAATAGAAAAATTCCTCACGTTTACCTATTTAATTTGATTTTTTTGGAGTTACAAAAGTATGTGAAACCTGCAAATTACTACAGACTATTCTGTTTTTGACAGATTCTGTTTTTCATGTGTTGTTTGCTTATTTCAATGCATCTATGAGTAATATTGGGAGGTATGAACCATAGAGAAGTTGGAATATAGTAGGTTTAACACCAATATAAACAAATAATGAATTCATTGCAGTACCTTTGAGTAGTGGTTTGCTTTCTTATACTAATGGAGCTCACGAGATTTTTGTCTAAGTTTTCTGTTGTGAAGTTTTCAAGTTTTGAGTATTGCTTTGATGGACTATGGAACAAAGAGTGGCAAGAGCCTAAGCTTGGGGATGCCCATGGCACCCCAAGGTAATATTCAAGTAAAACCAAGAGCCTAAGCTTGGGGATGCCTCAGGAAGGCATCCCCTCTTTCGTCTTCATCTATTGGTAACTATACTCGGAGCTATATTTTTATTCACCACATGATATGTGTTTTGCTTGCAGCATCAATTTATTTTAGTTTGTTTTTCTTGCTGTTTGAATAATATCCCAAGATCTGAAGTTCTTAAATGTTACAGAGTCTTCACATAGTTACATAATTATTCAACTACTCATTGATCTTCACTTATATCTTTCGGAGTAGTTTGTTATTGCTCTAGTGCTTCACTTATATCTTTTAGAGCACGGCGGTGGTTTTATTTTGTAGAAATTGTTGATCTCTCATGCTTCACTTATATCCATTTGAGAGTCTATTAAAACAGCATGGTAATGTGTTTAGGCTATAAAACTAGTCTTCACATGATAGACATCCAATATCAATGTAGTAAAAACTTTCACACCAAGTGCATTGAATATGATGAGATGTTGGATGCTTGATAATTGTTTTGAGACATGAGGATAGTGATATTAGAGTCATGCTAGTGGAGTTATTATGAAATTGATAAATACTTGTGTTAAAGTTAGTGATTCCCGTAGCATGCACGTATGGTGAACCGCTATGTGACGACGTTAGATCATGAGGTATTTGTAGAGTGTCATCCTTTGTGTGGAGGTCGGGGGCGCGCGATGGTCAACTCCTACCAACCTCCCGCCTAGGAGCATGTGTTGATTTCTTTGTTTTGATGACTCATAGATTTTTGCAATAAGTATATGAGTTCTTATGACTAATGTTGAGTCCATGGATTATACGCACTCTCACCCTTCCACCATTGCTAGCCTCTCTTGTACCACGCAACTTTCGCCGGAACCATACACCCACTATATATCCTTCCTCAAAACATCCACCATATATATTCCTCAAAACAGCCACCATACCTACCTATCATGGCATTTCCATAGCCATTCCGAGATATATTGCCATGCAACTTTCCACCGTTCCATTCATATGACACGCTTCATATTGTCATATTGCCATGCATGATCATGTAGTTGACATCGTATTTGTGGCTAGGCCACCATGCATAATTTTTCATACATGTCACTCTTGATTCATTGCACATCCCGGTACACCGCCGGAGGCATTCCTATAGAGTCATACTTTGTTCTAGTATCGAGTTGTAATATCGATTTGTAATTCAATGAAAGTGTGATGATCATCATTACTAGAGCATTGTCCCATGTGAGGAAAGGCTAAATTAATAAGGCCCCTCCACAAAAAAAGGCCAAAAAAGAAAGGCCCAAAAAAGAAAAAAAAGAAGAAAAAAAGAAGAAAAGAAAAAGGGACAATTGCTACTATCTTTTTCCACACTTGTGCTTCAAATTAGCACCATGTTCTTCATGATAGAGAGTCTCATGTTTAGTCACTTTCATATACTAGTGGGAATTTTTATTATAGAACTTGGCTTGTATATTCCAACGATGGGCTTCCTCAAATGCCCTAGGTCTTCATGAGCAAGCAAGTTGGATGCACACCCACTAGTTTCTTTTGTTGAGCTTTCATACATATTTAGCTCTAGTGCATCCATTGCATGGAAATCCCTACTCACTCACATTGATATCTATTGATGGGCATCTCCATAGCACGTTGATACGCCTAGTTGATGTGAGACTATCTCCCTCCTTTTTGTCTTCTCCACAACCACCTCTCTATTCCCCATAGTGCTATGTCCATGGCTCACGCTCATGTATTGCGTGAAAGTTGAAAGGTTTGAAAGAATAGAGTATGAAAACAAGTGCTTGGCTGAAATCGGGGTTGAGCATGATATGAATTTTTTATGTGATAACGAGGGAGCGTAGCCAAAATATATGATTTTGTAGGGATAACTTTCTTTAGCCATAGTATTTTGAGAAGACATGATTGCTTTGTTAGTATGCTTGAAGTATTATTATTTCTTATGTCAATATAGACTTTTGTCTTGAATCTTTCAGATCTGAACATTCCTGCCACAATTAAGAGAATTACATTGAAAACTATGTTGGTTAGCATTCCACATAAAAAATTCTGTTTTTATCATTTACCTAGTCGAGGACGAGCAGGAATTAAGCTTGGGTATGCTTGATACGTCTCCAACGTATCTATAATTATTGATTGTTCCATGCTATTATATTATCCTTCTACGATGTCTTATGGGCTTTTATATACACTTTTATATGATTTTTGGGACTAACGTATTAATCTAGAGCCCAGTGCCAGTTTCTGTTTTTTCCTTGTTTTTGAGTTTTACAGAAAAGGAATATCAAACGGAGTCCAATTGACGTGCCAATTTTTGATGATTTTTTCTGGACCAAAAGAAGCCCCCGAAGTAAAAGAGTTGGGCCAGGAGAGCCACGGGCTGCCCATGAGGGTTGGGGCGCGCCCTCCTATCTCGTGGACGCCCCGGAGGGCCCCCTGACTTGTGCCCTACGCCAACAAATCCTATAAATACTGAAACCTTCGGAAATTAACCTAGATCGGGAGTTCCGTCGCCGAAAGCCTCTGGTGCCACCAAAAACCAATCTACACCCGTTCCGGCATCCTGCATTAGGGGGAATCCCTCTCCAGTGGCTATCTTCATCATCCCGGCGCTCTCCATGACAAGGAGGGAGCACCCTCGGGGCTGAGGGTATGTACCAGTAGCTATGTGTTTGATCTCTCTCTCTCTCTCTCTCTCTCTCTCTCTCTCTCTCTCTCTCTCTCTCTCTCTCTCTCTCTCGTGTTCTTGAGATGGCACGATCTTGATGTATCATGAGCTTTGCTATTCTAGTTGGATCCTATAATTCTTCTCCCCCTCTACTCTCTTGTAATGGATTGAGTTTTCCCTTTGAAGTTATCTTATCGGATTGAGTCTTTAAGGATTTGAGAACACTTGATGTATGTCTTGCATGTGCTTATCTGTGGTGACAATGGGATATCATGTGATCCACTTGATGTATGTTTTGGTGATCAACTTGCGGGTTCCGTGACCTTGGGAACCTATGCATAGGGGTTGGCACACGTTTCCGTCTTGACTTTCTGATAGAAACTTTGGGGCACTCTTTGAAGTTCTATGTGTTGGTTGAATAGATGTTTCTGAGATCATGTGATGCATATCATATAATCATGCCCACGGATACTTGAGGTGACAATGGAGTATCTAGGTGACATTAGGGTTTTGGTTGATTTGTGTCTTAAGGTGTTATTCTAGTACGAACTCTATGATAGATTGAACGTTACTACGGACTCTTGAATAGATTGATCAGAAAGAATAACTTTGAGGTGGTTTAGTACCCTACCATAATCTCTTCGTTTGTTCTCCGCTATTAGTGACTTTGGAGTGACTCTTTGTTGCATGTTGAGGGCTAGTAATATGATCCAATTATGTTATCCTTGTTGAGAGAACTTGCACTAGTGAAAGTATGAACCCTAGGCCTTGTTTACTATCATTGCAACACCGTTTGTGCTCACTTTTACCTTTAGTTACCTTGCTATTTTTATATTTTCCTATTACAAAAACCTATATCTACCATCCATATTGCACTTGTATCACCATCTCTTCACCGAACTAGTGCACCTATACAATTTACCATTGTATTGGGTGTGTTGGGGACACAAGAGACTCTTTGTTATTTGGTTGCAGGGTTGTTTGAGAGAGACCATCTTCATCCTACGCCTCCCACAGATTGATAAACCCTAGGTCATCCACTTGAGGGAAATTTGCTACTGTCCTAGAAACCTCTGCACTTGGAGGCCCAACAATGTCTACAAGAAGAAGGTTGTGTAGTAGACATCAAGTTCACATGCATCTCCTATGATGTTTTCTATGTTGGGGTTTTTGTCGGTTCTCTTTGTGGGTCTTAGAGCTTATGGTCATCTTGATGACAAGCTCGAGTTCGTCGAAAACGGAGTTCACATGCATCTTCTATGATGTTTTCGATGTTGGAGGTTATGCCGGTTCTTCTCTAATGGAGGATTCACTCCTCTATATCCTAGGAATACCTCCCCTGCCTCTTCTTAATATCCAACAAGCTTTGTGAAGCTCGAGTTCTTGTGAAGATATGTCGTTGTTTTGATGCTACATGTCTTCCTCTATCCAACAAGCTTGAGTTTGCTCAATTCGGAGCTCATTTGCAGAAGTTATGGCAGTTCTGATTTTATTGCATCCTTCTGTTGTCTTTAGCTACAATATGAAGGCAGCCAAGTGCTAAAGCCTCAGTGGTGCGCGGTAGTACTGCTCAAGGGAGCGGAAGTACCGCAGGAGCCAGCGGTAGGACCGCTCCTAGTGAGCAGTAGTACCGCTGCCCCCTGCCCAGACGCAAACACATGCAGAAGTAGGCGCGGATATAATTTTTTACATCCGCCCTCATGCGGTAGTACCGCGACTCCTGTCCGGTACTACTATGCCGGACTTTTACCAGCTCCAAACTCAGCGGAAGTTACTTCCATGCATTTTTTCGGGCCAGTTGACGCCTGCCTTACGGTAGTACCGAAGGGGCGCGTGGTAGTACCGCTCCGACGGTTCTACCGCTCGTTGCCTAGTGCAACAGGCCTTCATTTGGCCTCTGTCGCGCAAGCGGTAGTATCGCAACCTCCAGCAGTAGTACCACAGCCCTCTGGGGTAGTACCTTGGCGGTGTGCGGTAGTACCTGATACTTCTCCAATGTATCTATAATTTTTTATTGTTCCATGCTATTATATATTCTGTTTTGGATGTTTAATGGGATATATTATACACTTTTATATTATTTTTTAGGACTAACCTACTAACCCAAGGCCCAATGCAAATTGTTGTTTTTTTCCTATTTCAGTGTTTCGCAGTAAAGGAATATCAAACGGAGTCCAAACGGAATGAAACCTTCGGGAGAGTTATTTTTGGAACGATATTGCTACTTCTCGAGCTTGCGTTGTATTCCCTCGAAGAGGAAAGGGAGATGCAGCACATTAGCATAAGTATTTCCCTCAGTTTTTGAGAACCAAGGTATCAATCAAGTAGGAGACGATGCGCGAGTCCCTCGCACCTGCACAAACAAATAAGAACTTCGCAGCCAACGCGATAAGTGGTTGTCAATCCCTTTACGGTCACTTACGAAAGTGAGATCTGATAGAGATGATAGTTTATATTTTTGGTATTTATGGTTTATAAGAACAGCAAATAAAAGCGTTAAAAGTAAAGTAGATGTAGATTGATATGTTGAGAATAGACCCGGGGGCCATAGTGTTCTCTAGTGGCTTCTCTCATGATAGCGATATTCTACGACGGTAAACAAATTACTGTCGAGCAATTGATAGATAAGCGAATAATTATGAGACTATAGGCATGATCATTGTATATAGGCATCACGTCCGAGACAAGTAGACCGAAACGATTCTGCATCGACTACTATTACTCCACACATCGACCGCTATCCAGCATGCATCTAGTGTATTGAGTTCATAAGAACAGAGTAACGCCTTAAGCAAGATGACATGATGTAGAGGGATAAACTCAAGCTATATGATATAAACCCCATCTTTTTATACTCGATGGCAACAATACAATACGTGCCTTGCTGCCCCTACTGTCACTGGGAAAGGACACCACAAGATTGAACCCAACGGCATGCACTTCTCCCATTGCAAGAACTATAGATCTAGTAGTCCAAACCAAACCAATAATTCGAAGAGACTTGCAAGGATATTATGAGCACACATAGAAAGTTCAGAGAAGAACCAAATATCTTTCATAGATAATCTTGATCATAAACTCACAATTCACCGGATCTCGACAAACACACCGCAAAAATAGATTACATCGAATAGATCTCCTCGAAGACCGAGGAGAACTTTGTATTGAGATCCAGAGAGAGAGAGAAGAAGCCATCTAGATACTAGCTATGGACCCGAAGGTCTATGGTAAACTACTCACAACTCATGGTGAGGGCAATGATGATGATGAAGATCGGCGTGATGGATCCCCCTCCGGTGGAGCTCCGGAACAGGCTCCAAGATGGGATCTCATGGGAACAGAAGGTTACGGTGGTGGAATTAGGGTTTTCTCTCTGTTGTCGAAGGTTTCATGGTACATAGACTTATATAGGAAGAAGGAGGACACCAGGGGTGCTCGAGGGCCCCACGAGACAGGGGGCGCGCCCTGGGAAGGGGAGCGCGCCCCCCACCCTCGTGGGCAGCCCCTAGATCCCCTGACGTGGTTCTCAAGTCCCCCGTGCGTGATTTTCTCCAAAAATATCTCTCGTGAAGGTTTCATTCCGTTTGGACTCCGTTTGATATTCTTTTTCTGCAAAACCTTGAAATAGGCAAAAAAAAACAGCAATCTGGACTCGGCCTTTGGGTTAGTAGGTTAGTCCCAAAAATGATATAAAAGTGTATGATAAAGCCCATTAAACATCCAAGACTTCATAAATAATATCATGGAACAATCAAAAAATTTAGATACGTTGGAGACGTATCAAGCATCCCCAAGCTTAATTCATGCTCGTCCTCGAGTAGGTAAATGATAAAGATAGAATTTTTGATGTGGAATGCTAACCAATATAGTTTTTCAATGTAATTCTCTTAATTGTGACATGAATGTTCAGATTTGAAAGATTCAAGATAAAAGTCTATATTGACATAAGAAACAATAATACTTCAAGCATACTAACAAAGCAATCATGTCTTCTCAAAATACTATGGCTAAAGAAAGTTATCCCTACAAAATCATATAGTCTGGCTATGCTCCCTCTTCATCACACAAAATATTCATATCATGCACAAACCCCGATTTCAGCCAAGCATTTGTTTTCATACTCTATCTTTTCAAACCTTTCAACTTTCACGCAATACATGAGCATGAGCCATGGACATAGCACTATGGGTGGAATAGAGGTGGTTGTGGAGAAGACAAAAAGAGAGGAAGATAGTCTTACATCAACTAGGCGTATCAACGGCTATGGAGATGCCCATCAATAGATATCAATGTGAGTGAGTAGGGATTGCCATGCAACGGATGCACTGGAGCTAAATATGAATGAAAGCTCAACAAAAGAAACTAGTGGGTGTGCATCCAACTTGGTTGCTCACAAAGACCTAGGGCATTTGAGGAAGCCCATCGTTGGAATATACAAGCCAAGTTCTATAACAAAAATTCCCACTAGTATATGAAAGTGACTAAACATGAGACTCTCTACAACGAAGAACATAGTGCTACTTTGAAGCACAAGTGTGGAAAAAAGATAGTAGCAATTGTCCCTTTTTTGGGGGGGCCTTTCTTTTTTTCTTTGGCCTTTTTTTTCCGGAGGGGCTGTATAGATTTAGCCTTTCCTCCCATGGGACAATGCTCTAATAATGATGATCATCACACTTTCATTACAACTCGATACTACAACAACAAAGCATGACTATATATGAATGCCTCCGGTGGTGTACCGGTATGTGCAATGAATCAAGAGTGACATGTATGAAAAATTATGCATGGTGGCTTTGCCACAAATACGATGTCAACTACATGATCATGCATGGCAATATGACAATATGATGCGTGTCATATGAACGGAACGGTGGAAAGTTGCATGGCAATATATCTCGTAATGGCTATGGAAATGCCATGATAGGTAGGTATGGTGGCTGTTTTGAGGAAGGATATGGTGGCTGTTTTGAGGAAGGATAAATAGTGGGTTTATGGCACTGGCGAAAGTTGCGCGGTATGATAGAGGCTAGCAATGGTGGAAGGGTGAGAGTGCGTATAATCCATGAACTCAACATTAGTCATAAGAACTCATATACTTATTGCAAAAATCTACGAGTCATCAAAACAAAGCAATCAACGCATGCTCCTAGGGGGGAGGTTTGTATGAGTTAACCATCGCGCGCCCCCCGACATCCACACAAAGGTTGGCACTCTACAAATACCTCATGCTCTAACTTCGTCACATAGCGGTTCACCATACGTGCATGCTACGGGAATCACTAACCTTAACACAAGTATTTCTCAATTTCATGATAACTCCACTAGCATGACTCTAATATCATTATCCTCATATCTCAAAACAATTATCAAGCATCCAACATCTCATTCTATTCAATGCACTTGGTGTAAATTTTTTTACTACATTGACATTGGATGTCTATCATGTGAAGACTAATTTCTTTAGCCTAAACACATTACCATGCTGTTTTAATAGACTCTCAAATAGATATAAGTGAAGCATGAGAGTTCAACAATTTCTACAAAATATTACCACCACTGTGCTCTAAAAGATATAAGTGAAGCAGTAGAGCAAAAACTATTCAACTCAAAAGATATAAGTGAAGCACATAGAGTGTTCTAACAATTTCTAGGCCATATTTAACTCTCTCAAATAGGTGTGTCCAGCAAGGATTATTGTGACAAACTAACAATCAAAGACTCAAATTATACAAGACGCTCCAAGCAAAACACATATCATGTGGCGAATAAAAATATAGCTCCAAGTATAGTTACCGATGGATGAAGACGAAAGAGGGGATGCCTTCCCGGGGCATCCCCAAGCTTAGGCTTTTGATTATCCTTGAATTTACTTAGGGTGCCATGGGCATCCCCAAGCTTAGGCCTTTGCTAATCCTTGTTCCATAGTCCATCAAAGCAATACTCAAAACTTGAAAACTTCACAACACAAAACATAGACAAAAATTCTCGTGAGCTCCGTTAGGATAAGAAAGCAAACCACTACTCAAAGGTGCAGCAATGAATTCATTCTTTGTTTATATTGGTGTTAAACCTACTGTATTCCAACTTCTCTATGGTTCATATCTTCCAATACTACTCATAGATGCATCGAAATAAGCAAACAACACACGAAAAATAGAATGTGTCAAAAACAGAACAGTCTGTAGTAATCTGCAGGTTTCGCCTACTTCTGGAACTCCAAACAATTCAAACTAAACTGGTAAATTTGCGGAATTTGTCTACTAATCATCTGCAAAAAGAATCAACTAAATAGCACGTTCCAGTAAAAATCTGACGACCACTTTAGCGAGCGCTAACGATTCTGTTTTTCACAGCAAGATCACATAAACTTCACACAAGTCTTCCCAGAGGTTCTACTTGGCACAAACACTAAACAAAACATGAAACCACATCTAATCATAGGCTATATGCAATATTTATTCCCTAACAGCAACAAAAACAAAAAAATATAAAGTTGGGTTGTCTCCCAACAAGATCTTTCTTTATAGCCATTAAGATAGGCTTGAGAATTTAATGATGCTCACATGAAAGATAAGAATTGAAGCACAAAGAGAGCATCATAAATCATGTGAAAATCACAACTAAGTCTAACATACTTCCTATGCATAGGTATCTTATAGGAAAACAAATTAGCAAGACAAGCAAGATCTAGCGTATGCAAGGAAGAAGAAAGAAACAACATCAATCTCAACATGAAGAGAGGTAATTTAGTAATATGAAGATTTATATGACCATATTTTCCTCTCTCATAATAATTGCATGTAGGATCATAAGCAAATTAGACAATATAGCTATCACATAACATATTCTCAACACGATCCACATGCATGCGAAGTTGACACTCTTCCAAAATAGTGGGATCAACATTAACTAAAGTCATGACCTTTCCGAACCCACTTTCAATATTATTGCAAACAATATTGTCAATCTCATATTCATCATGGGGCTTAAAGAAATTTTCAAGACCATAAGAAGAATCACCCCAATCATGATCATTGCAACAAGTAGTGGATATAGCAATGCTAGCATCCCCAAGCTTAGGGTTTTGCATATCATTAACACAATTGACATCAATAGAATTTACAATAACATCATTGCAATCATGCTTTTTATTTAACAAGCTATCATGAATCATTTTTTCTTTTAACAATTCCTCACAATTTTCAGATTCATAAATTTCGAGCAAAACCTCATAAAGGTAATCTAGTGCACGCAACTCACTAGCAATAGGTTCAACATAATGGGATCTCTTAAAGAGATTAGCAAGTGGATGAGGACCCATACTTTAGCAAGTGAAGATGAAAGCCAGTTGAGCGCACATAGCACACAAGCAAACAATAGACAAGCGGACGGTAAACACACGGCGGAAGAAGGGCAAATAAAATGGCAAGGGTGAAGTGGGGGAGATGAAAACGAGAGGCAAAAATGTAATTAGAAGGATAAGGGTTTGTGATAGGTACTTGGTATATGACTTTTGCGTAAGCCTCCCCGGCAACGGCACCAAAAATTCTTCTTGCTACTTCTCGAGCTTGCGTTGTATTCCGTCAAAGAGGAAAGGGAGATGCAGCACAGTAGCGTAAGTATTTCCCTCAGTTTTTGAGAACTAAGGTATCAATCCAGTAGGAGACCACGCGCGAGTCCCTTGCACCTGCACAAACAAATAAGAACTTCGCAGCCAACGCGATAAGGGGTTGTCAATCCCTTTACGGTCACTTACGAAAGTGAGATCTGATAGAGATGATAGTTTGTATTTTTGGTATTTTTGGTTTATAAGAACAGCAAATAAAAGCGATAAAAGTAAAGTAGATGTAGATTGATATGTTGAGAATAGACCTGGGGGCCATAGTGTTCTCTAGTGGCTTCTCTCATGATAGCGATATTCTACGGTGGTAAACAAATTACTGTCGAGCAATTGATAGAAAAGCGAATAATTATGAGACTATCTAGGCATGATCATTGTATATAGGCATCACGTCCGAGACAAGTAGACCGAAACAATTCTGCATCTACTACTATTACTCCACACATCGACCGCTATCCAGCATGCATCTAGTGTATTGAGTTCATAAGAACAGAGTAACGCCTTAAGCAAGATGACATGATGTAGAGGGATAAACTCAATAAATATGATATAAACCCCATCTTTTTATACACTATGGCAACAATACAATACGTGCCTTGCTGCCCCTACTATCACTAGGAAAGGACACCACAAGATTGAACCCAAAGGCATGCACTTCTCCCATTGCAAGAACTATAGATCTAGTAGTCCAAACCAAACCAATAATTCGAAGAGACTTGCAAGGATATTATGAGCACACATAGAAAGTTCAGAGAAGAACCAAATATCTTTCATAGATAATCTTGATCATAAACTCACAATTCACCGGATCTCGACAAACACACCGCAAAAATAGATTACATCGAATAGATCTCCTCGAAGACCGAGGAGAACTTTGTATTGAGATCCAGAGAGAGAGAAGAAGCCATCTAGATACTAGCTATGGACCCGAAGGTCTGTGGTAAACTACTCACAACTCATGGTGAGGGCGATGATGATGATGAAGAACGGCGTGATGGATCCCCCTCCGGTGGAGCTCCGGAACAGGCTCCAAGATGGGATCTCACGGGAACAAAAGGTTATGGCGGTGGAATTAGGGTTTTCTCTCTGTTGTCGAAGGTTTCGGGGTACGTAGACTTATATAGGAAGAATGAGGACGCCGGGGGGTGCTCGGGGGCCCCACGAGGCACGGGGGCGCGCCCTCGGAAGGGGGGCATGCGCCCCACCCTCGTGGGAAGCCCCTCGATCCCTTGACGTGGTTCTCAAGTCCCCCGTGCGTGATTTTCTCCAAAACTATATCTCGCGAAGGTTTCATTCCGTTTGGACTCCGTTTGATATTCTTTTCTGCAAAACCCTGAAACAGGCAAAAAACAGCAATCTGGACTGGGCCTTTGGGTTAGTTGGTTAGTCCCAAAAATGATATAAAAGTGTATGATAAAGCCCATTAAACATCCAAGACATCATAAATAATAGCATGGAACAATCAAAAATTATAGATACGTTGCAGACGTGTCAGATATCAACACGGAAGACTTGGAGTACACGCCAGGAAGCGAAGGAGGTGGCCATGAGGGCAGGGGCGCGCCCAGGGGGGTAGGCGCGCCCCCACCCTCGTGGGCCACCTGTTGCTCCCCCGACGTTCCTCTTCAGCCTATATATACCTACGTACCCTGAAAACATCGAGGCAACACACGAAACCCTAATTCCACCGCCGCAACCTTCTGTTCTCGTGAGATCCCATCTTGGGGCCTGTTCCGGAGCTCCGCCGGAGGGGGATCGATCATGGAGGGCTTCTACATCAACACCATAGCTCCTTCGATGAGTTGTGAGTAGTTTACCGCATACCTTCGGGTCCATAGTTATTAGCTAGATGGCTTATTCTCTCTCTTTGGATCTCAATACAAAGTTCTCCTCGATCTTCGAGGAGATCTATTCGATGTAATCTTTTTGTGGTGTGTTCGTCGAGATCCGATGAATTGTGGGTTTATGATCAAGATTATCTATGAACAATATTTGATTCTTTTCTGAAATCTTTTATGTATGATTATAATATCCTTGCAAGTCTGTTCGAATTATCGGTTTGGTTTGGCCTACTAGATCTATAGTTCTTGCAATGGGAGAAGTGCTTGGCTTTGGGTTCAATCTTGCGGTGTCCTTTCCCAGTGACAGCAGGGGCAGCAAGGCACGCATTGTATTGTTGCCATCGAGGATAAAAAGACAGGGGTTATATCATATTGCATGAGTTTATCCCTCTGCATCATGTCATCTTGCTTAAGGTGTTGCTCTGTTCTTGTGAACTTAATACTCTAGATGCATGCTGGATAGCGGTCGATGTGTGGAGTAATAGTAGAGATGCAGAATCGTTCCATCTACTTGTTACGGATGTGATGCCTATATATACAATGATCATGCCTAGATATTCTCATAACTATGTGCTTTTCTATCAATTGCTCGACAGTAATTTGTTCACCCACCGTAGAAATCTGCTATCATGAGAAAAGCCACTAGTGAAACATATGGCCCCCGGGTCTATCTTCATCATATTAATCTTCCGTCAACTATTACTTTGCTTTACTTTGCGTTATTTACTTTTTGTTTCTATACCAAAAATACAAAAAATATTATCTTATCATATATATCAGATCTCACTCTCGTAAGCGAAAAGGGATTGACAACCCCTTTTGTCGCGTTGGCTGCGAAGTCCTTATTTGTTTGTGCAGGTGCGAGGGACTCGCGCGTGGTCTCCTACTGGATTGATACCTTGGTTCTCAAAAACGGAGGGAAATACTTACGCTAATGTGTTGCATCATCCTTTCCTCTTCGAGGGAATACAACGCAAGCTCGAGAAGTAGCAAGAATAATTTCTGGCGCCGTTGCCGGGGAGATCTATGCAAAATTCATATACCAAGTACCTATCACAAACCCTTATCCTTTGCATTACATTATTTGCCTCTCGTTTTCCTCTCCCCCACTTCACCCTTGCCGTTTTGTTTGCCCTTCTTTTTCCGTTCGCCTCTTTTTCGCTTGCTTCTTGTTTGCTTGTGTGTTGGATTGCTTGTTTGTCACTATGGCTCAAGACAATACCAAATTGTGTGACTTCTCCAATACCAACAATAATGATTCTATTAGTACCCCGATTGCTCCTATTACCGATGCTGAATCTTGTGAAATCAAGCTGCTCCGTTGAATCTCGTCATGAAAGATCAATTTTCCGGCCTTCCCAGTGAAGATGCCACTACCCATCTAAACAACTTTGTTGATTTGTGCGATATGCAAAAGAAGAGGGATACGGATAATGATATTGTCAAATTAAAGCTATTTCCATTTTCGCTTAGAGATCGTGCTAAAACTTGGTTCAATTCTTTGCCTAGAAATAGTATTGATTCATGGAATAAGTGCAAAGATGCCTTTATCCCTAAGTATTTTCCTCCTACTAAGATTATCTCTCTTAGAAACGATATTATGAATTTCAAGCAACTAGATCATGAGCATGTTGCACAAGCTTGGGAGAGAATGAAATTGATGATATGTAATTGCCCTATTCATGGTTTGAACTTATGTATGATTATACAAAACTTTTATGCTGGCTTGAATTTTGCTTCTAGAAATCTTTTAGATTCGGCCGCGGGGGGCACTTTCATGGAAATAACTTTAGGAGAAGCTAGTAAACTCCTAGATAATATTATGGTTAATTACTCTCAATGGCACACCGAAAGATCTACTAGTAAAAAAGTACATGCTATTGAAGAGATTAGTGTTTTGAGTGGAAAGATGGATGAACTTATGAAATTATTTGCTACTAAGAGTGCTTCTTCTGATCCTGATGATATGCCTTTGTCCACATTGATTGAGAATAATAATGAATCTTTGGATGTGAATTTTGTTGGTATGAATAATTTTGGTAACAATGCTTATAGAGGAAACTTCAATTCTAGGCCTTTTCCTAGTAAGTCCTCTAACAATTATGGTAATTCCTACAATAATTCTTATGGAAATTTTAATAAGATGCCCTCTGATTTTGAATCTAGTGTTAAAGAATTTATGAATTCGCAAAAGAATTTCAATGCTTTGCTTGAAGAAAAATTTCTTAAGATCGATGAGTTAGCTAGAAACATGGATATAATTTATCTTGATGTTGATTCTTTGAAACTTAGATCTATTCCACCTAATCATGATATCAATGAGTCTCTCAAAGCCATGAGAATTTCCATTGATGAATGCAAAGAAAGAACCGCTAGGATGCGTGCTAAAAGAGATTGCTTTATGAAAGTGTGTTCTTCTAGTTTTCATGATAATAAAGATGAAGATATAAAAGTTATTGATGTATCTCCTATTAAATCCTTGTTTTCTAGTATGAATCTTGATAAAGATGGGACTGTAGATGAGTCTACTTTAGCTAAAAGGCGTCCCAATGATTCGGAGTTTTTAGATCTTGATGCTAAAAGTGTCAAAAGTGGGATCGAAGAGGTCAAAACTTTACATAGCAATGAACCCACTATTTTGGATTTCAAGGGATTTAATTATGATAATTGCTCTTTAATAGATTGTATTTCCTTCATGCAATCCGTGCTAAATTCTCCGCATGCTTATAGTCAAAATAAGGCTTTTACCAAACACATAGTTGATGCTTTAATGCAATCTTATGAAGAAAAACTCGAATTAGAAGTTTCTATTCCTAGAAAACTTTATGATGAGTGGGAACCTACTATTAAAATCAAGATTAAAGATCATGAATGCTTTTCTTTGTGTGATTTGGGTGCAAGTGTTTCCACAATTCCAAAGACTTTGTCTGATATGTTAGGTTTCCATGAACTTGATGATTGCTCTTTAAATTTGCACCTTGCGGATTCTACCATTAAGAAACCTATGGTAAGGATTAATGATGTTTTTATAGTTGCAAATAGTAATTATGTGCCCGTAGATTTCATCGTTCTTGATATAGATTGCAATCCTACATGTCCTATTATTCTTGGTAGACCTTTACTTAGAATGATTGGTGCAATTATTGATATGAAGGAAGGAAATATTAGATTCCAATTTCCATTAAGGAAAAACATGGAACACTTTCCTAGAAAGAAAATCAAATTACCTTATGAATCTATTATGAGAGCCACTTATGGATTTCCTACCAAAGATGGCAATACATAGATCTATTCTTGTATCGTGCCTAGCTAGGGGCGTTAAACGATAGAGCTTGTTGGGAGGCAACCCAATTTTATTTTCTTTGTTTTTGCTTCTGTTCAGGAGTAATTATTGCATCTAGCTTCTGTTTAGATGTGGTTTCGTGTTTAAATAAGTATTTGTGCCAAGTAGAACCTTTGGGAAGACTTGTGTGAAGTTTATGCGATCATGGTGTAAAAAGCAGAAACTTTAGCGCTCACGAGATTAGCTATCATTTTTTACTGGAGAGTGATTTTTAGTTGATTCTTTTTGCATATGATTAATAGACAAATTCCTCACATCCACCAATTTATTTCTATTTTTTTAGAGTTACATAAGTATTCGAAAGTTACAGATTGCTACAGACTGTTCTGTTTTTTGACAGATTCTGTTTTTTGTGTGTTGTTTGCTTATTTTGATGAATCTATGAGTAGTATTGGGGGGGTATGAATCATAGAGAAGTTGGAATACAGTAGGTTTAACACCAATATAAACAAAGAATGAGTTCATTACAGTACCCTTGAGTGGTGGTTTGTTTTCTTATACTAATGGAACTCATGAGATTTTTGGCTAAGTTTTGTGTTGTGAAGTTTTCAAGTTTTGGGTAAGAATCCGATGGATTATGGAACAAAGAGTGGCAAGAGCCTAAGCTTGGGTATTCCCAAGGCACCCTAAGGTAAAATTCAAGGACAACCAAAATCCTAAGCTTGGGGATGCCCCAGGAAGGCATCCCCTCTTTCGTCTTCGTCTATCGGTAACTTTACTTGAGACTATATTTTTACTCACCACATGATATGTGTTTTGCTTGGAGCGTCATGTATGATTTGAGTCTTTGCTTTTTAGTTTACCACAATCATCCTTGCTGGACACACCTTTTGAGAGAGACACACATGATTTGCAATTTATTAGAATACTCTATGTGCTTCACTTATATCTTTTGAGCTAGATAGTTTTGCTCTAGTGCTTCACTTATATCTTTTAGAGCACGGTGGTGGTTTTATTTTGTAGAAATTATTGATCTCTCATGCTTCACTTATATCTTTTGAGAGTCTTTTAGAACAGCATGGTCATGTGCTTTGGTTATAAAACTAGTCCTAACATGATAGGCATCCAAGATGGGAATAGTAAAAACTTTCATAAAAAGTGCATTGAATATTATGAGAAGTTTGATACTTGATGATTGTTTTGAGATATGAGGATGGTGATATTAAAGTCACGTTAGTAGAGTAATTGTGAATTTGAGAAACACTTGTGTTAAAGTTTGTGATTCCCGTAGCATGCACGTATGGTGAACCGCTATGTTATGAAGTTGGAGCATGATTTATTTATTGAATGTCATCCTTTGTGTGGAGGTCGGGATCACATGATGGTTAACTCCTACCAACCCTTCCCCTAGGAGCATGTGTTGAATACTTCGTTTTGATGACTTGTAGATTTTTGCAATAAGTATATGAGTTCTTTATGACTAATGTTGAGTCCATAGATCATACGCACTCTCACCCTTCCACCATTGCTAGCCTCTCTTGTACCGCGCAACTTTCGCCGGTACCATACACCCACCATATACCTTCCTCAAAACAGCCACCATACCTCCCTATCATGGCATTTCCATAGCCATTCTGAGATATATTGCCATGTAACTTTCCACCGTTCCGTTCATATGACACGCTTCATCATTTCACTCACATAGAGTCATATTTTGTTCTAGCTTCGAGTTGCAAGTAAATAAAAGTGTGATGATCTTCATTACTAGAGCATTGTCCCAGTGAGGAAAGGATGATGGAGACTATGATTCCCCCACAAGTCGGGATGAGACTCCGGACGAAAGAAGAAAAAAAGGCCATAAAAAGAAAAAAAGAAAAAAAGAGAGAGAAAAGGCTCAAAGAAAAAAAAGAAAAAAGAAAAAAAAGGAAAAAAGAGAAAAAAGAGAGAAGGCACAATGTTACTATCCATTTTCCACACTTGTGCTTCAAAATAGCACCATGGTCTTCATGATAGAGAATCTCTTGTTTTGTCACTTTCATATACTAGTGGGAATTTTTATTATAGAACTTGGCTTGTATATTCCAATGATGGGCTTCCTCAAATGCCCTAGGTCTTCGTGAGCAAGCAAGTTGGATGCACACCCACTTAGTTATTTTGTTGAGCTTTCATACACTTATAGCTCTAGCGCATCTGTTGCATGGCAATCCCTACTCACTCACATTGATATCTATTGATGGGCATCTCCATAGCCCATTGATACGCCTAGTTGATTTGAGACTATCTTCCTCTTTTGTCTTCTCCACAACCACCACTCTATTCCACATAGTGCTATATCCATGGATCACGCTCATGTATTGCGTGAAAGTTGAAAGGTTTGAAAAAATTGAAGTGTGAAACAATTGCTTGGCTGAAACCGGGGTTGTGCATGATTCGAATATTTGGTGTGATGAAGATAGAGCATAGCCAGACTATATGATTTTGTAGGGATAACTTTCTTTGGCCATGTTATTTTGAGAAGACATGATTGCTTTATTAGTATGCTTAAAGTATTACTATTCGTATGTCAATATAGACTTTTATATTGAATCTTTTGGATCTGAACATTCATGCCACAATAAAGAAAATTACATTGAGAATTATGTTGGTTAGAATTACACATCAAAAATTCTGTTTGTATCATTTACCTACTCGAGGACGAGCAGGAATTAAGCTTGGGGATGCTTGATACGTCTCCAACGTATCTATAATTTTTTATTGTTCCATGCTATTATATATTCTATTTTGGATGTTTAATGGGCTTTATTATACACTTTTATATTATTTTTTGGGACTAACCTACTAAGCCAATGCCCAGTGCAAATTGCTGTTTTTTGCCTATTTCAGTGTTTCGCAGAAAAGGAATATCAAACGGAGTCCAAACGGAATGAAACCTTCGGGAGAGTTATTTTTGGAACGATATCAACACGGAAGAGTTGGAGTACACGCCAGGAAGCGAAGGAGGTGGCCATGAGGGCAGGGGCGCGCCCAAGGGGTAGGCGCCCCCCCCCCCACCCTCGTGGGCCACCTGTTGCTCCCCATACGTCCCTCTTCAGCCTATATATACCTACGTACCCTGAAAACATCGAGGCAACAGACGAAACCCTAATTCCACCGCCGCAACCTTCTGTTCCCGTGAGATCCCATCTTGGGGCCTGTTCCGGAGCTCCGCCGGAGGGGGGTCGATCACGGAGGGCTTCTACATCAACACCATAGCTCCTCCGATGGGTTGTGAGTAGTTTACCGCGGACCTTCGGGTCCACACTGTGGGTTTATGATAAAGATTATCTATGAACAATATTTAATTCTTTTCTGAAATCTTTTATGGATGATTATAATATCCTTCCAAGTCTCTTCGAATTATCGGTTTGGTTTGGCCTACTAGATCTATAGTTCTTGCAATGGGAGAAGTGCTTGGCTTTGGGTTCAATCTTGTGGTGTCCTTTCCCAGTGACAATAGGGGCAGCAAGGCAC
Source organism: Secale cereale (assembly GCA_902687465.1). Classification (NCBI taxonomy): domain Eukaryota; kingdom Viridiplantae; phylum Streptophyta; class Magnoliopsida; order Poales; family Poaceae; genus Secale; species Secale cereale. The sequence goes on from LR738710.1 coordinate 839,460,674, forward strand.
GTATTGTATTGTTGCCATCGAGGATAAAAATATGGGGTTTATATCATATTGCATGAGTTTATCCCTCTACATCATATCATCTTGCTTAAGGCGTTACTTTGTTCTTATGAACTTAATACTCTAGATGCATGCTGGATAGCGGTCGATGTGTGGAGTAATAGTAGTAGATGCAGAATCGTTTCGTTCAACTTGTCACAGACGTGATGCCTATATACAATGATCATGCCTAGATATTCTCATAACTATGCGCTTTTCTATCGATTGCTCGATAGTAATTTGTTCACCCACCGTAGAATTCTGCTATCATCAGAGAAGCCACTTGTGAAACCTATGGCCCCCAGGTCTATCTTCATCATATTAATCTTCCATCAACTATTACTTTGCTTTACTTTGCATTATTTACTTTCTGTTTCTATACCAAAAATACCAAAAACCTTATCTTATCATATCTATCAGAACTCACTCTCGTAAGAGACCGGGAAGGGATTGACAACCCCTTTTATTGCGTTGGCTGTGAAGTTCTTATTTTTTGTGCAGGTGTGAGGGACTCGCGCGTGGTCTCCTACTGGATTGATACCTTGGTTCTCAAAAACCGAGGGAAATACTTATGCTACTGTGCAGCATCACCCTTTCCTCTTCGAGGGAATACAATGCAAGCTCGAGAAGTAGCAGTACTGCGTCGTGCGGGCGGAGAGAGGGGATAATGGTTGGATTTACCCCCTCCTATAAAAGGGGGTCATCTTCCCCATTGAGTCTAACCCTTTGAGCTCTTGTTCTTACCCCATTGTTGACCTTCTTCGAGCTTGCTATCTCTCAATCCCTCCATGGATTCTTGCTAGATTTGGGGGGGGGAAGAGAGAGGAGATCTAGATCCACATTTCCACCAATCACTTTCTCCTCTATGTGAGGGGAACCCCTTGGATCTAGATCTTGGAGTTCTTGGTGTTCTCCTTCTTGTTCTTCCTCTCATTTTCCTTCCTAGCATTAGTTGCTTTGCTGGGATTTGGGAGAGAAGGACTTGGGCACTCCGTGTGCCCTTGCCATTGCATTTGGTGCATCGGTTTGAGTTATCCACGGTGATATGTGGAAGTGAAGTTGAGAAGCTTATTACTCTTGGGTGCTTGGTACCTTTGAGCTTGTTCCTCTTGGGTGCTTGGGCGCCTAGACGATTGAGGTCACCTCGGAGCCATATTCCATTATGGTGAAGCTTCGTGGTGTCGTTGGGGGGGCTCCAATCAAGTTGTGGAGATAGCCCCAACCTTTGCGGTGTTCGGAGCTCAATCATTGTGGTGTAAAGCTCCGGACAAGCGTCGGGGTCTCCAAATAGGTTGTGGAGATCACCCCGAGCAATTTGTACGGGTTCTGTAACCACCCCTAAGGGTTGCCATTTGTACGGGTTCGGTGACCGCCCTCAAGGGTCCCTTAGTGGAATCACGACATCTTGCACTGTGCGATGGCGTGAGGAGATTACGGTGGCCCTAGTGGCTTCTTGGGGAGCATTGTGCATCCACACCGCTCCAAATGGAGATTAGCATCCGCAAGGGTGTGAACTTCGGGATACATCGTCGTCTCCGCGTGCCTCGGTTATCTCTTACCCGAGCCCTTTACTTATGCACTTTACTTTGTGATAGCCATATTGTTTCTTGTCATATATCTTGCTATCACCTAGTTGTTTATCTTGCTTAGCATAAGTTGTTGGTGCACATAGGTGAGCCTAGTTGTTGTAGGTTTTGTGTTTGACAAATTAACCGCTAGGTTTATTTCGCATTTGTTCAAGCCTAAACCGTAATTATTTTAAAGCGCCTATTCACCCCCCTCTAGGTGACATCCACGGCCTTTCACCTGTCCGTGACCCTGCTATTGCTGATGTCGATTCAAATTCAGAGAAAAGCCCGTGGCTCCTGCTACCACAGCATGTGCACCACACACACAACCAGTAGACAGCCCGTGCGTACCACACGCGAAACCCCGGTCGTTGCCCCTGCTCGCCTTTGACCTTCGGCCATCGACCCCACGCCCCTCAGCCCGTCGAGATGCGCATGCACCACAACAACCATCGCCCCTCGCTATGCCTTCGCCACTGAGAGAGACACACGAGATACACCATAGATGGGAGGGGTGCAGCGAGAGGGAGATGAGGCGCAACGGGGGTGTGGGGAGGAACCCTAGCCCGAGGCAGCTCCCGGTCAGTCCGCCAATGCGCCGCTGCTCCCCGCCTCTCCGGACAACCCCACAACCATCATCAGAGGGTAGTGGAGTCACCGACGTCCCCTTGAAGACCACTCGATGGGCCAGGACGAAATCAGGGGAGGAAGGGAAGGAGATCACACCAATGGGAGGTCTTGCGATGGCAAGCCGGAGGTCTACGCCAAGATCTATTTCGATACTTGATCGGTTGGATCGCAAAGACGTTCGACTACATCAACCACGTTACTAAACGCTTCCGCTTTCAGTCTACGAGGGTACGTGGACACACTCTCCCCGCTCGTTGCTATGCTCTCCTAGATAGATCTTGCGTGATCGTAGGATTTTGTTTGAAATACTACGTTCCCCATCAACGGCGCCTACAGGTAGGGGACGACGCCCGCGGGCGTCGCCGTCGTCATGGCTGGCTGAATCAGCCTGGATTTCTCCGGGCACTACACCGCCCCCAGCCCCATCTTCAAACCCGGCGCCCGGCAGCTTGGGACGACCGAAGACCAAATCTGAAAGAGGACCCGAGCGTTGGAGGCGAAGGCGTCAGATCTGGACGGGTGCCCCCACGGCCCGGCGTCCAGCAGCCTCAACCGGCCACCGCATTGCCGCCCGCGTGGCCAAGGCAGCCGGCCAGAACCCGCGGCCGCCGTTGGCAGAGGACGGCGTCGCGCCACCACTCGAGGCCGCCGCCTCGGCCCCAGGGCCCCCCGCACGCGACGGAGCAGGAAAATCCCCGCCGCCACCTTCCCCGGCGGCCGCGCGGCGTGCCGGCGACCCCCTCCGGTGGCGATGATGTAGAGGAGAAGGGGAGGGAGGCCGACGACGGGCTGGGGTTGGCGCCGCCTGAGTCACCCCTGCGGGAGCGACGCGGGGGCCAAGGGGGTGTCGGTCTAAACCTCTCCTCTCTCAACACAGCACGGACACCTTGCTGTCATAAACTTACAACACTCACCCAAAGATCTGCCCTAAACCTCTCCTCCCTCAGCACAACACGAACACCTTGCTGTCATAAACTTCTAGAAAAGCCAGCTGGCAACTCACTTACACTGGGACCCAACAACAGCCACACTTAGCACCTACTCACCCCCCTAGCTACTAGACCTGGTCAGAAATAATGTAGTTCGTTGCGACTCCTCTCACAACCAAGCTTATTTGAGCTGCAGTCTGCAGGTTCTCACCAAGGGTTAATTTCTGTCTTTCGTACCACAAGTACCATGCTGCAGTTGCCACAGTTTCTCTCAATTTCGATAGACCCAGGACATGATGTGGATGCCCTCGTCTTTCGAATAACTTCTCCCGCCATGTCCACCAAGCAAGCCTTTTTGAAGATATCATCCACAACTAATGATTTCCACACGTCTGATGCCAGTTTGCGCTCAAATAGCAAATGCTTGATATTATCAGGACCTAGATTGCATGCAGGGTAACTACGGTTAATTTTGATATGTTTATTGGCCAAAACTGAGCAGCACGGGATCGCACTATGAAGTGCCCTCAAGATTTTTAACTTCGATGGGCATGATAAACTCCACATAGATTTCCAAGTATATTTCTATTTAGAGGACTGCTCCGAATTCTGTATTTTGCTACCAAACTAGACTCCCATACGCCTTGGTAAGCTGGGCGCACTATGAATATTCCTGTTCTCGTCATGTTCCAAGCTGACAAAATCGGTCATATCATGCAACGGTAGTGGTATTGCAGGTATTTATTCATGTTCACGTTATAGGCGTTTGTCTTCCATGGATCCAGTATTTATTCATCCACGCATGTGTGTCTGCATGTTGGATCATTCCGATTTAACGTTTCTCTACATCGGCAGTGGTTGATGTTCGGTTGCACGGGTCCTATGAGGACTTTGCACGACGAATTTTTGACTGTCTACTACAACAATGTTAGCTCGGCTCCGACGAGAGAAGGGCGATGACGACAACATGTCTTTGGGTCGCTCCAGTGCTTGTAGTCGTCGCAAGCTGGCCAATAAACCTGAGTGTAAATTTTCTTCTAGTGTTTTTTAACAGTCCATGAATATACATCAGAAGTTTTCTCGATTCTTTATTTATTTGACCATGGGCAAATTCATTGTACGACCATGTCCACGATTTACTTAAGTCAAAGTGCTTAGCAAGTAAAATTTTGTACTAGCCAGAGTAAAATGATAGGAGTATTTATTAAATTCAGTCAAAGTGCAACTCCTCTCTCCACTCCATGGATTCCAACCTAGGTAGGCACTATAGGCTGCGCACCTGAAAAGGCTACGCAGCTCGTCGTCCACTCCCATCGACCGCCCATCCTCCTCCTTTACTGCGCTGCGCACGACAGACAAGACACCGGCATTGCCAAGGCTCCTTCTTCCCCGCATTTCAGATCGCCGCCGACGATCGTCCGGCCGACCGTCCGCCGGAGTCTGCCCCAAGGTAAATCCTCTCGGTTCTTCCCCGCTTTCAAATCCATTCCTTTCTCTCCTTTTAATCCGATTTATAGATCACTGAACTGAAGCACTTCTTTCTTGCGCCCCAAAATCTGCTAGTGCCTTTTCTTTTATCACAATCATCATGCGTTGTAGTACTAGTAGTAATGTCTGCTTCTCCGTATCTTTTCCGCGCAAGGAGCAGCCAGCATGCCGGAAACCATGCTGGAGGACCTGCCGGAGTGGCTCGTCGCCGACGAGATCCTCGTCCGGCTGCCGCCCAAGGACGTGCTCCGCTGCCGCGCCGTCAGAAAGTCGTGGCGCGCCGCCACTTCCACCGACAGCTTCATCCTCGACAACCGCCGCCGCCAGCCGTCGCTCCCCATCATCGAACAACACGACGAGGGCATCTCCTGCCTCGCCGCCGCCGCCGCCGGAGATCACAAGATACGGCCCGTCCTCCGGTACACTCGCCATTCAGTTTCCAACATCGCCGCCTGCGATGGCCTCCTCATCCTGTCGCATCAGTCCGGCTTCTACATCTGCAACCCGGCCACCCGCAAGTGCGCCCCCCTGCCGCGTCCTCCGCTGCAGCCAGGATTCAGGGCCCCCGACGTCGTCGCCTTCTACCGACACGACGCATCCCCCCGAGAGTACCGGGTGCTTTGGGTTTTCGCGGCACAGATGGCGAGGCGCACCACGTTCGAGCCGCCTCGTTACTTCGTCCTCCCGGTGGGATCGGACCAGCCAAGATGCATCCAATGGCCGACTGTTTTACATAGTTATCCCGCTTCTTCTTGCTTCCCACCAGTCCACCATCGTGGTGCCCTGCACTGGGGACTCAGCCTCGGCATAACGGTGTTGGACACGGTAACCGAGACATTCCGGCACATGAGCCGCCCAGCACAGCTGCAGGGCGTCAATTTTTCACTCTTCGGTCTTGGTGGCGACCTTGCTTTGCGCCACACGTCCGGTGACTGCCTCACTCAGGACATTTGGGTGCTGCAGGACTATGACGCCGAGACGTGGGCATTTCGGTACCGGATTGACCTGCGAGCGATGGAGGTGTCGCCGCCGCTTGATTTGAGTGTGAAGTATGTCTCTATGATGGCTGTGATCAATGGCCGTGAGCTGTTGATCCAGCATGGTCCTTTCCGTCTATTGCATTGTGGCATTGATGGTGTGTTTTTAGGAAATGTGGAAAGCAAAGACCATGAAAACATTTTGAGTCAGTTTGCAAAACCTTTGACACTCACTAGGCATCGCCTCCAGGAGAGCATGATTTCACTTCCATTGTTTGAGATGCGACAAGAAGATGCCGTGCACGAGGAGCCTCCATTCACCATACTTCTATAAGATGCCGTGCTCTATCTATAATACTTTGGACTCCTTGCTTGCTGTGCCGCTGGAGTGTCTTATCCCATATATGGGCCATGTCTTTCGCTACTTGTTCTTACTATGTCGTAGTAGAACTGAACTATTAGGACTGAGGAAGTGGCGCTTGTGCTACTAACATTTGGTACTTGTTATGCTATCCTCAATATAATGTACGGTATATGTTATGAACAATGGAGCTTATATGCTTTAGAACTGTTCTACACTCCTACTGTTTCTCCCTTGTTTACTTTCAGTTCTCCATTGTCGAAAAGCACAAAATTCTGCTATCATCATTTGGGAAGCTATCAGTGGTTTGGTGCTCAGCATAGTTTTGTGTTCGATTGTTTACTACAGCCACAAATAATTTGATCATTACCACTATCATGTGTCTGATTGCTACTTCAGTACAGCTATTGTTGAAAAAGTTTGCAAAATCTTTGTTGCACTGGCTTTCACCATTTCGGATAAAAGAGCTTGGCTGCTATTTTTATGTCCTGGATTTGTTTTTGTTTTTTTTGTAGACATAGGTTACAAGCATAGTTAAAAAAGGCGTGCCTAAGCGAGCGCTTAAGCGCGCCTAGGCTCTAGGCGTTGGCGAAACGCATTGCGCATAACTACGCTTAATCTGTGCATAACTGCGCATAAGCATGCGCTTTGGTCAGTAAAGCGCAAGGCGGTGGCAAAACACACAATTAACGCCTAACGCTTTTTGGAACTATGGTTACAAGTGTGCTATTTTAACCATCATCATGCTGTTGGACGGCTGGTGATTGTCTATTTATTACTGTAATATGGCTGTCTCTTTTGCCTTTTATTGTCTGTGGGTTTATGGATTTACTGCTGGTGCTTGGCTCTGCTGTTAAGCTGTTCTCTGTCAGTTTTACTCAAAATGAGGAGCTGGACATGCATGTCCTATTGTTGCAGCATCTAACCCAAATGAGCGATGTCTTTTGTTCTTTCTTCTTCCTATTTCGTAGTAAAACCGAACAATTTCGATGGCGGAAGAATGGAGCTTCTATGCCTCAAAACTGTTCTACTGTTCTCCCCTGTTTACTTTCAGTTTCGAATGCTAATTCTGCATCATTTGGGAAGCTAGCTGTTCTACTGTTCTCCCCTGTTCTACTGTTTCCTCCCCTGTTTACTTTCAGTTGTCCATTGTTGAAAAACACAAAATTCTGCTATCATCATTTGGGAAGCTAGCTGTGATTTGGTGCTCAGCGTAGTTTTGTGTTTGATTGTTTACTAGTGACAAGTAATTTGGTCACTACTATTTACTGTCCTGTGTCTGATTGCTACTTCGATGCAGCTATTGTTGAAAAAGTTAGCCAGAATTTTGTTTCACTGGATTTCACCATTTCAGATAAAAGAGCTTTGTCTGCTACTTTTATGTCCAGGATTTGGAATTTATTTGTAGGAATAGGTTATTGGAGTGCTATCTTAATCATCCTGCTATAGTCTGCTGGAAGGCTGGTGATTGTCTATTTATGATGCCAATAGCTAGTGTTATTTTACTGTAATATGGCTGTCTTTTTTGCTTTTATTTTCTGTGGGTTTGTCGATTTACTGCTGTCAATTGGCTCCGTTGCTAAGCTGTTTTTTTGTCAGTTTTACTCAAAATGAGGAGCGGGAAATGTCCTACCGCTGCAGCGTCTTGCCCAAATTAGCGCTATCTTCTTCCTATAAAGCTTATGCTTGTTATGCTATCTTGAACGCCATGTTCATGTTATTTAGAATGGAGCTTCTATGCTTCAGAACTGTTCTACTGTTCTCCCCTCTTTACTTTCAGTTTTGCATTGCTGAAAAGCACGAAAGACATGGTTTCAATTTCAAATGCTAATTATGCATCATTTGGGAAGCTAGCTGTTAATCGGTGCTCAACATAGTTTTGTGTCTGATTGGTTCTACAGTGACAAGCAATTCGATCACTACCAATGTCTTGGTGTCTGATTGCCACTTCAATACAGCTATTGTTGAAAAGGTTGTCAAGTACTTTGTTTCATACTTCCATTGGCTCTCGCCATTTCGGAGAAAAGAGCTTGGCTCTGGCATTTGTACCAGGATTTCTTCTTCCTTTTTGGTAGGAATAGGTTTCAAGGTGTTCTGTCTTAATCATCATGTTGTGGTGATAGTGTGTTTACGCTGTTGTTAGCTAGTGCCACTATACTGTATGGATGTAGGGCTGGTGCTTCATGTCTCTTTTTCTTCTATGGTATTATTGTTGGAGTTACCGATTTACTCGCTTCTGATCTACTAGTGCATGTTCGCTTGTTGAGCTATGCTGCCTGAGTGTTTGGGTTACAGCCAAAATAGTACGTATATGATAACCATTTGTTGGCCATGACCAAAAATTGGGTCACTATTTGGATTTTTTCGATAAAGGACGCTTTTATTAACTCAAAATGTAGCATCGAGTGGATACAAAGCATAAAGAGCGACATCCGGCCTCTGCATAGCTAAGATGCACACAGCCATCAAACAAATAGTCTGACAAAGAATATAAAACGACAACGTGGCAACAGTAAAGCCATATGAGGCCGAAACTATGCTTATGTCGACTGAGAAGGTGGACCGATTCGAAGATTATGCTGCCATCCATGTTGGGGAAAAATCGGTTCTGGTGCTGCTGTTCTATGGAGCTGGCAACATCAATTGCTCAACAGTCAATCACGAGAACAACACAGACATGATCTCGTTGCTGGATTTCAAAGCGGCTACCAACGACCCAGCAGATGCCTTGAGATCCTGGAACCGAAGCGTCCACTACTGCAGCTGGATGGGTGTCAGATGCAGACCAGGGAATCCAGGGCGCGTCGCCGCTCCGGAACTCGCCGGCAAAAGCTTGTCGGGCGAGATCACCCCCTCTCTTGGGAACTTAACGTTCCTTCAGGCACTTAATTTGTCCGTCAATAGCTTCTCTGGCCAGTTACCTTCCCTGAACCAGCTCCAGGAGCTGTTCCTCCTTGACCTGAGATCCAATTCGTTCCAGGGGATAATTCCTGGCTCACTCACAAACTGTTCAAAACTACAGATTATTGATCTTTCTATAAACATGCTAGAAGGACCAATCCCCACAAAAATTGGTTCGCTCTACTATCTACTCACTCCGTCCGAAAATACTTGTCATCAAAATGAAAAAAAGGGATCCCCTCCCCTCCCCCGTGTCGCTCTATCCAGGGCGACACGGGCGGCCCGTCAAACCCTAGCTGCCGGCTGCCCCTAGCCCTCCCCTCCCCTCGCCGCTGCCGAAGGAGGCCCTTGGGCGAAGCCCCTGGGGCGGACGGCGGCGGCAGGGTACCTCCTGTTCGGCTCGCGGCGGTTGGCGGTGGATTCGCGAGTGCTGCAGCGGCAGCGACGGGTGTGGCGGCACGGCTGGGTGGCTTATTTCGCCGGCGTGGCGTCGCCTGGTGCTGCCCGTGGCCGCGGTGGGCGTGGCTGCCCTTGCTCCCAGATGCGAGTGGTGGCCTCCGACGGGATGCTCTGCTTCTCCGTGCGTTTGGCCGCGCGGGATCCCGGTCATCAGCCGCCATCGAAGCCACGCCCCTCTGGCCATCTCCTCGATGCCCTGCTTCTGCAACGATGGTTCCCGTGGGGATTTCCCATGGCTGTCATCCTCCCGTCTCTCCCAGCAGATCCAACTTCGTCATCGCGCCGTCTCACCCCGTCCATCGCAGGTATACTCCCTTCCGCCAGAGTTGGTGTCCTGAGGTTGAGCCTCGTCTCCGACTTCCTACTGTTTGTTGGCTGTTGGAACGTTGGTGTATCCGGGCTTCTCAGGTTGACGTGGGGATCCGGGCGAAAGCTCAGCGACGGCGTCGCCTACGGGCGTCGTTGACCTGCTTGCAGGCGTCGCGTTGGACCCCCTCTCTTGCTCGTGGTGGGCTGCCGGGGATAGGTAGGGATTGAGCGAAAGCTCCGCTCTGACTTGGTCAGCGCTGGTAATGACGGCGCCTGTGGGCGTCGTGCTCTTCCCTGGAAGCGTTGCCATTTTCCCCCTTCCCCTGCAGCATCGGTTCCCTGAGTGTGGCGTGCTCGACGAGTCTTAGACCAAGCAATTTCCTTTGGTGTGCATGCTAAAGACCCCATGGCTACCGTTGTGTTGCGGCGAGCTTCGTGCTCTTGGTGTAGTCTCGGTTCATCTTTGCTCAATGATGATGCAGGATGTCTCCCCAACTTGTTAATCGTTTTGAATTTCCGCGGCGGAGCTCCCTGTTGAGGTTCGTGTTTGGTTTAGGCACTCGTTGACTATTGATGCTCCTCTGTTGCGCCGTGGGGTTTGATACGCACGCCGGTGTGGTGGGTTAGGCCGATTATGAAGTCTTGGTATTGTGATCCTTGAGGACATCCCACTTCTACTTGTGTCCCTTTGTGTTGGTCTTTGGTCATGCTACCTAGGTCGAGCCTTGTCTTTGGCATTTTTCTCTCTTCTTCTTTTATCCTACTTGTATGGTTTTCGGCCTGTTTTCCTCATAAACGGGTCAATTTGTTAAGGTTTTCGATCCTGTTTTCCTTACAAACTGGATCACTCTTCTGGCATTATGGCCACTTTGAGTAATCTCTACTCCTAATGTCTGAGTTGGTGAATAGTCTCCACGGTTTATTTTCGTCCCACCACTTTCGCTGGTTTTTTTTCGTCTCCTCCCCACCGCACCCCATCCCACGCAGCCACGCAAAAAAAACCACACCCAACGAAAAAAAACTCTATCGAACCCATCCTTCGTTGCCCACTCCCATCGATCCCATCGACCCCCGCCGCCGCCGTCCGAGGGGGAGACGCCGCCGCCGCCTCTGCAAGGCAGGGCCGTTTGAATCCCGCCGCCGCCGAACTCCCAGGAACGCCCGACGGCATACCCTGGAAGGTCTGGATCAAGGAGGAGCACAGGTATACCCCGCCGTCAAAATCTCAATTGCAATCCACGAATTAAAGCAGGACTCCCCGATTCGTCAGACAGATCCTGCTGTTGGCCGAGACCCTCGCCGTCTACCTCCACCAGCCATCCCGCACACCCTTGCTCTCCGTGCGTCGCGCCATTCCCCAACCAGTTGTGTCCCGCCTCTATCCTAACCGTCGAAATCGGCCTCGCCGGCGGCGCCGCTCCCGTGTGCTTCGTGCTCCCGCGCTGCTGCCGTCGCGATGTTCGGGGGATCCATGGCGGCCAGCTGCTTGTCAACCACAACGAGCGGAGGTAGCGAGTTGGATTTGGCCACGCCTGAGGTGAGCGGAGCAGAGCAGCGTGGCTGACGGCGTCATACCTCCTGATTGAACAAAAATCTCATACGCTTGACTACACAAGTGAGTCTCGAATTTCTGTGTTTTCGTCTATTCACAAAAATGAATCCATCCGCCAGTGCGGACTCCTCTTGTTGCGTGGTTTGATTTCAAAAATAGGACTGGAAGCAAATAGTATTGTGTGAGTTTGATAGATGGATCCCATCCACCTCCTTTCCGATTTATAATCCATCCACTGCCATGGATTTGTTCCAATTTATTCATGAAATTGTGCTTTGCTGATGAACTGTTGAATTATGGGGCTCAAAATAATTACAAATTGATGTCATATCATTCAGTCTGTCATGTTCTTGTGGGCCGGCAGTGATTTCGTGACCGCGGCATTGCGGCGCGGTAGCCGGGGGTCGTGACGTGCCGCAGGCACACACGGCGGTGGTCGCGCATGGGGCTGCGCTGGTCGTGACCACATGTGCAGGTCGCTCAGCATGAAAGGTAGATAGAGAAACGCTCTTATATTTCTTTAAAGAGAGAGTATTTTTTACATCTAATTTGAAGTTGGTTTGAAGCTCCTGTCTTTATCCTCTTTTTTCTGCCTGTATGCATGTTTGTTTGCAAGAATCATGCTAATGCATGTTTCGAGCTGAATTGGTGGTAAGATTGGAAATTACTTGGAATTTTATTAGAGTGGAATTACTTGGTATAGTTGTAACAGGTGTGGAGTGTGTTCATGCGTACTGCTTAAAAGAACGTTGGTATATTTCTGAACGAGATGTCTTTGTCACAGTACTACAACCTTGAGAATATTAATTAGTCTTTTTCATAAATGCATGATTTGGGTTGTAAAAATATAATTTCTGATAGTGAATGTACTATTGATAACGATAATCTTTTGATGATTGTTTTGCAGGTTATTATGTGGATAGTGCTGCTCCGATTCTCCATTCGTATTAATTTATGTCCATCGTGCCTTTGTTTATACTACAGATGATGCAAACAAGCTCCTTAATCCCAAGGCTTACGATAGTTACAATTATATATCTCAGGCTTGGCATTTGTTACCTTGCATGAGTTAAATCTTCTCCAGCATCGTGCATGTTTTTGCTGAGGTCCAAAATTTGGTACGCTCCCATATACTTTACCTTCAATTGCAGCTTTTATGTTGTATGGGATTAACATGTAGAGCTCCATGTACACTCTATGGCACGGGTTGGCTGGAACTCATGTTGTAGTTTTATTTACACCATTAATCTGTTATATAGAAGCTTGTTTCGTACTCCCTCCGTTCCCAAGTATAAGACCGTTTAGAAATTCCAGTAAAGACTACATACAATCTACACTCTAAAATGTGTCTATAAACCAAAGTTTTAAATAGCGCGCTAAGACTTTTAGCGGCGGACCTCCTCTAAATGCTATAGCGTGCTATAGCATGCTATTTAAAATGTTTGCTCATGTGGTTGGACAAAATGCATTTAGCGCGGAACCTCTTCTAAAAGCTATAGCGTGCTATTTAAAACTTTGCTATAAACATCCGTGAGAGAGAGAGAGAGAGAGAGGGAGAGGGAGAGAGAGGGAGAGGGAGAGGAAACCACTGATGTTGTGTGGTGCATGCTCCTTTTTTCTTGAATTGGGTGTCATGCATGCCTCTTGTATGCGCACTGTTGGTGTACTTTTGGGGGTAATTAATTTGTTCAGAGAGACTGGCAAAAAAAACTCAGTCAAGAGGAAAGATTCTCAAGATTGAGAGAGATTTGTATTTGTTGGGCCAGTTATTCGGTGTTTCCTTATGTGCACTATTTATTGTGTATATTGGAATTTGTACTAACCATTTAGATGATAAACTATGTATTGTCATTTATTGTTTTGTGTCCTGAGTATTTGGAGAATATGCTTGTAGGGTTTCCTCAATAATCTCTCTGCTCTAAAAGGTAAGAAGGCCTTTTTTTTTAAGTCTGTGCTCTTGCTGATCCTATGTATGAGTTGTGTGTCGAAGGCTTAATAACGTGTCAGTTTCCCGTACTAATACATGTTCCTTCTACCATTTCCTTTTATATGAACATTGCTTCTTTTGTTGTTCCAAGGTTTTTTGACAGATTGGTATCATCCTTAGAAGAAAATAAGCATCATGAGGTGAAACTACGAGCGCAAAGAAGCTGCAAAACATAATAATGGAGATGCAAAATGTACTATCAAGGTCCTGGCTGAAGTAAGTCCTTTTATGTTCTGATTGCAGCGTTCGTGGTCACCACGGTGATGTGAGTTCGTGTTGCGTTGTCTCCATGTACTCCCTCCGTTCCTAAATATAAGTCTTTTTAGACATTTCAAATGAACTACAACATACGGATGTATGTAGACATATTTTAGAGTATAGATTCACTTATTTCACTCGGTATGTAGTCACTTGTTGGAATCTCTAGAAAGACTTATATTTGGAAACGGAGGGAGTATTTACTAAAACATTTACACTGTGCTCTTCTATTTGGAGAAGGAAGCATGGTGCAGCCTACCAAGCTGGGGAGAACCATAGAATGTCCATCTTGGAATTAGTTGTTCGACTGAGATGTGCTGGACAAAGATATTGCCAGTTCCTTTGAGTATGCTTGACTTGTATAATGTGATTTTCATTTATTTAGAGTAAATTACATAATATATAGATATCCATTATTATGGCTTTAGTAACTGATTTTCTCATGTTTAGAAACATGAGAGGTGGGGGGGGGGGTCTTTGCTTTACTTTGATTTTATATACCTCAATATAATTTTTACATATGCTGCAATCACAAAAATATTATCAACAAAAAATATTAAAATATTCAAAAATGAAATTACTACTTCCAAACATTTGACTGATTAGTCACCAAAAAAAGAAGATCAAAAGCATATTTCTAATTAATAAGGTTGACAAGATATGCATTGCTACGCAGTTAGGAACTAATATGTGAATGGTAATTGTGAGCCGGATGCGCACTTGACGTGGAGATAGCCGGTACCACAAGAATAAGTAATTCTCTGGTAAAAATGGTCGGTACTGTTGCGTGTTGCATGACCAGTGTTAAACCTCTAAAATATGTATGCCCCCTTGGAATGCACCGGCAATTAACAAGACCACTACTATTTGCAGGACACCAGACTCTAAACATTGGTCAAGCTGGAGCGACTCAAGATGCAGCTTGACTTTTGGTACAGTATATGAGTGATTCAAATTTGCTCAAGGTTAATAATAGCTAGCATGGAGCCAACCGGAGGAAGGTAACTCTTGATTCTAAAGTTTACAATCCTCCCAACATCCAGTGCCATGGACACTGAATGTTGTGACGTCAATTTGGAAGCCACGGGATGGATCCCTTTCAGAGCGATCTAGACGCCCTCGATGCCTCGACAACTTCACGGGCGTCTGAAGTGTGAACTGAGAGCCCTCGATGCCTCGACAACTTCACGGGCGTCTGAAGTGTGAACTGAGATCATACTTATAACTGGTCAATTTAGCAATAAACCCTGCATTTTAGTTTTTCGCTAGGTGTCCTATATGCACTTTTAATTTTTTTTGTACGTGTGGATAACTTCTTGAAAGCTAAATCTGCCCATACTGTATGTGTTTTTCCGCGAGGTAAACTAAATTTGCATCTTGAGGATTCATGCTTCACAAAAAAAGGACTTTGGTTGTGGCTAACCGGGTTCTCTCTGCCTCTCACAAGTTTTCTTTATTACTATACTACTATTATTTAGTTAGATAACTTGGACTGTCTGATAGGAGTTCTTACTCACTGCTAGAGATGCTAACTGATTCTCTCCGTCTCTCACAAGTTTGTCCTTGTTTTATCTCTTATTCAGGGTAAAAATAATGCCCAGAACAAAGAAATTATGTATTGTACTGTACTCATTATTGTAGTTAAAGATTATCTTCAAAATTGATCATCACTTGGGATGCAACCAACTTGCATGGTTGATGAGACATTAAATTGCCATATTTCATTTCCCTCTTCTTCACATGTTACAAATATATCTTTAACAATAGAGTTTAATATTTGTGTTTTCACAGGTAGGAAGAGACAGGTAAGATCAGTCACGAGTGATGGAGTCATGAGGTTGTTGACGTCGTGCTAAATGTTGGTGTAGGGCCAAAGGAGAAGATATGGTGCAAAATTCTTGAGCTTGACATTATGGTACAATATAAATTTGAGTATTGTTGCCTATCATAGAAGTCTATAGCATATATCACATTACAAAATTCCATGAACAATTGGTCCTCATTATTTCTCTGTTATATTGTTCATGCCCAAGCATGGATGCAGGTGGACGTGGGCGCCAGGGCTAATTTCGTTAGGACCAAATCCCATGAGTTGCCCCAAAATTGTAAATATGAATTTGGATGATTAATTATGATGCTAATGAGGTCATTGGTCCTCGGTAAAATAGCAGCATGAAATAACCTTGCATATATTTGTTGGATTTTAAATTGACACTTTCAACTCAACTGATTTTTTTATTTCTACAGTATTTACTGACTTTTACATCCTATTTTGCACGCTATAGGGAATGATTGTAGGTATTTATGAAGTAGTCCCCATTAGGTGGACTGGGTCAAAATCGAGAAGCATGATTATATTTAAGCTCTTAGCAATTTAGAATGTCAATATCTTCGGGCTGCCTTGCAATATTTTGGAAAATAGTATTTTGTAGGGACTTATATTGCCTCACCTTGAATTAGGCTTATTGTGCTACTGATGAGACTTGAAAGTTCTGACAATGTGCTAAGGACCACCCTCATTTCGGTTTATTCACCCTTAAATTTAAATTTCTATAATGAGAGCTTAAATGCATTATTTTCTTTGGTTTTACCATGAAAGGAAAAAAGAAAGAGAAAAGATAGTGCGCCCTGACGTGCCATGTTGTCCGAACATGTCCTGACCCAGTTCCCTCCCTACATATGGTCTAGGTTGGGGGTTTGCGAATAGCCTGGACATATGACGACAATTTCGGGATCCAATTAGGTGGTGTTATAGACTTCTCTTCTTAATCCAACTGTATATTTTTCAAGTTCGCTAACATGGAAAAAAATGTTGTAAACTTGTGACCACATATTCTTTGGGCAAGTTGTAGCCTTGTTATTCATAATTGATGTTGCTCGTGATTCACCCTTATATTTGAGATTAAAGTCTCCGCTTGGATTATGTTTGGCCCCTAAATACCCTTGTAAAACGATACAAACCTCTAGACGTCATTTTTCCTATAGGCGGAAGTCACGCTGCGGCAGGTATTATACATGTGTATATTGAATCCAGTATTATACAAGTGTATACTGGATCCGGACGAAAAATCTTACACCGATTCCAACCTGGCCCTGAGTGTCTGCTGAATTAGGCTTTTTCTTTAGTTGACAGTGGAATAGGAGGTTACTTTCTTCCCTTTTATGTCACAATTTATACTACAACACACATTTCCTTTTGAGTATTATGCGAGTTCCTTTTGAGCCGATACACCAAATCTGAAGAAAATCATCAATGCAAATTTTGTACCATCTTTGTTTTTGTGCATCAGACATGATGCATTTTTTGTACCACCTTCTTTGTTTTGTGCATCAGATA
Organism: Secale cereale; assembly: GCA_902687465.1. Lineage (NCBI taxonomy): Eukaryota > Viridiplantae > Streptophyta > Magnoliopsida > Poales > Poaceae > Secale > Secale cereale. Next base: position 839,477,466 of record LR738710.1, read on the forward strand.
TGATAAGTCTTTCTATGTGTATTATTGAATTATTATATTTATCAAATTACAATGCAAACGAAATGGATTTCAGTTATTTTTTAATTTGTGTTACCGACTACCTTTTCTATCCATATAAAATTTGCCATGCAACCAGTATAAAATTTAAAAAGCCCGTGGCAACGCACGGGCAGTCTACTAGTATATTCAGGTGGAGGACTCCTCCCTCGATGATTCTCAAAAAATAATATGGAAAAAAAGTAATGTATCTAGAACTAAAATATGTTTAGATACATCCTCTTTTGTTCATTTTGATGACAAGTATTTTCAGACGAAGAGAGTAATTTCTATGGATCTCTCTCAGAATAATCTCACCGGGGCCATCCCGCCAAGCATCACCAACGCCACCCATTTAGTAGGACTTACCCTTCAGGATAATCAACTAGGGGGAAGCATACCTGGTGAACTTGGGCGATTGTCCGACATGCTCATCTTGGCCTTTGGTGGTAATAGGCTGTCAGGTCCAACACCACCATCGACCTTTAATCTTACGTCGCTTGCAGTGTTAGATGGGTATTTGAATATGCTAAGGATGGCATTGCCACTTGACATTGGTGATACCCTCCCTAACCTCGAAATTCTTACCTTGGGCGGTAGCATGCTTGATGGTCATATCCCAGCGTCGCTAGGCAATGCTACAATGCTACAGCTTAACGATTTATCAAAGGCGGCTATTAGGCGCCCGCGCGCTGGCCCAATAATTGGGCCGGTCACGCCCAAGCCACCCGATGCAGCGTCGCACAGCCGTTTGATCTGGCTTCCCGCATCCTTTTCCACCCCGTCCCTGGTCTTCCTCTTCTTCCCGAGGGACACGGCCGCCCCAGGCCTGCGTTGACTACCCCAAGCGAGACGACCGGCATCCAAGCTCGCCATCCCCATCGTCCACAGTCATCGCT
>LR738710.1:839478587-839491196 GCA_902687465.1 Secale cereale
AATGGCATTGGTTCCAGCAAATCAAAAATACAGTGGTAGCAAATAATGCAAATTGGACGTTGTTCCAGCAAATCAAAAAATGCCGGTGGTAACAAAAAATGAAGCTCGCTCCAGCAAACTAAAATGCCGGTGGTAGCAAAAATTGCAAAATTGGGGGCTGGTTCAAGCAAACCCAAAAATTGATGGTAGCAAAAACTTGTGCTGGTTCCAGCAAAAAAATAAACGGTGGTAACAAAAATGCAAAATTGGGCTATGGATGCAGCTTTGCCAGCTATGGATGTAGCTTTGCCAGCAAATGGATGCAACACCTCCGTCGAGCGGTTCCAGCACCTCACCCATGATCCATGGGATGTCGTCGCAGCACCGACGGCGGGGGATGCAGCTTCACCGGCAACGGATGCAACACCTCTGCCAGCCGGTTCCAACACCTCCGCCAAGTCATCATAGCGCCGCCGTCGACGGATGCAGCTTTGCCAGCAATGGATGCATCTTCACCGACGACGGATGCAGCATCTTCGTCATGTCGTCGAAGCACCTCTGTTTGGCGGTTCCAGCACCTCCGTCCACTCCTCATGTGGGCGCCATCTCCAGCCTCGCGGGATACAGGCGTCAGACATCACTGAGGGGGAGGATAAGGAGATTGACGGCCATGGCTTCCGTGGTGGTGGCTGGCCGAGTGGAGTTCGTCGGAGAGGACGAGAAAGGAGGGAGAAGGGGATGGGGATTCGATGCGGGGTGGAAAGAATGAATGGCTAAGAGTGTTTCCTGTAGAGATAAGGATAAGATGAGGGATAGAGGAGCGGTGGCTGGTGGGCCAAGTTTGCCACATGGCGAGCACCTGTGAGACCGGCGGGCAACTCGGCCGGCGCTCCGGCCCCAATCGTTTTCCTTTATCAAATAACAGTTTTGTTGGAGAAATTCCTAGTTTTGGAAAGCTACTAAACCTATCAGTACTAAACCTTGAGTATAACAAGCTTGAATCAGGGGACAGCCAAAGCTGGGAATCCCTGCATGGACTAACAAACTGTAGTCAACTGTCTTATCTCTTATTAGATAATAATCAGCTGCAAGGAGCCATACCGGATTCGGTCGGTAAGTTGCCCACTAAACTCACACATCTAAACCTGAGTGGAAACAAACTATCAGGAATAGTTCCTTTAAGCATAGGAAACCTGAGTAGCATAATTGATTTGGATCTTAGCCACAACAGTTTAACTGGTACGAGTACAATTGAAGGATGGTTAGGAAGTCTAACAAACCTATAAAATAATTTCGATGGGTCCATACTACCCTCTTTTGGCAATCTTTCAGTACTAACATTACTTTCTTTAGAAAAAAATGTATTTGAAGGTTCCATACCTCCCATATTAGGAAAACTTTCACAACTCTTAAGGCCAGACCTTAGCTATAATAATCTTCAAGGTAACATACCTCCAGAAATTAGTGAGCTCAAACAACTCATTGCACTATATCTCTCATCTAGCAGACTTTCTGGAAAAATTCCTGATAATCTGGGTCAGTGTCAAGGCCTCGTAACCATCCAAATGGACCGCACTAATCTCACGGGTGGCATTCCAACCTCATTCGGCAACCTTCTGAGCTTGAACATGCTCAATCTCTCCAATAATAATTTATCAGGTACCATCCCAGTAGTTCTAGGTGACCTTCAACTTCTAAGCAAGTTAGACCTATCTTATAATCATCTCCGAGGAGCAATCCCAAGAAATGGAGTATTTGAGCATGCCGCATCCGTTTCACTTGATGGCAACTTTGTGGAGGAGCAACCGATCTCCATGTCCCGTCATGCCCAAATGCTTCTCTGAGAACAGGAAGACACTATACTTTTATTCGGGTGTTGATCCCAATAATTGGTTTCCTGTCACTGGCATTGTTGACTTGGTTTATAATCCATGAGAAGATACCACAGGCAACATTTTCATTGTTGCCTTCTCTCGGGGAGAAAATCCCTAGAGTTTCTTACTGGGATCTAGCTCGAGCGACAGGCAACTTCTCTGAGATAAACTTGATTGGTGAAGGAAGTTACAGTTCAGTGTACAAAGGAAAGTTGAAACAAGTTAAAACGGAAATAGCAGTCAAGATACTTGACCTGGAGATTCCGGGCGCCGAAGGAAGTTTTGCATTAGAATGCAAAGCACTGAGAGGCATTCGTCATAGAAACATTGTTCCTCTCATAACTGAATGCTCTGCAATCGACAACAAAGGCAATGCTTTCAGAGCTCTAATCTATGCTTTCATGCCCAATGGGAACTTGGATACTTGGTTGCATCATCAAGGGAATCAGACAGCTGCAACGCATTTAGGCTTAGCTCAAAGAATAAGCATCGCTACTAACATAGCCGATGCATTGGATTATTTGCACCATGACAGTGGGAGGCCCATCGTCCATTGTGATTTGAAGCCGAGTAACATACTCCTAGACGTTCATATGAATGCTTGTCTGGGAGACTTTGGCATTGCAAGGTTCTACATTGATTCTAAATTGAGAACAGTCGAAGATTCAAGTTCAGTTACCGTAAACGGCACTCTGGGATATTTTTTTTTTTTTAGAAAAGGAGCTTGGGCTCCGGCCTCTGCATCAAAATGATGCATACGGCCATCTTATTAGAAAGGAAACCGTCCATCAAAGGTCTTACAAAATCTGAGCAAAAATTATGAAAAAAAAGGCAAAAAGCTGGATCGCCACAACCGGCCGGCAAAAGTAAGATAAGCTGCTAAACTCCTATCCTATTACATGACCGCCATCCAAACCGGTTGTAGATATCCCGAGCTACCATCTCCCAACGGGTAGACGCAGTAACCAAATGCTCCCTGGCCTCCGTCTGAGTGAGTAGCGACCACATACGGATAAGAGTAGTGGTTCTGAAGATAACCTGCAAGAAATGAATGTTTGTTGTTCTGTTAAAAACCAAATCATTTCTACAATTCCAAATTGCCCATAGTAAAGCACATACTCCCACTCGGATATGTTTTGCTATTACCGGATCAATCCCATACAACCAAGTCCCGAATAACATATTAATCGAACTAGGTGGATTGATATTAAAGGCTATTTGAACTGACCTCCATAAGAGTTTGGCCATAGGACAATCAAGGAACAGATGTCTAATAGATTCATCATGATCACAAAAATTACATCGTTTAGATCCTAACCAATTCCTTTTAGCCAAATTATCTTTAGTCAGAATAACTTGTTTATGAACGAACCACATAAACACTTTGATTTTTAGAGGTACCTTCACTTTCCAAACGTGCTTCGAGCTAGGAATCACACTAGTGTTAATAATATCCAGGTACATGGACTTCACAGAGAAAACCCCGTTTTTGGCTAGTCTCCATTGCATCTGGTCCGGATTGTGAGACAGTTGGACATCCATTAACCGTCTCACTAAATGGAGCCACGCTTCCCAACGATTCCCTACCAAAGCCCTACGGAACCGGATATTAAGCGGAATGGTATTGAATATTGTAGCAACATAAGCATCTCTCCGTTGAACAATATTATAAAGTGTTGGGTATTATAGTGCCAGAGGAGTCTCCCCTAGCCACGTATCTTCCCAAAATCTAATAGACGTACCATTTCCGACAATGAATTTTACTCTGTTGAAGAAAGCGGATTTCACTCTCATTAGCCCCTTCCAAAAGGGAGAATCCGTCGGTCTTAACGTCACCTGAGACAAGGTTTTTGACTGCAGGTACTTATTACGGAGGATCTGTACCCAAGTTGCATCCGTGTCGCCAGCTAACTTGAACAACCACTTACTGAGTAAGCATCTATTCTTCACCTCGAGGTTTTCAATCCCAAGACCGCCTTGGTCTTTCGGTCTGCAAATAATGTCCCACTTAGCAAGCCTATATTTCTTTTTGGATTCATCGCTCTGCCAAAAGAATCGAGATCGGTAAAAATCTAACCTTTTCCGCACACCAACCGGAACTTCGAAAAAGGAGAGGAGAAACATAGGCATACTGGTTAAAACCGAATTAATGAGAATTAATCGACCTCCGTATGACATAAGCTTACCCTTCCAGCAGCTTAGTTTTTTCTCAAAACGATCTTCGATAATTTTCCATTCACTATTTGTGAGCTTTCTGTGATGAATCGGAATGCCCAGATAGGTGAATGGCAAAGACCCCACGTCACAGCCAAACAACTCTTTGTAGGCTTGTTGATCTTCTTTAGCCCTCCCAAAGCAAAATACTTCACTCTTGTGAAAATTGATTTTTAAGCCCGACAGTTGCTCAAACAGACATAACACTAGCTTCATATTCCTAGCTTTTGCCAAATCGTGCTTCATGAAAAGAATAGATGGTTGGGATATAATTATTATTTTCAAAGCATTTGGCATACCACTTCCATGATTATTAATTTGGTCTCCATTTTTAGAGTATGCTGAAAGTGGTCATGCATCTACTTGGGGGGACGTATATAGTTTTGGAATAGTACTTTTGGAGATGCTGATAGGAAAAAGACCAACGGATGATATGTTCAGGAATGAACTCACCATTGTCAGATTTGTGGAAACGAATTTTCCAGATCACACATTAAATTTTCTGGATTCTCGTCTGCTAGATGAATGCAACGATGACGTCAGCCAAGTAGCAGCAGGACCGGAAAATCTGCCGATCTTTCATTCATTGTTATCTTTGCTACGGATAGCGCTTCTTTGTACACGCCAATCCCCAACTGAACGGCTTAACATGAGAGAAGTAGCTACCCAAATGCGCAAAATCAACATGGTGAACACGGGAGGGAGAGTGAGGAGCTCAACTTCTTTTAAGAGACTTATCAGCTGGGCTTCTCAAAGGAGCTAAAGAAGAAAAGGGGGTGCAATTAGAGTTTGTTGATAAAATGACCCCTTCTAAGAATGTAATGTACGTAATACATTTTATACCCCAGCTTGCATTGCCTTTCTGGATTAATATCCAATTATGATTACAACAATTGTCTTTCATTATGTGCAATACCAAAAGCCATGGGAAAAAACAAATTGCCTGGCGGCAGTGGCCTGGATGCTAGTATAATTGTGTGCAATAACAAAAGCCATGGGATGTCTTTTTTTTTTAGAAAAACTATGGGATGTCGGTTGCGCGAGATCACAACCTACTAGCAGGCAAGCGATGTGCGCGTACTGTGGCAGTCCCACACTCCACAACGGGCAGATCACAAGGGTGTTACCTTACGCAACATGCGCAATGACAGTCATGCACTGTTTTTTTATAATTAGTTGACACATTTCAATTTAGTTCTCGAATTTTATGAAGTAAATGTGCTCCTCAGAGTGGACTACACTATCTATTTTCCATATATAAAATGAAAACAGAATATAGGTTGAAATGACACTCGTCAAAGGAGACATTTGACATCATGCCATGGCTGTGCCATTTTGACGGTCCATGGAGACGGGAGGGCAGTTGCCCTGTCTCCTGCCCCCGATGTTAACTGCAATGCAAATGTGCCAATAACTATTTGTTAACAAAATTTGGTGGTCTGCGCTCCCTCAGATACTAGTTTCATTCAACTTTTGAAGGTTAAATTAGGTGCACAGCCTGTCTGCTTAAGATAGTACTGGTAGATAGAATATGGCAAAAGGGAGGAAAATATAAGAATGGTTTGCGCACTTAAAACATGTGAGCAGTTCTAAAATGGAAAAATAAAAGTGAGCAAGTGCAGGAAATAATAATGTGTACTATCTAAAAGTAAATGACGTGCATTTTTTTGCACGTTCTAGAAAAAAAATGATTACTCTAAAATTAGCTTTTGCTGCAATCTAAATAAACCTAACCATTTAATATTTTCCGAAAGGAAAAATTAAGAAAGTTACCATTTCAGTTATTATGCAACAGAGAATGACCACACACACCTTTATTTATACTAGTAGAACGCCTGTGCGTTGCCACGGGCTCTTCAAATTTTTTATTGAGTATCTTTTATTTATTATCCCCTCATCATGAGTGAATGGTGCTCTAATTAGAAACACAATAATCAAGTATTAGGAAATTTCATCGAACCAACAACAACGAACAGTATGATACCTATCCTACTAATAAAGGTAGGTCGTATTTTTTGTCCTTCATGCACTCCTGCATAAAAGTCCTTACCCGTTTTAGAATCAACACAATGTCCGCTCGCACACGAAAAAAATGCATCTCTACAGTGGGGAACCAGCCGGGGCCAACAAAAACTCAAACTGCTATCCAATCTCGATTTCGTGCTCTTCCACCTCCATTAATAAAGATGGGTCGTCAAAGCTTTCCTCACGACGACCTCGAGCAGCCACCGACATTCCTCCCGCATCTACCCCTACCCCATGTTGCCTATGGTTGTAGTTTGGATCTTGAGGACATTTGCATGGGGAGCTCGGTTTTACAAAAGTACATTCATACAGTAGGCTAAGAACTCCAAGAGCAATTGGAAGTATGTCAAATTGAACACACACACCTCTTCCTATAGCTTGAGAACACGTCATAGGAAGCCCTTGAACGTGTCCTTTCGGCCACAAAAGCATCTCTGTGCCACCACATTATTTTTCTCTAAAACTGCTCACAAAATCCTACACCATGTGAGAAACCCTAGAAATATGACATGTAAATACTTGCATTAAGCTGTAAGTACATGATCTGTAAATACCGCAAATGCAGAAGTACCACACAGCTATGCCACAGCCCTAAGAAATATGTCTCTCCTATCCTTCTTCAAACTTCGGAAGAATCACTCACGTGTATTCGTGAGCTACGGTAACCACGAAAAATAAACTATGGCAGTAACAACAAATAACAGCAAAAAAGTAATTACAATCAGTGCAATACACTACATCTGCCAGCATGTGGAACCTAATACTTTTGTACCCTCAACATCATATTCTTTCCGCGCCACTGCCATTTGCACAGCCTTCATTATGCTTTTCTTCAAGGTTTCATGTGAAAAGTATGAGGGCACTGACACCCGCTGTAGATAAAATTCTTAATAAATAAGTTTTGTTTCTATTTATATCCAACAAGTAAAACTCTGGGATACCAGCATTAAGTATTTTCTATCTGGTAACAAGAAAAAAGCACATAAAACCAAATCAGAGCCCCCAAAATGGAAGCCTATCATAAATTAGTTAAGACTCCAAATCACCGCCATTATTCCACAACGAACCGATCAAACTTTCGACATACCAGTCATAAAGTGTTTCATTTCTCTCATGCAAAATTAAAATAGCTCAACAAATGAAGTCAGAACCTGAACAACGGAAATTTGTTAAGAAATAAGTGACAATAACTGATCTTATTAATGACATGATTTAATAATCAAACGATCACTTCCATATGCATTATCAATATTTTAGAGCATGTTCTTCCTGTACATAAGGGTAGACTTGGTACAATATTTAATTACCTTTAAAATCTTGAAGTATCAACCCTGAAATTCAATAGTATACCCAATAACATGAACTTGTATTTGGAAGTGACATACATATGGGGGGAGTATGTACTACCTAATAAATTCGTAGTATACAAATTTTGCCTCCATGCTGAGATATTTTTTCTGCACATCGCTCTGGTTCATTTTAAGTTACACTCGGGGTTAGGCCACCATCAACCGACAGCACATGCACCTGCAGAATTAAACAAGTTGGTAGTCAATTCCGGTGAACATGAAGGAATCTTCAGGTCATAGTGCCCAAATTGCCCATATTTGTTGCCTAGCAGCCCAAGTGCACAAAAAATCACTCGTATCCCGGACACAAGGGCACCAATAGGATTCTAATCGAACAAGTAGTAAGTGAAGCAAATATCACACACCATCATGCTGGTATGAAGTACGAACCTGTTACTGGTGGACGACCGCATCGGAAGTTCTTGCAATCTTCATGTAGGTAGCACAAAATTACTTCCTGAGAAAGAAGGTAGCACAAAATTACGTCATACAAATTTTTACGCCTGCAGTGAGCCTCTCACACGGTCATCTCATCGGAGCGGCGCTTGATGGCCTTCCAGCCCTTCTTAACTCGAATATGTTGGAGAACCATGACTGACTTGGAGTCTATTGTTTCCTCCGCAGTGCATATTTTGTTCCTTTCCACTTTTAAAGTTTTTGTAAAATCTTTGAGTCAGATTGCAACATATACAAAAACATTTATCAACATATACATCAGCATATATCAAAACATATACAGTAGGATGCTTGTTTTTGTATGTCATCATTAATTATTTCAGAGTTTACCTTGCAATTGAATATGGCTGTTGTGTCCATTGCATCTACGTCAACACTTCTTGAGCCCATGGGGATGGGAACTTGGCTATTTATTCCGAGCCCCATCGCAATCTAGCATCAGAGGGTTGTATCGACCGGTCACATACAAATGCCGCTGCCACTACTGCTCCAAGTTGAACTGCTACGACAGACCACATATGCATACGTCTATCTGTTATTATAAATTTAAAGTCCTGAATTTGCGTGTGCAACTCGCTTATAAGATTATGTCTGTAAATAAATTTCTCCACTGCCTCAAAGAGATCATGTAACATACTTGGAGAAAATTGACCATACATCTGTAATCCATTGATGAACTATTTTGGGAGCAGAAAACAGCCGGGCTCATCTGGTAGCATGTGACGGGGATCTTCATGGCGGGCGCTGCACGGGGCTCCTGCCTACCACAGCCCTCGGCCACGGCCACCCATGCGGCGACGACCTCTAAGCTCCTTGCACGCACCTCGGCCCCTTGCCACGCAGCCGCCCCGTTTGTTGATGGCAGTGTGGGTGAGGGAGGGGAGTGTCCTCGTCGTTGCGGCCACGGCGACGGATCGCGAGCTGGTGTCCTTCCTCCGGGGATGCGTTGCAGGCTCACGTCGCCCTAGTGACGAGCTTTAGGGTTTGGGAGGGAGCAGAGAGGGGTGTCGTGCGTGGGTTTCGCAGGAGGGAGACGTGGGTGAGTCAAGCGGCGGCTAGAGAGATCACAGGAGGGAGATGTGGGTAGGTCAGATAACTATGAGAAAGGTATATAAGCGAGATTATTGGGAAAGAGATGATTGCGTCCCGGTTAATGCGAATGAGGGAATTGTATCCCGATTTTCTAGAGGAGAGATCGTGCATTACAGGAAAGATGGATTACATCCTATTTTTTGGACAGCAAGAAAAATATATGAAAAAATGGAAACGTGATGAGATCGTGCGGGTGGGGCTGGCGACTTCCTTCGATCGATGTGAGGGGAGGCAAACGAACGAACCAAACGACGTACGGACTCCTCCATTAGGAGTAGAGATTGGTTCTTAGAAAAGGCAAACATCAATGCATTAGGAAAATTAGGATTTGTAATTGATGGTCATAAAACTAAACTTTATTAATTGGTAACGTGTTATCGGTTCCTGCCCGTTTATAACGTGTCTAGTTAGGAAACTTTGGGAAAATTAGGAAAGTTTTTATTGCGTTATGAATGAATTGATTGTGTTTGTTTACCTTAAGTTAATTGATTGCGTTTGGAAATAATTAATTGTCATGCCTTATTGCGTTTGGAAAGAATTGATTGTTAGTGCATTAGGAAAATTAGGATTTGGAATTGATGGTCATAAAACTAAACTTTATTAATTGGTAACGTGTTATCGGTTCCTGCCCATTTATAACGTGTCTAGTTAGGAAACTTTGGGAAAATTAGTAAAGTTTTTATTGCGTTTGGAAAGAATTGATTGTGTCTGGTTACCTTAAGTTAATTGCTTGCGTTTGGAAAGAATTGATTGTCATGCATTATTGCGTTTGGAAAGAATTGATTGTCATGCATTATTGCGTTTGGAAAGAATTGATTGTCATGCATGAATCGGGGACGTAAGGGGAGAAACGGAACCTGACTGCGTGCGGTGAGTGGGGTGGGGTTGGGGTGGGTTAATTGTAGTGAAAAAAAACCGGTTGAAAAAAAACCAAACGAGGTGGGACGAAAAAAACCAGACGAGGTGGGACGAAAAAAAACCTGGAACAAAGACTACCAACTGCATAAAATGCACTTCTAAAGCAAAAAGGAAAGATTTAATACCAAGCTGACAAAAGCTTGAAACATCATCCATTAGGAACAGAGATAAAGAATCGCCAGTTTGGGACTTGTACGTTTCTAGGTACAAGTCATCTCTAAAACGACGCATAGTAGATGAAACTGAAGACTAGGACTCCTGTGAACCAGCCATATGAATACTGATAATGATTTATTCAGCTAATTAACGTCATCACAGCCCTGATAGATGGGCTTATTCAGCTAGTGCAGAAAGCTTTCCATAACTTCTTCTTGCACACTTGCCACCAGCTCTCTGATTTGATCTCTCTGTAGAATTCATAGTCTGCACCCGCCCTCAAGACACGATCTCTCAAAGTTCTTAACAGTTCATCTGAAGCCATGATTTTCCTCACAAGAGAGTTCTTCTCGTCCTCAACATCAATGCAAAGCGAGAAGGCCTCTATCTCTGCAACGTTTGCGTCACCATCCTTGATCAAAGCTTCTTTATATGATCGTAATGCTTTTATAAGGAGAGACGAATCCTTTTCTGTACTCTCAAGACCAACATCATCAACACCGTTTCCAATAACCTCAGATTTTGAATCCTCCTGTGACAAAAAGGAAATTCAGTGTAATAAGAATTCAAGTGTTTATGCAGACAAATACTCCGTATGTGCAAGGGAATAGAATCTAGCGATTCAGTGTAATAAGAATTCAAGTGTTTATGGACCAAGCATAAAAAGGAATCCTTAGCACCATGTCACATTGCTTACCGGGATGTATTTCATAGAAGGAGGCCAGGCCGAGTAGGGATGGACGAGGAAGACAGGCCGCTCTCTACTCTTCAGTTGCTGCTTCAACTCCGCTGTTTCCAGAGACATGGACATGAACCACTCAGGGCATTCGTACTGATCCGCATAATTCCTCCATGGGCAAAGTGCAAAGTACACAAAACCATTGAAAACCGTCATAAGCCGCACTGAGATTGTATCTTCCACTGAACAGTTGGTGATCTCCATAAAGCGAGCTTGCAACGGGAACGTCTTGTGCAGCACAAAACTCTCGATGCCATCATCGCCGGCTGTCAAGACCCAAATACTAAACGTGCATTCCTTCTCATTCACAATACAGAGCTTCCCATCATTGGTTTGTCCAATCTTAAATGTTTGGTGTAGCACTCTCAAGGGCGGCGGCAGATCCATTCGGTAGAACTGAAATGTGTCTGCGTTGAGCACGAAAATGTACTCGCGGACAACCATCATCCACATGGACTCCCATTGCCAGCATATAAACCCATCCAGCACAGTGCAGGCTCCGCTCCTGAAGCCCTGAGGCAGCGGCGTCGAAGTCTCCGGGGAGATCTGCCACTCCATGGTGTCCGATGAGAAGACAGCGAACCGTGCGCAAGGCCGTGAGTAGTCGTAACGGACACATACCACACGGGACGGCATCTGATCCTCTTCGCGGGAGAATGTGCGGAACCAAAGGGTGGTGCCGTCGGGCATGTCATGGTGATCCTTGGGGCAGAGAAACAGGTCCATCGTTTGAGGGTTGTACCAAACACTCTCGTGCTTGACGCTCCGGTGCTTGATGGCGATGCGACGGTCATTGTAGAGAACCCAAGGACCATAGAAATCGACCCGCCAGTCGGAAGTGTCGTCGTCTTGGAGGGGTGTGGATCCGGCGGAGGGGCGCCGTGAGGCGGGGAACGGAGCGATCGTGTGCGCGAGGAAGCAAGGGACGAGCGGGGGTGCGTGGAGCGCGCTGAAGCGGCGGCGGAAGGCGCGGGACGAACGGACGGCTCCGAGGAAGCCGCGGCAGGTGAAGGCGGCAGAGGCGAGGCTGGGGAGGTCCGGGAGGCGGATGAAGATCTCTCGGAGCTGGTCATCGCCGAGGTCACTTATGGTGGTGGGAGCGGGTGGTGTGCGGTGTTCCGGCGGCGGCGACGGGTGGGAAGCCATGGCTGGTTGGCTGCCGAGACGGCCACTTGGGAGAGGAGCGAGGAGTCAACAACGGAAGAGATTACCACCGGCTTATTAACGAGATAGAGGGAAGGATAACTTCGACTTACGCGTCTAACAGCCTCCTCCCTCTTCTCTAGCGATGTATATCCTCTCTCAGCTGAATAGCTCAGTTTGTTAGGCAGTGATAATTTTACGTTCACTTTTATTTCAGTGCACCCCCAAAACACAAGGAGAACGTTTCACGCCAGTGCACTCGTATGTCTCACACATCACCCCTGGCCCACCTTATCTTCTTCTTCCTCCCGATCCCCTCCATTCTCTCTCAGCCTAGCGCGCTGGTAGCCACGCGCATCGTCTTCCTCCTTCGGATCCCGCTGCCGGCTAGCCCCAATCCCACGCATGTCCCTGCATCCAACCTCAGCGCCTCGCCCCACTTCTTCTGCTGCCCCCAAGCTGCAAGGTCCTCCCGCCCCGGTGAGCCGGAGTTGGAAGCCGGCATGGATATGACATCTGCGAACAGGGCCGAGCACCGACGCTACTACGACAGGGGTCATGGCATGTGAGCTCATAGGCAAGGGCAGCCATGGTTTAAGAGTTTGAGGCGGACGGCGACGGGGACGACCGCGAGCTGCTATGGGGACCAACCAACCCCCCCCCC
>LR738710.1:839496870-839514006 GCA_902687465.1 Secale cereale
CCCCCCTCATCGTTTACCAGATCGTGCGTCGTGCTTGATTTGATTTGTCCAGGCGAGTAGAAGAAATGTCACCGGAAAGGGGATCGATATGATTTTGAGCCCCTAGTCATTTAGCAGAATCTGTGCCTTGCTTGATTTGAACATAATCCAGTAGTCCCTGCTCTGGATTGTAGTAACTCGTCGTCACAGTATATGAATCAGTTACTTTTAGTAGTATTTGCCATTTTAACAAGCTACCGTTATCCGAAACATATGGACTGGTCAATTGCTTATGTTGTGTAGTTGAATGGATTGGATATAAGGGATGATTTTACAAGTAAATGTGAAAATTGGGACTATGAATTATTTTTGCAACTTGTTTCTGTGTTCCATGTGCATGTTTGCAGCATTAGTTTTGCCATGACAAAATGATGCACATTGTATTGAACATTTCTGATCATGTTGGCGTGGGCTATAAGTCTACGTTAACATGATTTTTAGACATGGAACACGACTTAGTGGTCATCTCTAGTTGTGTATTTGATGTAAATACTTACAATTCTTTATGCATCCCTTAGTTGATGCCTTTCAATAAACTAGCAAAAGTAGCATCATGCCTTTTCTCATTGTCAAACTGTTTACTATGTATGTATGTATTCTGGACATGCAGTTAGTCTGAATCTGTTTTGGCGGCTAACATGCCTCGTCATTCTGACTACCTGCTTGCTCACTTCATGGCACTTGAGAACATTCATGTTATGTTTTATCCATTCTTACATTCTGGCATCTAGTACTTCAACGATCTCACAGTGCTCCGTGGCGGTTTAGGACATGCTTATCCTTGCAAAAAAAATTGAGCTCAGGCAATACTAATGTTTATATCTATCATTCAGTACTACTGTTTATATCTAAACAAGACCTTATGATTTACACAGGTCGGGTTGTCACAGGTTCCATGGAGCCCCCCTCCCCTCGTCAAGCTCGACGCCAAGAGCGAGGAGCTGCTCTTCGCCTCGCCTCGCCTCGCACAAGCGACATCGTGAGGTTGCAAGCAAATATTCCAGTCTGCTCTTTCACTAGTGTCAACCCTTGCTTTCGTTGTTAATAATACACGCATGCTCCACAACTAATACACAAGATGCATTTCCATCCCATCTAGTAGGTGCTGACTTGATGCAAACAAATAAAATAAAATTAGTATGTGCTGGCTGCTCACAGCCCATATATGCTGAACGATGCTAGCTGCTGTACCAATGTGATGTTGCTTGCTTGATTGATGACTGGTTGTCATTAACTAGAAAAGAGAAGAAAACCTTGCCAATTTATTCCTGTGTGTTTATAGAATGACATGGTTGGCTAATTAAGCCATGTTCGTGTATCTTTTAGAATTTGCTTCATTGGTAGCACATTCAAATATATTAATTAATTTTGTGCATGTTGGAGAATTTAGACGACGATAAAAAACTGTAATCACGAATACTTGTATAGAAACTTGCACGACTGATGGCTTGTCGCCCCTCGTTGGTTACCCCAAGTGGAAGGCTTGAGATGCAGTGTAGCGGAAGTTTTCCCTTGGCAAAGATACCAAGGATCGATTTCCCCTGAGACTCCAAGGTTCAACAAGAAGGTGTCAACTGCTAACGGCGCCAGATACTTAGCAATCAACTTGGACCTGCACACAGATACAAATAACTTTGCTCCCAACGAGTACAGAGAGGTTGTCAATCCCTCCGGCCTTGTCGTTTACAAAGGATCAAACGCAAGAGATAATGGTGATAGGTATTGCTGCAACTAGTAAGTAAAAGCGGAAAATAAATAGCGGATGTGATCAGTGATGGTAATATGGACCGGGGTCCCATGATGTTCACTAGTGATGTCTCTCTCCCAAAAGACGATAAAACAGCTATGTGAGGTAAACAAATTACAGCTGGGCAATTGACAGAATTATGTGCGCAAACCAATGCTAACTATGTTGCAAGAAAGGTAGAGGTTCAAAGCATGGGCGGTACGCCAAGGTAAGTAGACCGAAATCCATCTGCATCTACTACTAATCATCCACCTTGAGATATCTATCCAGAACATCTCGCTGGTATTAAGTTGCGAGTCCCGCCCATAGTGTAAACTCAAAGCAACAGACAACTGTATTAAAAGAACTTTGCGTAAAGTAAACAATCCTTGCACCCGCGAGTACAAGCACCGTTGTTTTCCCCCTTGTGGCAACAACACATCCCCTAGACTCATGTTTCTGTCACTCAAGCTAGTCATCGAGGGGCATGAACCCACAATCAAGCATAACATTCCCTCTTGGAGTCACTACCTACTACTTGGCCAAAGCAATAAATAGCAACGGAGAACATGCAAGAATTACTTACGAACATAAATATAAAAGAGGTAAATCAAATATATTACTCAAACACAATCTGAACATTATCTCACAATCCATCGGATCCCAGCAAACTCAACATAGCAACAGCATAAGGATTACATATGTGCCTCGATCATGTAGGGCAGCTCACAAGGTCTAATTAGTGAAGCACAAGAAGGGGAGGAGAAGATCACATAGCTACTGGTCATGGACCCATGGTCCAAGGGAGACTACTCACAACTCATCCGGGAGGCGTCCATGGTGGTGGAGAGGCTCCCGGTGGTGATCCTCCCCTCCGGCAGGGTGCCGGGAAGGGTTCTCCTGGTGCTCCCGATCTTGGAAGCACGGCGGCGGCAGAACAGAGATGAGATCGCGAAAAAGGGTTCCGTCCTGGGGGGGCGCCTGGGCCCCCCAGGCCTCCGTTGATGCCCCCCTTTGGCATATATGTATTCTATGCTCATGTTCAAGCCTGGTAGTATGTTTTTCCAAATGGTCTGTTTACTTGATTTATCTGTTGTTTGATTTTGCTCCATCAGCTTTCCTGATGTCCTTCTACATATATATGTTGGTTGTAATCTTCTTGAAAAATGCAAGTACTTGATATTCCATTCTGTTCTTGTAGGTGAATGGAACTTGTGTTGTTGGTAGAACTCCGTTGAGGAATTCTACCCATGTTGAAGAGCATGTTCTGTGGTATCCAAGAGTAGCTAGCTTTTGTACTGACAGAGCGGTCTATTCGTAGATCCCAATATTTATGATTGTGTGGATTTGGACGAAGTTTGAAGTTCCTGGGTATGCAAGATTCGGTGGTTAAACTGGTTGATGTGATGTGAATGAGTGTATGGAAACTGGTTGTTGTGATGTGAATGAGTGTATGTAGTTTCACGTGTTCTGTTCTGTATAGCATATTGTAATAAACTTATTTTAGCTGTTATTTGAAGATTTTCATATGCTTTCCGTCTTCTATCTGTTTGATATATAGCTTATTAATAAGCTGTGAAAAATCTGACATTTGGGACCCATCTGTAAACTGGAGCTGGGAAAAAAACTGGAAATAAAAAATAAATTGACTGCAAAATGTTGTGCGCTAGAAAATAAAAAGGCCAAATTGTAGGCCAGGCCCATGTAGCTAACCGAAATTAACATAAAATACATATATTAAAAGGCCTTGCCTAAAAAAATAATACATGGGCCGAATTACTGGGTCGGACCCATGTAGCTAATAAAAGCACAGGGAAAAAACATTAAAAAGGCTGAATTGTTGGGCTAGGCCCATGTAGAAAATCGAATTGGACCGGGCTGATTCTTGTGCCACATCAGATTGCCACGTCGGATGCCTACGTGGCCTGGGGAGGCTGCTAGTGACCAAAACAAAACAATAGGCATATTTTGGTCATAAACGTCTACGACCTTCTCACAGAGAAGGTCGTTAATTTCAGTTTACAACCCTCAGCTTTTGACCATCTATTTTTGGTCAAAAAAAGGTCACAAATGAAAAACAATGACCTTTCAGTGACCAATAGTCAAGGTCACAAGTTGACATATTTCTTGTAGTGCTTGTAGCCATCTCTACACAGGAGATATTTGCTAACAAGATTTTTGTTGACGGAGGGGACGTAATGCATGTTCTTCAGCCGCACGATCATCCCCGAAATAAACTTCAGATCGGCCGTGACAACACCACGAAAAGAAGCACTTGAACCGTTGCCCATCAACATGGTGGAAGTCCCTATGGTCTGATAAGAAATAAAAACATGGAAATATCACCGCATACATGTACATTAGCACACGTGTCGATCAATCAATCAGGAGAATGACATACTGAAAGAATAATGGAAAATATACCATACCTAACATCTTTCAAGTCAATGTCACCAATGACAACATTGGTGGTCTTGCCACCTTTCCCATGTTGATACTTGTCATAAGGGTTAGGAAATCTAGGAGCCCAATGATCAGGATCTCCGCACACATGACAAACACCTTTCTTCTTGTCGATCTTCTTCTTGAAGTTGGTGGGTTGTGAACCCTAGTTCTTCCCATCAAATTTTACTTTACCATCAAACTTGCCCTTGTTCTTGAACTTCTGGGGCTTAAAGTTTTTCTTCTGTACCAGATTGGCACTAGAACTTCCCTCAGTACCTCGACCACGTGTGCTGGTGAAGATATTGATGAAGATTGACCCTTCCTCGGTGAGAGGATTGTTGGTGATGACGATGGTGTGACGCCCCAAGATCGACGCTTCATAAGACTTCCAGCCTTCCCGAGTTTGGTCGTGTGATTTATTTGTTTGTTGCATTCATCATTGCATCATTCGCATTGCATCGGCACTCCGTTGCCGTCATGTTTTCAAAATTTGCAGCCGCTCGTAGTTGTCGCGTCCCCCTTGCCTTCATTGACCGTTCTGAGACCAACCAGGTTTTTCGAGTCCCTCTTGTCTGGCCGCTTAATCTCTTTGCTCAGTGCTCAAACCCCTCGCTTGCTCGTCCGAAACTTCCTCGAATCCGGACGGGCAGTCGTGACCGATGGG
Organism: Secale cereale; assembly: GCA_902687465.1. Taxonomy (NCBI): domain Eukaryota; kingdom Viridiplantae; phylum Streptophyta; class Magnoliopsida; order Poales; family Poaceae; genus Secale; species Secale cereale. The sequence goes on from LR738710.1 coordinate 839,501,745, forward strand.
TCAGGATCATCCCCAAACATCCCTAAAATATCATCGATTCTTTGTTGGACTCTCCTAGCATATTTTTCTTGGACCGTCTGATTTCGATCGAAGGGACCGAATAGCCCCTACCCAAATCCACCTGCTATATAACCAGACCAAACCCTAAAATCTAGGAGACATGTCCCATCCATCCCCTCACCCGCCGCCGCCACTCCACAAAATCCTCCTCAGGATCCACCACCAAAACTTCCAAATCTGTCGATCCATCGATCCCCACCAATCGGCTTCCCCTCCCGGCCTCCTCTGGTTTCACCTCGAGCCTCCACCTCTCGATCTCTCCCCACCAACCAGCTCCTCTGCCCGCGGCCCCGCGTCACCCCTCCACGATCGTGCCTGAGCAGGAGCGCTCGACGTTGTCTGCTCGCGCTCCTGGAGCCCGCTGCAACAGCCACCGCTTCTCTGCATCACTCGCCCCCCGCCATCTTCAGTGTCACCGCAGCCATCTGTCGCCTGAGCGCCGTCCGCCCGCCTCGCCGGAGTTCCCACGAGCCTCCCGCTCGTTCACGCCTCTTCTGCCCGAGCCAGCGACCAACCCAGCAGCAGTCGCGTCTGATGGGCCTCGAACCCCTCGTTGGATTACCCCAAGTGGAAGGTGTAAGATGCAGTAAGTAGAAGTGTTTTCCCTTAGCAAAGATGCCAAGGATCGAATCCCCAGAGACTCCTAGGTTCAACAGATAGGTGTCAGCTGCTAACGGCGCAATTAGCAATCAACGTGGACCTGCACACAGATACAAATAACTTTGCTCCCAACGAGTACAGAGAGGTTGTCAATCTCTCCGGCCTTGTAGTTCACAAAGGGTTAAAAGCAATATGATAGTAGTGATAGATAGTAATTTGCAATAGTAAGTAAAATAGCGAAAAGTAAATAGTGTATGTGATCAATGATAGTAATATGGACCGGAGTCTCATGATGTTCACTAGTGATGTCTCTCTCCCAAAAGACGATAAAACAACTATGTGAGGTAAACAAATTACAGCTGGGCAATTGACAGGACCACGAACGCAAACCAATGCTGACTACATTGCAAGAAAGGTTGAGGTTCAAAGCATGGGCGGTACGCCAAAGTAAGTAGACCGAAATCCATCAATATCTACTACTAATCATCCACCTTGAGATATCTATACAGAACATCTCGCTGGTATTAAGTTGCGAGTCCCACCCATAGTGTAAACTCAATGCAACAGATAACTGCATTAAAAGAACTTTGCGTAAAGTAAACAATCCTTGCACCCGCGGGCACAAGCACCGTTGTTTTCCCCTTATGGCAACAGCACATCCCCTAGACTCATGTTTCTGTCACTCAAGCTAGTCATCGAGGGGCATGAACCCACAATCAAGCATAACGTTCCCTCTTGGAGTCACTACCTATTACTCGGCCAAAGCAATAAATAACAACGGAGAACATGCAAGAATTACTTATGAACTAAAATATAAAAGAGGTGAATCAAATATATTACTCAAGATCAATCTGAACATAATCTCATAATCCATCGGATCCCAGCAAACTCAACATAGCAACAGCATAAGGATTACATAGGTGCCTCGATCATGTTGTTGGAAATATGCCCTAGAGGCAATAATAAAAGAGTTATTATTATATTTCCTTGTTCATGATAATCGTTTATTGTCCATGCTATAATTGTATTGATTGGAAACTCAAATACATGTGTGGATAAATAGACAAACTTTGTGTCCCTAGTAAGCCTCTTCAGGACTAGCTCGTTGATCAAAGATGACTGCGGTTTCCAGGTCATAGACATGAGTTGTCATTTGATAACGGGATCACATCATTAGGAGAATGATGTGATGGACGAGACCCAAACGTTAAACATAGCTTTTGATCGTATCAGTTATCGCTATAGTTTTCTGCATGTCAAGTATAAGTTCCTATGACCATGAGACCATGTAACTCACTGACACCGTAGGAGTGCTTTGTGTGTGCCAAACGTCACAACGTAACTGGGTGACTATAAAGGTACTCTACAGGTATCTCCGAAGGTGTCTGTTGAGTTGACATGGATCGAGATTGGGATTTGTCACTCCGTGTGACGGAGAGGTATCTCCGGGCCCACTCGGTAATACATCATCTCAATGAGCTCAAAGTGACTAAGTGGTTAGTCACGGGATTATGTATTACGGTAACGAGTAAAGAGACTTGCCGGTAACGAGATTGAACTAGGTATAGAGATACCGACGATCGAATCTCGGGCAAGTAACATACCGACGAGACAAAGGGAACTGTATACGGGATTGCCTGAATCCTTGACATCGTGGTTCATCCGATGAGATCATCGAGGAACGTGTGGGAACCAATATGGGTATCCAGATCCCGCTATTGGTTATTGGCCTGGGAGTGTCTCGGTCATGTCTGCATAGTTTCCGAACCCGCAGGGTCTACACACTTAAGGTTCGGTGACGCTAGGGTTGTTAGTGAGAACAGTGCATGGTTACCGAAGGTTGTTCGGAGTCCCGGATGAGATCCCGGACGTGACGAGGGTCTCCGGAATGGTCCGGGGACGAAGATTGATATATAGGATGAAAGGTTTCGGAGTCCGGAAGTGTTCCGGGGAGCACCGGGAAGTTGGCGGATGACCGAAAGGGGTTTCGGGGTCCCGGAAAGGGTTTCGGGCCTAATGGGCCACAAAGGGGAGACGCAACAGCCCTCATAGGGCTGTGCGCCCCCCCTAGGGCCCTCTCCTTGTGCGCCAAGGGGGCTGGCCCCCCCTAGGGCTGCCGCACCCCCTTAGGCTTGGGGGGCAAGGCACCTTGGGGGGGGGGAAACCCTAGCCCCAGGGGGCGCCGCCCCTCCCCATCTGCCCTGGCCGCCGGCCCCTAGGGGAAACCCTAGGGCGCCCCCTCCCCTCTACTCCCCCTATATAAAGAGAGGCAGAGGGAGGGCAGCCACACACGTTCGTGCCTCGGCGCTGCCCTCCCTCTCCCACATCCATCTTCGCGAACTCCTCAGTGCTTGGCGAAGCCCTGCAGGAATCCTCCACCACCATCTCCACCACGCCGTCGTGCTGCCGGTGTCTCCATCAACCTCTCCTTCCCCCTTGCTGGATCAAGAAGGAGGAGACGTCCCCGAGCTGTACGTGTGAAGAACGCGGAGGCACCGTTGCTTCGGTGCTAGGATCTTCGGCGATCTGAATCGCGGCGAGTACGACTCCATCAACCGCGTTCTTGAACGCTTCCGCTTAGCGATCTACAAGGGTATGTGGATCCAACTCTCCCCTCGTAGATGCATCTCCTAGATTGATCTTGGTGAACGTAGGAAAAAATTTTGTTTCCCATGCAACGTTCCCCAACAGTGGTATCAGAGCTAGGATCTTGCGTAGATGCTTTCACGAGTAGAACACAAAAGGGTTTGTGGACGTTGATGTTTAGATTGCTTCCCTCCTTAGTCTTTCTTGATTCAGCGGTATTATGGGATGAAGCGGCCCGGACCAACTTTACATGTCCACGTACATGAGACCGGTTCCATCGACAGACATGTGACTTTTGTTGCATAAGATGGCTGGCGGGTGTCTGTCTCTCCTATCTTAGTTGAATCGGAACAGAACAAGGCGGTCCTTGTAGAAGGTTAAATAGCAACTTAAATATCACTGTTGTGGCTTTGCGTAGGTAAGAAGCGTTCTTGCTAGATACCCATAGCAGCCACGTAAAACATGCAACAACAAATTAGAGGACGTCTAACTTGTTTTTGCAGGGTATGTATGTGATGTGATATGGCCAATGACATGATGAGATATATTTGATGTATGAGATGATCATGTTGTAATAGTTAATATCGACTTGCATGTCGATGTATACGGCAACCGGCAGGAGCCATAGGGTTGTCTTTAATTTTGTATGACCTGCGTGTCAATCATTAAGCGCTATGTAATGCTTTACTTTATCGCTAAACGGTAGCAATAGTAGTAAGAGCATGGTGGGCGCGCGACAACCCCGATGGCGACACGATGATGGAGATCATGATGATGGGGATCATGGTGTTACGCCGGTGACGATGGAGATCATGCCGGTGCTTTGGAGATGGAGATCAAAAGCACGAGTTGATGGCCATATCATGTCACTTATGATTTGCATGTGATGTTAATCATTTTATGCATCTTATTTTGCTTAGGACGACGGTAGCATTATAAGATGATCCCTCACTAAAATTTCAAGATAAAATTGTGTTCCCCCCGAGTGTGCGCCGTTGCGAAGGTTCGTCGTTTCGAAGCACCACGTGATGATCGGGTGTGATAGACTCTACGTTCGCATACAACGGGTGCAAGCCAGTTTTGCACATGCAGAACACTCGGGTTAGACTTGACGAGCCTAGCATGTACAGACATGGCCTCGGAACACGGAAGACCGAAAGGTCGAGCATGAGTCATATAGTAGATATGATCAACATGAAGATGTTCACCATTGACACCACCTCATCTCACGTGATGATCGGACTTGGGTTGGTGGATTTGGATCATGTCACGCTCGGATAACCAGAGGGATGTCAATTTGAGTGGGAGTTATAAGTAATTTGATTAGTTAAAACTCACTTATCATGAACAATAGTCTAAGATGTCTTTGCAAATCTTTTGATGTAGATGGCTCCCGCAGTAGCTCCCCTGAATTTTAATGCGTTCCTAGAGAAAACTAAGCTGAAAGATGATGGGAGCAACTTTGTGGACTGGCTCCGCAATCTGAGGATCATCCTCACAGCTGCCCAAAAGGTTTATGTCCTAAATGCACCGCTAGGTGAACCCCCCGCTCCGGCCTCTGTGGACGTTATGAACGCCTGGCAGTCGCGTGCGGATGACTACTCAGTAGTACAGTGTGCCATGTTGTATAGCTTGGAAGGAGGACTTCAAAGGCGTTTTGAACGTCATGGAGCATATGAGATGTTCCAGGAGTTGAAGTTCATCTTTGAGAAGAATGCCAAGATCGAGAGGTATGAGACCACCGATAAATTCTTTGCTTGCAAGATGGAGGAGAATTCGTCTGTCAGTGAGCACTTACTGATGATGTCTGGGTACTATACCCGCATAGCTGATCTGGGACTTGTGTTCCCGGAGGAGGCTATCATTGACAGAATTCTCCAGTCACTCCCACCTAGCTACAAGAGCTTCGTGCAGCAGTATAACATGCAAGGGATGAACAAAACCATCGCCGAGCTGTTTGCGATGCTGAAAGTCGCTGAGGCAGACATCCAGAAGGAGTATCAAGTGTTGATGGTCAATAAAACTACCAGTTTCAAGAAGAATGGCAAGGGCAAGAAGGGTAACTCTAAGAAGGGTGGCAAGGCAGTTGCTCATCCAGTGAAGAAACCCAAGGCTGGGCCCAAGCCAGAGACTGAGTGTTTCTATTGCAAGGGGAACGGCCACTGGAAGCGGAACTGCCCCAAGTATCTGGCAGACAAGAAGGGGGCCAACAACAACAACAAGCAAGGTATATATGATATACATGTTATTGATGTGTACCTTACCAACTCTCGTTGTAGTGCCTGGGTATTTGATACCGGTTCGGTTGCTCACATTTGCAACTCTAAACAGGAACTGCGGAATAAACGGAGGCTGGCGAAGGACGAAGTGACGATGCGCGTGGGAAATGGTTCCAAGGTTGATGTGATCGCCGTCGGCACGCTCGCTCTTCGATTACCATCGGGATTAGTTATGAACCTGAATAATTGTTATTTAGTGCCTGCGTTAAGCATGAACATTATATCTAGATCTTGTTTGATGCGAGACGGTTACTCATTTAAATCAGAGAATAAAGGTTGTTCTATTTATATGGGTAATATCTTTTATGGTCATGCACCCGAAGTGAGGGGTTTATTCTTATTGAATCTCGATAGTGATGATACACATGTTCATAACATTGATGCCAAAAGATGTAGAGTTGATAATGATAATACCACTTTCTTGTGGCACTGCCGTCTGGGTCATATCGGCGTGAAACGCATGAGGAAGCTCCATGCTGATGGACTTTTGGAGTCTCTTGATTTTGAATCACTTGACACATGCGAGCCGTGCCTCATGGGCAAGATGACGAGGACCCCGTTTTCAGGGACAATGGAACGGGCAAGTGACTTATTGGAAATCATACGTACTGATGTGTGTGGTCCGATGAGTGTCACGGCGCGCGGTGGATATCGTTATTTTCTCACCTTCACTGACGACTTAAGTAGATATGGGTATATTTACTTAATGAAGCATAAGTCTGAAACTTTTGAAAAGTTCAAGCAATTTCAGAGTGAAGTTGAAAATCATCGTAACAAGAAGATCAAGTTCCTACGATCTGATCGAGGGGGAGAATATCTGAGTTATGAGTTTGGCAATCACTTAAGAAAATGTGGAATTGTTTCACAGTTGACGCCACCTGGAACACCACAGCGTAATGGTGTGTCCGAACGTCGTAATCGAACCCTATTAGATATGGTGCGTTCTATGATGTCTCTTGCCGATTTGCCACTATCATTCTGGGGATATGCGTTAGAGACAGCTGCATTCACTTTAAATAGGGCTCCATCTAAGTCCGTTGAGACAACACCGTATGAACTATGGTTTGGTAAGAAACCTAAGTTGTCTTTTCTCAAAGTTTGGGGTTGCGATGCTTATGTCAAAAGGCTTCAGCCAGAAAAGCTCGAACCCAAAGCGGACAAATGTGTCTTCATAGGATACCCAAAAGAAACAGTTGGGTACACCTTCTATCTCAGATCCGAGGGCAAAGTGTTTGTCGCTAAGAACGGGTCCTTTCTCGAGAAAGAGTTTCTCTCGAAAGAATTGAGTGGGAGGAAGGTAGAACTTGATGAGGTTATCGAACCTCTGCTTCAACCAGAGAGTAGCGCAGCACAGAAAGATGTTTTTGTGGAGCCTGCAGAGGTTGAAGAGGAAGCCAATGATGATGATCAAGGAGCTTCTGATCAAGTTACTACCGAACCTCGTAGGTCGACAAGGGTACGCACTGCACCTGAGTGGTATGGTAACCCTGTCTTGGAGGTCATGTTGTTAGACAACGGTGAACCTACGAGCTATGGAGAAGCGATGGTGGGCCCGGATTCCGACAAATGGTTAGAGGCCATGAAATCCGAGATAGGATCCATGTATGAAAACAAAGTATGGACTTTGGAAGTATTACCTGAAGGGCGGAAGGCCATTCAGAATAAATGGATTTTTAAGAGGAAGACGGACGCTGACGGTAATGTCACCGTGTATAAAGCTCGACTTGTGGCAAAGGGTTTTTCACAAGTTCAAGGGATTGACTACGATGAGACTTTCTCACCCGTAGCGATGCTTAAATCCGTCCGAATCATGTTAGCAATAGCTGCATATTTCGATTATGAAATTTGGCAGATGGATGTTGTAGGATCGAAAGTAGGTCTAGAGGGGGGGTGATTAGACTACTTGACAATATAAAAAAATCTGCCTTTAGATCATGCAATGTTTTTGGCAGTTTCACAATTAAGATCAATTCAAGTAACACCCTACACATGCAATTCTAGAGTATATGCAGCGGAAAGTAAATTGCACATGTAAAAAGGAGGTGGAGAAGATCAAACGCAGTTTGGTGACACGGAGATTTTTGTCGTGGTTCCGATAGGTGGTGCTATCATACATCCACGTTGATGGAGACTTCAACCCACGGAGGGTAACGGCTGCGCGAGTCCACGGAGGGCTCCACCCACGAAGGGTCCACGAAGAAGCAACCTTGTCTATTCCATCACGGCCTACGCCCACGGAGGACTAGCCTTACTCGGGGTAGATCTTCACGAAGTAGGCGATCTCCTTGCCCTTACAAACTTCTTGGTTCAACTCCACATCTCAAGACGGAGGCTCCCAAGCGACACCTAACCAATCTAGGAGGCACCACCCCCCAAAAGGTAATAGACGGTGTTGATGGTGATGAACTCCTTGCTCTTGTGCTTCAGATGATAATCTCCCCAACACTCAACTCTCCTCACTGATATGACTGTGGTGGAAGAAAGATTCGAGTGGAAAGCAACTTGGGAAGACTAGAAATCAAGTTTCATATGGTAGGAATGGAATGGCTTGATCTCAACACAAGGGTAGGTGGTTCACTTCTCAGAAAGTGTATGGTAGAAGTGGTGGTACTTTCTGATGGCTCTCCTCACGAATGAGGAGGGGGTGGAGGGGTATATATAGCCTCCACACAAAATCCAACCGTTACACACACATTTGACCAATCTCGATGAGACCGAAGTGAAAACTCGGTCAGACCGAAAGTTCAAATATAGTGAACGTTGGGATTTTCGGTGGGACCGAAAATACCATCTCGGTGTGTCCGAAGTGAGTCAAAGGTTAGGGTTTGCCATCTCGGTGTGACCGAAAACAACAACTCGGATATTCCGAAATGCTGTCATTTGGTTACAGAAGGTTGGCAGAACATTTTCGGTGAGACCGAAACACAGAATCGGATGGACCGAGAAATTAGGGTTTAGGGAAATAACTGAAGTGGTTCATCTCGGTGGGACTGAGTTTGCAGAATCGGTTTGTCCGAGATTACTTATGAGTGTGTTGTAAAGTGAAGAGTGCTGATAGTTGAGGGAGCTAGATCACCAAGCACTTGAGCAACAAGAACATTAACACAACCTCATCCCCTTTTAATAGTATTGGCTTTTCCTATGGACTCAATGTGATCTTTGATCACTAAACCAAAAATGGAGTCTTGAGCTTTTGCCAATGCTTGTCTTAGCATTTTGAGGGGTCCACTTCTTCAGACATTTCCATACCCATATCATCGAACTTTTCTGAAATGATTCTCAAGAGAATATTAGTTCAATGATATATATGTTGTTATTAATTACCAAAACCACCCGGGGATTAGTTGCACTTTCACTATTGCAAGGGGAACGGCCACTGGAAGCGGAACTGCCCCAAGTATCTGGCAGACAAGAAGGGGGCCAACAACAACAACAAGCAAGGTATATATGATATACATGTTATTGATGTGTACCTTACCAACTCTCGTTGTAGTGCCTGGGTATTTGATACCGGTTCGGTTGCTCACATTTGCAACTCTAAACAGGAACTACGGAATAAACGGAGGCTGGCGAAGGACGAAGTGACGATGCGCGTGGGGAATGGTTCCAAGGTTGATGTGATCGCCGTCGGCACGCTCGCTCTTCGATTACCATCGGGATTAGTTATGAACCTGAATAATTGTTATTTAGTGCCTGCGTTGAGCATGAACATTATATCTGGATCTTGTTTATTGCGAGACGGTTACTCATTTAAATCAGAGAATAAAGGTTGTTCTATTTATATGGGTAATATCTTTTATGGTCATGCACCCGAAGTAGGGGGTTTATTCTTATTGAATCTCGATAGTAATGATACACATGTTCATAACATTGATGCCAAAAGATGTAGAGTTGATAACAATAATACCACTTTCTTGTGGCACTGCCGTCTGGGTCATATCGGCGTAAAACGCATGAGGAAGCTCCATGCTGATGGACTTTTGGAGTCTCTTGATTTTGAATCACTTGACACATGCGAGCCGTGCCTCATGGGCAAGATGACAAGGACCCCGTTTTCAGGAACAATGGAACGGGCAAGTGACTTATTGGAAATCATACATACTGATGTGTGTGGTCCGATGAGTGTCACGGCGCGCGGTGGATATCGTTATTTTCTCACCTTCACTGACGACTTAAGTAGATATGGGTATATTTACTTAATGAAGCATAAGTCTGAAACGTTTGAAAAGTTCAAGCAATTTCAGAGTGAAGTTGAGAATCATCGTAACAAGAAGATCAAGTTCCTACGATCTGATCGAGGGGGAGAGTATCTGAGTTATGAGTTTGGCAATCACTTAAGAAAATGTGGAATTGTTTCACAGTTGACGCCACCTGGAACACCACAACGTAATGGTGTGTCCGAACGTCGTAATCGAACCCTATTAGATATGGTGCGTTCTATGATGTCTCTTGCCGATTTGCCACTATCGTTCTGGGGATATGCGTTAGAGACAGCTGCATTCACTTTAAATAGGGCTCCATCTAAGTCCGTTGAGACAACACCGTATGAACTATGGTTTGGTAAGAAACCTAAGTTGTCTTTTCTCAAGGTTTGGGGTTGCGATGCTTATGTCAAAAGGCTTCAGCCGGAAAAGCTCGAACCCAAAGCGGACAAATGTGTCTTCATAGGATACCCAAAAGAAACTGTTGGGTACACCTTCTATCTCAGATCCGAAGGCAAAGTGTTTGTCGCTAAGAACGGGTCCTTTCTCGAGAAAGAGTTTCTCTCGAAAGAATTGAGTGGGAGGAAGGTAGAACTTGATGAGGTTATTGAACCTCTGCTTCAACCAGAGAGTTGCGCAGCACAGAAAGATGTTTTTGTGGAGCCTGCAGCGGTTGAAGAGGAAGCCAATGATGATGATCAAGAAGCTTCTGATCAAGTTACTACCGAACCTCGTAGGTCGACAAGGGTACGCACTGCACCTGAGTGGTATGGAAACCCTGTCTTGGAGGTCATGTTGTTAGACAACGATGAACCTACGAGCTATGGAGAAGCGATGGTGGGCCCGGATTCCGACAAATGGTTAGAGGCCATGAAATCCGAGATGGGATCCATGTATGAAAACAAAGTATGGACTTTGGAAGTATTACCTGAAGGGCGGAAGGCCATTCAGAATAAATGGATTTTTAAGAGGAAGACGGATGCTGACGGTAATGTCACCGTGTATAAAGCTCGACTTGTGGCAAAGGGTTTTTCACAAGTTCAAGGAATTGACTACGATGAGACTTTCTCACCCGTAGCGATGCTTAAATCCGTCCGAATCATGTTAGCGATAGCTGCATATTTCGATTATGAAATTTGGCAGATGGATGTCAAAACAGCGTTCCTTAACGGTTTTCTTAAGGAAGAGTTGTATATGATGCAACCGGAAGGTTTTGTCGATCCAGAGAATGCTGACAAAGTATGCAAGCTCCAGCGTTCAATTTATGGGATGGTGCAAGCATCTCGGAGTTGGAATCTTCGCTTTGATGAGGTGATCAAAGCGTTTGGGTTTGTACAAGTTTATAATGAAGCTTGTATTTACAAGAAAGTGAGTGGGAGCTCTATAGCGTTTCTAATATTATATGTGGATGACATATTGCTGATTGGAAACAATATAGAATTTTTGGATAGCGTGAAGGGGTATTTGAACAAGAGTTTTTCGATGAAGGATCTCGGTGAAGCTGCTTTCATATTGGGCATCAAGATCTATAGAGATAGATCAAGACGCTTGATAGGACTTTCACAAAGTACATACCTTGATAAAGTTTTGAAGAAGTTCAAAATGGATCAATCCAAGAAGGGGTTCTTGCCGGTATTGCAAGGTACAAAGTTGAGTAAGACTCAATGCCCAGTGACTGCGGAAGATAGAGAAAAGATGAGTGTCGTCCCCTATGCTTCAGCCATAGGCTCTATCATGTATGCAATGCTGTGCACAAGACCAGATGTCAGCCTTGCCATAAGTATGGCCGGAAGGTTTCAAAGTAATCCTGGTATGGATCACTGGACAGCGGTCAAGAATATCCTAAAGTACCTGAAAAGGACTAAGGAGATGTTTTTCGTCTATGGAGGTGATCAAGAGCTCGTCGTAAAGGGTTACGTCGATGCAAGCTTTGACACTGATCCGGATGACTCTAAGTCTCAAACCGGATACGTATATATTCTCAACGGGGGAGCGGTAAGCTGGTGCAGTTCCAAGCAGAGCGTGGTAGCCGATTCTACATGCGAAGCGGAGTACATAGCTGCCTCGGAGACGGCAAAGGAAGGTGTCTGGATGAAGGAGTTCATGACAGATCTTGGAGTTGTGCCTAGTGCACTAAACCCAATGACTCTGTTCTGTGACAACACTGGTGCCATTGCTCTAGCCAAGGAACCAAGGTTTCACAAGAGGACCAGACACATAAAGCGACGCTTCAATTCCATCCGCGATTCAGTCAAGGAGGAGGACATAAGCATTTGCAAAGTACACACGGATTTGAATGTTGCAGATCCGTTGACTAAGCCTCTTCCACGGGCTAAGCATGATCAACACCAAGACTCTATGGGTGTTAGGTTCATTACCTTGTAATGCTAGATTATTGACTCTAGTGCAAGTGGGAGACTGTTGGAAATATGCCCTAGAGGCAATAATAAAAGAGTTATTATTATATTTCCTTGTTCATGATAATCGTTTATTGTCCATGCTATAATTGTATTGATTGGAAACTCAAATACATGT
>LR738710.1:839521712-839610791 GCA_902687465.1 Secale cereale
CCCCCCCCCCGACGCGGCCTAGGGGGGCGCGCCCACAGGGCGCCTGGAGCCCCTGTGCCCCCCCCCAGGCTGCCCTTCGGACGCAGTGTTGTTTCCGATATGCTGATTTTTTATATATTTTTTCTAGATTTTTCTGGGCAGTTCTCGAAACATGAAAACCTGAAATACAAAAACAGCCGAAAACAGAAACTGGCACTGGGGTGCACTGGATTAGTAAGTTAGTCCAAATATGATCAAAAGTGTATGGAAGTGTATGAATATCATAGCAATATCACCCAAAAGTGGCATGGAGCAAGCAGAAATTATAGATACGTTTTGGACGTATCAGCGTCCCCTGCAGGAGCTCGGCTTCTCCTCTCCCGCATCCTGCGTCCGAGGAGCTCCCTCGTCCCCCAGGCCGCCTTAATCTCCGGCCTCACCTCCAGTAGTCGTCGTCGTCGACCCACAGGCTAGCACCTTGCCTCCTCGTCACGTCCTCTTCTTCATCTTCCCCCCTCTCTCTCTCACTCAGAGCCCTCTCCCTCGCTTCTCTATACCAGGAGACCCCATGAACGCCCGAACCACCAAGGCCTTGAAGCTCCGCCGCCGGTGCATCCAGCCTCCATTCTGGCGCGGGGAACGGAACCCCTCCCGCGCCCGGATCCATGCCTCCGCGCCCTGCTTCTTGTTCTGTCCAGGAACGAGCGACCGCGCCCGTTGACTCCGCCCGTTCGCAGCGCTTCCGGCCAAGCCTCCAAGCCCAGCCGCTACCTCCTGCAGGCCCAGCCTCCTCCTCCAGCCGGGCCTCAGCCCATGGGTGAACAGCCCCTCCAGCACCCATGTTCCTATCGGGCCAGGGAGATTCAGCCCAACGCATTTTTTTTGTTGTTGTTATGGATGTTTTGCTAATTTCCAGGAGTTTGACAGTTTTGCAGAATAGACCCTTAACTTCATGCATATCATAAATCACAAACTGTGCATCACATGTAGAAACTTTATATATGAAAATTGCTTAGAATTTTGTGTCGATTAATAATTTCAAACTTTCATCCATGTTTAAATTGTTTAACTTGTTGTTTGTTTAAGTTTGCTTACATAACATGCTAAAATGATTTATTTCATAACTAAATAACCGTAGCTCCAAATTTAATAAACTTTATATGTAAATGGGGTGGAAAAATGTGTAGAATAACATGGTGCATTTAATTTTGCTGTTTAATAACTTTAGAATATGTTTTGAGGCAGAACAGTACCAAATTCAAAATATGCACATGGGGATTTTCCGAAATTATTGTTTATTATTTTTGGCCCTATTTAAATTGCCTAGATAGGTAGTTTATTTGTGCTTCACCTCTTGCCATGTTAAACAACATTTAAACTTGTTGGGTTCATAATGAGAGAGAACTAAATAATGGAATGTGGTGTTTTGTCAATATGCAACTCGTTGCATATTGAGCTCCACTTAACTTCTAGTATTGTTTGTGCACTTTGTCATGCCATGCATATTTAAACCAGACATGCATCATACTTGATTGTGCATCATATGCCATGTTATGTGTGTTTACCATGTTGTTTGCTTCTTTCCGGTTTGCTCCTCTCGTTAGCTTCGGCTTTGTTCCGGAGTTGTGAGGATTCGTTCGACTTCGTCCGTTTGTCCTCTTCATGGACTCGTTCTTCTTCCTTGCGGGATCCCAGGCAAGATGACCATTCCTTGATATCACCTCTATTGTTGCTATGCTAGATGCCTCGCTCTATTGCTTTGTCGCGATACCTATCCTTTTGCATGTCAGCCCCCACCTTGCCATGAAACCTCTAACTACCCACCTAGCAAATCATTGTTTGGCTAAGTTACGCTTTTGCTCAAGCCCCCTCTTATAGTGTTGCTAGTTGCAGGTGAAGATGAAGTTTGCGCCATGTGGATTGGGTTTTGGGCATAACACAATATCTAATATTACATTAATGCACCTATATACATGGCAGTGGGTGGAAGGCTTGGCCTTTTGCTCGGCATTTTGTTCCACTCATGCCACCTTAGGAACCGATGAACCGGTGTTATGTTCCTTGATTTTGCGTTCCTAACGCGGTTGGGTGTATGGGGACCCCTTGATAGTTCGCTTTGAATAAAACTCCTCCAGCAAGGCCCGACATTGGTTTTACCATTTGCTTAATAACTAAAACTTGCATAGGGACCGGCTAGCACCCGAGGACTTAATTTACAACAAGGGCCAGTGCTCCTGATGAGTGTTGGTCCAAACTGGGCAGCCTGCGGGGCCGCCTTGGGGAAAACCGAGGTATCTGGTATTCACCCGTAGCTTGACCTATCCGATCATGGCCTGAGACGAGATACGCGCGGCTCCTATCAGGTTGTTGGCACGTCGGGAGGCTTTGTTGGACTTGTCTTACCATTGTCGAAATATCTTGTACACCGGGATTCCGAGTCTGATCGGGTAGTCCCTAAGATAAGGTTTTTTTACCTCTGTTGATCACGAGAGCTTGTGATGGGCTAACTTGGGACACCCCTACAGGGTTATGATCTTTCGAAAGCCGTGCCCACGGTTATGTTGCAGATTGGAATTTGTTAATATCCGGTTGTAGATAACTTGACACAAAACTCAAACTTAATACACTACCGTGGGAGTAGTCGTGATGGACTCTTTTAGAGGGAGTTCGGGAAGAGAACATGGCTGGGTTATGGATGAGTTGTAGGTAGACAGGATCATCTAGTGATCATGATTTAGTTCACGACCGATGGCTTTCACTTCTCTTCTCGCTCTGATGATATGTAAGCTAGCCACCTCATCTACGCTTAGTGCTTGCCGCAGCCACTTATACACTTTATCCTTACCCAAGGCTTTAATAGTTTTGATACCCGGGAATGGAATTGCTGAGTCCTCGCGACTCACAGTTTACTACAAACACAGGTGCAGGTACAACCGAGTACGATTCAGTTGATGGCCAGGAACTCAAGTGGGAGTTCGATGAGGAACGTGGGCGTATGTACGTGACGTTTCCCGGTGATCAGTAGTGGTTCCTACTAGGGCCGATCGTGCATAGTGGTTGGTTATCTTCTTTTCATCTGGATTTGTCCGTAGTCGGACCATGATTGTACTTGGATGAATGTATTACTTATTTATGCATTGCGTGAAGTGGCGAGTGTAAGCCAACTATGTATTTATTTTGTTCCCCTTTGTTCTTGTACATGGGAATGTGTGAAGATAACTTCTTGCGATCATACCAACATGCGATTATGCCTCTAAGTCGTGCATCGACACGTGAAAGATATAGTCGCATCTTGGGCGTTACTTCTTGGAAGTTTCCCCAGCATAACAGCTCCGCCGGAGTCCTAGATTGGTTCTGCCAAGATTCCGCCTCGAGACCGCGACACTTCGTCCCGAAAGCTCTCTCTTCATTTTTTTTTCAGGTCAAAACCTTTAGTATATCCAAAGATGGGCATCGAGAACCTGCCGGGGGGCCCACAAGCCCTAGGGTGTATGGCACGCCCCTAGGTTTGTGGCCACCTGGTGGGTCCCCCTCTGATTTTCTTCGCCCAATATTTTTTATATATTCCAAAATAATTCTTTGTTGATTTTCAGTACTTTTTGAGTTGTGCAAAATAGGCCACTCAGATTTGCTCCTTTCCGGTCCAGAAGTTGCCGGCATTCTCCCTCTTCATGTAAATCTTGTAAAATAAAAGAGAAAAGGCATAAGTATTGCACCATGATGTGAAATATCAGTCCATAATGCAATAATATCAACATAAAACATGATGCAAAATGGACGTATCCCATATTGCATAATTCAACGAAAGTATTAAGATGAGATGCAATATCTTCATTAGGACTAATAGAAAATTGTTCTTTAATAACAAGATTCGACAAAGCGGCATTAATTGTGTGAGATTCCGCACTAGTGGCGGGAGCAATCGGAGTGCTAACAAAATCATTGTTATTAGTATTGGAAAAAATCACATGACTTGGTATTTTCTTGAGACATCGTGACAAAGCAAGCAATCTAGCACACAAGCAAACAAAAAGCAAACGAAAAGGCAAAAGGAAATAAAGCAAATATTTTTGTATTTTTCTGAAAATGTTTTAGAAGTGGGGGAGAGGAAAATAAGATTTAAATTGCACATAATATAAATGCAAGAGATAAGAGTTTATGATAGGTACTTGGTAGGCTTGATGTAGATCTTCCCTAGCAACGGCGCCCAAAATTCTTCCTACTACTTCTTGAGTTTGCGTTGGTTTTTCTCTTGAAGAGGAAAGGGTGATGCGGCAAAATAGAGATGAGTATTTTCCCTCAGTTAAGAAGCAAGGTATCAATCCAGTAGGAGGACCACACAAGTCTCCAATAGTTGTTACCTGCACAAACAAACAAATATTTGCACCGAACACGATAAAGAGGTGTCAATCCCTTCATGGTTACTTACAAGGATGAGATATGATAGTGATAGATATAAAAGATAATGAAAAATAAAAGTAAAGTAAATAAATTGCAGCAAGGTATTTTTATGTTTTTTATTTTTATAGATCGAAAAATAATATGATAAAATATAGATCCGGGGGCCATAGTTTTCACTAGAGGCTTCTCTCTTGAAAGAAAGCATACGGTGGGTAAAGAAATTACTGTTGAACAATTGATAGAAAAGCGCATAGTTATGGAGTGAGGGACTGCAGCGACCGAGCTCCACTGCTCCCTATATTTAAACATTTTGAAATTTGTATTTTTGAAGTTTCAAAAAAATGCGAAATTATTCACGGGGATACATATACACATTCTGAATACCCGTGGCAAGTTTTGGTAGAAATCTCGTTTTGTTTTGGGCTACAGAAAAAAAAATTGACACTATATAGGAAAAAAGGAGTGCCATTTTCTGTCAGAAATTTCTCTTTTTTGTATTTCCCAAAATACAAAGTATTTTCTTTTCCGCTTTTTACCAGACCTTAGGAATATGTGTATGTATTCACGTATTTGATAAAAGATTTTTTAAGCAATGAAAATGTGTTTATTTTTTTTTTCAAATATCAGGAGCAGTGGTGCTCGGTAGCTGCTGCCACTTTTCGCATAGTTATGACGATATCTAAGGAAATGATTATGTATATAGGCATCATGTCTGAGACAAGTAGACCGACTCCTGCATGCATCTACTACTATTACTCCACACATCGACCGATATCCAGCATGCATCTAGTGTATTAAGTTAACAAGAACGGAGCAATGCCTTAAGCAAGATGACATGATGTAGAGGGATAGATCCAATAAATATGAATAAACCCCATATTTTTATCCTTAATGACAACAATACAAATATGTGTCATGTCCCTTTCTGTCACTAGGATTGAGCATCGCAAGATTGGACCCATTACAAGGCACCTCTCCCATTGCAAGAATAATCAATTTAGTTGGCCAAACAATCGGAGAGAAATACAAAGCTATAACAATCGTGCATAAAAGAGTTCAGATAAGACTCAAATAATATTCATAGATAATCTGATCATAAACCCACAATTCATCGGATCTCAACAAACACACCACAAAAGAAGATTACCTCGAATATATCTCCAAAAACATTGTATTGAAGATCAAAGAGAGAGAAGAAGCCATCTAGTTACTAACTATGGACCCATAGGTCTGTGGTAAACTACTCACACATCATCAGAAGGGCATCAAGGTCGATGTAGAAGCCCTCCGTGATCGAATCCCCCTCTGGCAGAGTACCGGAAAAGGCCTCCAGATGGGATCTTTTGGGAACAGGAAATTGCAGCGGCAGAAAAAGTATTTTGGGTTGCTCTCTAGTCTTCGGGGAATATTTGTAAATTTATAGAAGAATAATTAGGGTTGGAGGACTCCTGTGGGGCCCACAAGCCTGGAGGACGCCCCCTTGGGGCGCGCCCTATGAGCTTGTGGCCATCTCGTGGGTCCCCTAGTCTCCTCCCGAAGCTTCCTGGGTGTCTTTTGGTCCAAGAAAAATCATCAAAAAAAATCGTTTCATTTGGACTCTGTTTGATATGGATTTTCTGTAAAGGCAAAAACAAGGGGGGAAACAGCAACTGGCACTTGGCACTAGATTAATAGGTTAGCCCAAAAATTGATATAAAATAGCACAATAATGCATATATAACATCCAAGATTGATAATATAATAGCATGGAACTATAAAAAATTATAGATACATTGAAGACGTGTTAGTGGTGTAGGATAAACCAAAACGATCCTGGAAGAGGAAGGTTTATCCTGCATCAGCAGTACGTGGGAGTGCGAGAGTTAAACTCGGGAAAACAAATATGATGAAAAATGATAAGGATCTTTTAGAATAGGAGAGGTCTAATGGAATTGGCTAAAAGGAGATTCCTTGCGGAAGCATCTGTAGAGCATAAACTTGATTTTATTGCCTTACTCGAGATAGGAATGGATAATTTCACGTCTCAGTTCCTAAATACCGCTTGAGGTGGTGTGGAGTTTGATTGGCATTGTTTGCCACCAAGGGGTCGATCCAGAGGGATACTACTTGGGATTAAGTGCGAAACGTTAGAAGTAGCAAATGTGGTATATGGAGATTTTGCCGCCAAATTTCGTGTGAGGTAAAAAATTGATGGATTCAGATGGGCTTTGGTTGTTGTATATGGTGCAACTCAACCGAAATGTAAACCTGACTTTCTTGCAGACCTAGTGAGAATCTGTGGGGATGAAAGGTTGTCTATTCTTGTGGGGGAGATTTTCATATAATTAGAAGGAGAGAAGAGAAAAATAATGACAATTTCGACGGAAGATGGTCATTTATGTTTAATGTGATTATTGAGAGTCTCGATTTGAGGGAAATTTACCTCATAGGTAGAGAGTTCACATGGTCAAACACATTGCCAGAGCCAACATATGAGAATTTGGACCGGGTGCTCACCGATGTAGTGTGAGAACAGAAGTTTCCTTTGGTAACGGTCCAGGCACTTCAGAGAGCAGTTTCTGATCATACACCATTACTGGCCGACTTGGGAAACGGACCATGTGGGAAATAGGAACATCCTCTCGTTTGAATTAGGATGGTTTGAGAGGGGAGGCTTCATGGATCTCGTTGCTAGAGAATGGACCAAGGAGTCAGGTGGGCAGTCCAATGTTGATAGGTGGCAAAATAAAATTTGGCACTTGCGCTAGTTCTTGAGTGGCTAGGCAAAAAACTAGAGTCGGTTATATAAAGTGGAAGAAAAGACTTACACAACTCATAAATGAGTTAGATCTGAAGGCTGAGTCTTGCATTCCTAATGTGTCAGATCAGACTATATTAAGAATGAGGTTGAGAAGAAGTTGTCTGCTCTTCTAAGAGAAGAAGAGAAGAAATGGGATCTTAGAGCTAAGGTGACAAAGGTTGTCCAAGGTGATGACAACACCCAGTTCTTTCACATGATAGCAAATGGGAAGCATAGAAAAAGGAAAATAATTCAGTTAGAACAGGATGAGGGTACGATTGTAGGGCATGAGAACCTAAAATTGTACATCTCTAATTATTATAAGAAACTCTTTGGGGGCACTGACGATAATTTTGTGTCGCTTGGTGAGAGCGCAATTGGTAACATACCTCAACTCAACCTAAAATTGTACATCTCAAATTATTATAAGAAGAGGTGTTTGGCGCGGTAACACAAATGAAACAGAATAAAGCTCATGGACCTAATGGATTCCTAGCAGAGTTTTATAAGAAATGTTGGCATATCATTAAGGGAGATCTTATGCCTATGTTCCATGACTTCTTCAATGGACATTTACAAATTTTCTACCTAAACTTTGTAACAATAACGTTGTTGCCAAAGAAGGAGGAGGTTGTGCGCATTGAGAAGTTCAGGCCGATATGTATGATCAATGTGAGTTTCAAAATCTTTATCAAGGTTTGCACGAATAGGTTGACGTGGATTGCCCATGTAGTGGTGCAACCAACTTAGACATGTCCTAGAAGGGGTAGTTGTCTTACATGAAACTATACACGAAATTCATTCCAAGAAACTCGACGGGGTTATCTTAAAAGTGGATTTTGAGAAAGCGTATTATAAGGTCAAATGGCCCTTCCTCCAACAGTCCTTACGCATGAAGGGTTTCAACGAGGCCTGGAGGAAACATGTGGACTCCTTCATTCAGAAAGGTAGTGTTGCGATTAAGGTGAATGATGACATCGGTTATTATTTCCAGACGCATAAGGGCTTAAGACAGGGTGAGTCGATGTCTCCTATTCTATTCAACATAGTAGCAGGTATGTTGGCAATTCTTATAGGTCAGGCTAAAGAGAGTGGCCAAGTAGGAGGATTAGTTCCTCATCTTGTGGATGGGGGAGTGTCCATGCTACAATACACGGATGACACGATTATTTTCATGGAACACGATCTTGCAAAAGCTAGAAATATGAAGCCATTGCTTTTCTTATTTGAACAATTGTCGGGACCGAAAAATCAACTTTAACAAGAGCGAATTGTTCCATTTTGGAAGAGCCAAAGAGGAACAAGACGCATACCGACAGTTGTCCGATTGTTAACTGGGTTCCCAACTGTTCAGTTACCTAGGGATACCAATTCACCATTGCAAATTCTTCAACAAGGAGTGGAAGTGCATTGAAGATCGATTTGAGAAATGGCTAAGCTGCTGGAAGGGAAAGTTTATGTCCTATGGGGGCCGGCTAGTGTTGTTAAACTCAGTTTTGACAAGTTTGCCGATGTTGCTTTTATCCTTTTTTGAAGTACGAGTTGGGGTAAGAAAAAGATTAGACTTTTATTGATCTCGATTTTTTGTTTGCAATGTGATGAAGTTAAAACAAAATACAAACTAACCAGATGGGATATAATGTGTAGACCCAAAGACCAAGATGGGTTGGGGGTTCAAGAACTTAGAAGTTAAACATAGATGCCTTCTTAGCAAATGGCTATTTTAGTTATCTGTTGAGACCAAAGGTACGTGGATACAAATTTTGCAAAGTAAGTACTTACAAAATAAGACTTTGGCCCAGGTTGCCGCTGGACCTAATGACTCGTCATTTTGGAAGGGGTTAATGAACATAAAAGAAACCTTTTCCGCAGGGTGAAATTTATAATTGGTAATGGTAACACGACTAGATTCTGAGAGGATGCATGGTTAGGGGAGACACCCTTAGCCCTACAATATCCCACTCTGTATAATATTATACAATGTAAGGAAGCTTATGTTGCTACAGTATTACAATCGGTTCCCCTTAATATCCAATTCGGGAGGTCTGGTGGGGGAACGTTGGAACTCGTGGCTGCACTTGGGGTTCGCAGGTTGATGGTTCTTCAACTTTTAGACTAGTCGGATGCCTTTCACCGAAAATTATCTAGGAACGGTAGTCTCACGGTGAAATATATGTACTTGGACCTAATTGACTCTTCCAATCACGAGATCTCTTCATATTTGAAAGATTAAACTTTCGTCCAGAATAAAAATTTGCATGTGGTTTGTCCACAAGGTGGTGATTTTAACCAAGAATAACTTGGTAAAGCGAAGGTGGGTAGGAAGCTCTCAATGTTGTTTTTGTGACGATGAAACTATAAAACACCTCTTTTTTCTCGAATGACCGTTAGCCAAACTTCTATGACGTACGATACATATAGCCTTTAACATCAACCCTCCGATTAGTATTAGCACGTTATTTGAGACATGGCTAAATGGAGTGGATTCAAATATTGTGGGACATATTCGGATAGGGATATGTGCACAATTTTGAGCTATATAAAGTTGCCGAAATGATATGATCTTTAACGGAAAAAAATTATCAACTTTTTGCAGGTTATCTTCAAGGCCACTGCTTGGATCCGTATGTGGTCGTTATTCATCATGCAGACTCAAGTGAGCTTTTGGCTATTGGATGCAACAGCTGGAAGATGGTAACATGGGTTATTTTTAACTGATTTAGATGACTAGCTAATAAAACGCTAGAAGTTTAGTCATCGTATCATGTTTTGTTTCGCCGGATGTGGCACCTTTTCATTTTTCGTTTGATTATGCTCCTTTTGTGAGCATATACTGGACCTCAGACTTTGTTTATTGTTTACGTACTTTTGATTAATAATAAATAGGATGCATTTATTGTTTATTTACTAGCAAAAGAGTCCGTGCGTTGCAACGAAAGAGAAAAATAACACACGCTCTTAACCCAACAACCATTATTCATGACTACAATAGGTTCATCTCATTTATTTTTGCGAGGCATCATATTTGTGTTGTCGTTTATCCTTCTTCTCACTCTCGCCGGCGATGGCCTCAGTGTTCACACAAAACAAAGAAAAAAACATGTTTAAATATGGTTAATCCTAAGGCGTCTTTCTCTCTCCCTCTATCCTCCTTCTCCCTCTCTCTTTCTCGCTTTCTCTCACTCTCGCGATGAGAAATCTGTTGTTTTCCCCTGAGACATTTTTCAGAGGTATGCACGTGTAGTTATCGATGTTCTTTCCCTATATGGTGTTTATTTGCAATCCGGATCGCCACCGGTACGAAAGAAAAAATGGATCTTGCACTATAAATTATAAGTTTTGTTTCAAAACAATATTTTCAAAATATTTAGCAGGTAAAATTAACATCATATTTGGATTCTGCACATCTTTTTAATGAAATTTCATATACAATATGTTAAAATCGAAGTTACGGTTTAAAAGATACATATAATTTAGAAAATCATTTGTTTGACTTAAATATATTCCAAGATAATATTTAAAAATACTTAACAGGTAAAAATAATCTCATATTCATATTCTATATATTTTTCTAATCAAGTTTCATATATAACATGTTCAAATCGGGGTTACGGTTTAAAAGATATGGATGATTTAAAAATCATTTATTTGACTTAAATATGATCCGCGGATGAATTACCTAGACCATCAGGGTTTTTTTAATGTAAAATGACGGTTCGGGTATGACTTAAATCCGGACTACGGGTTGATTTCAAGAAAACACACAGGCTTTTGTGTAAAATACGAAAAAATAATTCGTTTTAACTTAAAATAGGACTGCGGGTTGAATTCTCTGAAGTAGAGAGACGTTTCTGAAAAATGCCATGACGGACGAGAAGAAATCCAATTTGCTTTATTATTATTAACTAGCAAAAAAGCCCGTGTGTTGCAACGGGTAAGAAAACAACACATGCTCTTAACCTAATAACCATAACTCAATACCTTAATATGCTCGCGTATTTTAGTTTCACATGGCATCACATTTGTGTTGCCGAAAGTGACCTATGTGCTCACACAACAAAAACGTGTTTAAATGTGGTCAGTCCCAATGTCTCTCTCTCTCTCGCTCTTACGCGCGTGCACGCGCGCACACTCGCTCGGAATAAGATGAAAAATATGTTGTTTTCCCGCAAGGTTTTTCATAGTTGTGCATGCATGATTCTTGATGTTTTTTCTCTCACTCTGATTTTAATAGATGTTTATTTCCTGTTCGAATCATCGACAGTTTCGAAAGAAAAACGGATCGTGCACAATAGATTAAGTTTGCACCAAAAAATATTTAAAAATATTCAACAGCTAAAAATAACATCATATTTAGATTCTACATATTTTTCTAATCAAAATTCGTATAAAACATGTTAAAATCAAAATTATTGTTTAAAATATATGGATAATCTTATTTTACATGAACTATGGATTGATTAACCAAAACGTCAAGGGGTTTTTTTATAAAACGAAAAAAACTTTTCGGCTGACTTAATATGGACGACGGGTCGATTATCTAAAACACTAGGGGGTTTTTTGAGAAAAAATAAAAAAAGGTTCGATTGTAACTTAAACGTGTACTGCGGGTTGATTTAGAGAAAGCTCAAGGGGTTATTTGTAAAATGTCGTGACAGACGAAAAAACCTAATTTTCTTTATTATTAGGTAAAGATTATATATATATATATATTATTATTATTATTATTATTATTATTATTATTATTATTATTATTATTATTATAGGTAAAGAGGTAAAGATTCTGATGCAGAGGCCTTCCTTTTCATAAAGAAAATAAGTAGCTTTACTGAACGCTCATAGGTATTTTTTTGCGTCGTGGCGGTTCTCTGCTGGTTGTAATGCTCTTCAGAGTGATGGTTTCTTTAATGAAATGGGAGGGGAGACCTCTTTTACCAAAGAAAAGAAAAAATCTGACTGAAGCGCCTCTCGGGTCCGTACAGCGAGAAAAGAAATGGTACGCGCAAAGGGTCGTTTGACGCGGGCCCGGCCGCTCCGGAGCCAACACCTGGGGCGGCACGGTGTCAGCCAGGTGGGCCCAGCCGCCCTCCGGGACACCCTCGTGATGCCGCCGCGCGCAGGTCACGGCGCCCGTCCACGTGCCCTGGGCGGCCGGCCGACAGTTCCAAACTCCCCACTGCCGCCGTACGTGCCGACATCGCCGGGATCATGATTATCCCATGCGCCCACGCCTTGGAAGAGCCACTGTCACGTGGGCCCGCGCCGGCGGCAGTCGTTTCCATCGTGTTTGGCCATGCCGGGACAGACGACGACAGCTCGCAAGTCCTAAGAATAAATTACTGGCTAATCTTTGCGCGCGCGGTGATTCTCTCTCTGCAGAGAGCCCCAGCAGCTGGAGCTCTGCTTAAAAACAGCGTCGAGAGCTGTCAAACTAACAATCCAAACAAGATTACCCGTCCGTCGTTACTTACTTTTGCGTGCCTGCGCATACAAAAGCAAAACACATCCGTTCTATCCATCCTCCCTTTTTATTCCTAAAACATGCTTAGGGTGTGTCTAAATCTCAGTCGGCGGTTTTAGTTAAGTTACAAAACATATAAAAATGAACTGAACTGAGACTTCATGCAAGATCTTGTTAATATAGGCTGAACTGAGACTCTTTTGACATCAGATTACTATTTACGGCAATGTGATCGCTATATATTTTATTCTACTACAGTATCAACAATCTTTATAGATGGATCTTTCTAACTAGTTTGGCTTAATGATGGCAACACAATTGCATGTGATTTCATGGCATTAGTCTCTATAGTAGCACACTTAAAAATAATATACAATTAATCACATGCAAGGTGATGCTCCCTTAGTCTCATAATGTAAGACATTATTTTTTTACACTACACTAGTGCCATAAAAACGTCTTACATTATGAGACCGATGGAGTATATATCATTAAAAATTGTCGCTGTTAAATCGAAAAAACGACCTCGATTCATCATTATCTTTATCACCACAATGTTATCGACTTCATCTTTATGTGATTACACCCGACTGTAGTTTAAATCTTAGTTGACTCATAGCATTTACAGTCAGACTTGGCAAATCCTATTCCTACCCCTCAAAAGCCTGCATATGCGCCCGGGCGCGTCCGCAGACAGTGACCGGGTACCCCTTAAATTAGCCACTTTGCATCCATCTCTTTCATATTTCATTCCCTAGATTCATACCAAGCATAAAAAATACTACGTACTACATCACGTACTACCTTAGCTACTTTTCGTCGTCGAAGATGTCCACGACGAGGGCGCCACGCGCCAGCCGGACGGGCGGGTAGGATGGCTCTGGCTTATCCTCCTCCTGCTCGACCCCATCCATGTAGGGAAACATCTCCGCCTCCTCCACGGCCTCTTGCGCCTCCATCTTCTGCCGGCGAGGGCGTCTTGCCTCCGCAGTCGACTCCGGCAGGAGGGAAATAAGGATGGCCTGCTGCTCCGCATGCAGATCCCCGTCGCCAGCGTCCCCCACATCCCCCTCTTCCGTTTCACCCCCCTCCTCCACCTCCTCCTTCTCCTCCACTTCAACTCCTCCTCCGGATCCACTACATCCGGAGGTAGCCCCGCGACGATCCGGGCTTCGCGCCTAGCCCGGGTCTACTCAAGGAGCTCGAGCCAGCGCCCCGCATCAGAAATGGCTCGCTCCTCACTTGGCGGCATGGGGGCATGGCTATTAGGCGGCCGGCTGGAGTGGAAAGTGGCGGCGGCGGCGGACACGTGGAGCAAATTGTGGATGGATGGTAAGGTTTCGGTGTCGTCGATCGACTTACATAGCCGTGCAATGCACTACGCAACCCGCCGGAGCTGCGCCACGCGGCGCCACCGGTCCGAAGAAGGAGACGAGCTTCGGATCGCCGGTTTTGAGGGCGTTTCTGGCTGGGACCTCTTCGTCAGTACGACATGGCGGACGTGCTCGGGCACCCCATATCCGCCCCATACTTGGGCTGATATGGGGTGCCGATCATGCCGGACGTTTGAGCCCCGTTAAAGACGTTCGTCTGGGTCGAAAAAATATAACCAGATAGCCCGTTCGGTCATATGAGACGGGTTTAAGAGGTCCGGCTATAGATGCTCCAAGAGATGATGCACTCTTCTCTTCTCTTGCAGCTTCTGAGCTCCTACGTGGAGCCGAGTGGATTTCCACATTGCAATATCTTCTGCCCCCCACCCCCTTGACAAAATAACAATTTTGTATCTGCTCGATCCCAAGCTAACCGAGACAGCAAATCTTGTTATTTTACACACATGAACCAACGCCCATGATTTAAAAAGCTGCCGCCCGCACAGTGCAGCACTATGCAATCATGATATTGGCGCGTCGCGCCGTCCGTCCGGAAGCTGCCGTCCACCATAACCAGATTCGTACGCGCCACCATCGGCGAACCGCCGCGCGCCACCAGCATAGCCCTATCCGCGGCCGGTCCGTCCAAGTTTGAACCAGCACGTGTACCGTCGTCGGGTCACTATAAATAGTTCTTCTTCCAATTGTTTGCCGCCGCGAGAGAGGAAGATCCCCGCTTCTCAATCCTCACAGATTTTGTTCTCAAATCCAATTGCTGTCTGCCACTGCCCGATCGCGACATGCCGCCGCACGACCGTAAGGCGCCGCCGGGCCGCCGGATGCTGGCGCTGCCGACGGTGTGCCCGTGCGAGGCCATCGCCCCGGGGACGCTGCTGGCGTCGCTCGTCGCCCTCGTGGCCGAGGTCGCCCGCCACGACGCCGCCGCGCTCCCCGTGCTCCGCCGAGGGGCCGGCGAGGCCCTGCGCATCACCCGCGTCCTCCTCGCGTTCCTCGAGGAGGTCCGCGAGGCGGCGGCGCCCCTGCCGGACGCCTCGGTGCTCGGCCTGTCCGAGCTCCACGTGGCGATGCAGAAGCTCCGGTTCCTGCTCTCCGACTGCGGGAGGACGGGGGCGAGGCTTTGGGTGCTGATGAACGCCGACCTCGTCGCCTCCGAGCTCCGGTTCGTCCTCTGCTCCGTCGCCACGGCCATCGACGTGCTGCCGGCGGACGTGGTCGGGGCGTCCGTCGAGGCCGGAGAGCTCGCGAGGCTTCTGTCTCAGCAGGCCTGGCGCGCGCCGGTGTGGCCGGACCAGGACGACGGGCGCGCGACCCGGAGCGTGCGCTCCATGCTCGCGCTGTTCAGGAGCCGCGCCACGCCGCACGCGGAGGACGCGATGATGGTGCTCGGCCGCGTCGGCATCACCAGCTGGCGCGACTGCGACGAGGAGGTCGCTTTCCTTGAGGCCGAGCTCTTGGATCGCCTGGAGGACGGCCGCGAGAACGACAGCGACCTCGTGCTCATCAGCGGCCTCATGGCGTTCCTCGTCTACTGTCGCGTCGCCTTGTTTGACACCGTTGATACCAAGAAAGCTGACGCGGCAGCGCCCGGGCCTAGGCCGGCAGCGAGCTGCCCGGCGTGGACCAGCCAGAAGGCGCTGCAATGCCCGATCAGTCTGGAGCTGATGACTGACCCGGTGACCGTCACCACCGGCCAAACTTACGACCGGACGTCCATCAAACGGTGGGTCAAGAGCGGGTGCCGGACGTGCCCTGTTACCGGCGAGAGGCTCCGCAGCGCCCAGTTCGTGCCCAACGTAGCCGTGCGCGGCATTGTCGAGCAGCTGCTCCTCGCCAATGGGGCACCGCTCCACGAGCAGCAGAGCAGCAAGCACCGGTGCGCGGTCGATAAGACCGCCTCGGCGTTCGGGCCGGCCGCGGCCGGCGGCGTGCGTCTCGCCGTGGCCTTCCTCATTGCCAGGCTCTCCAGGGGCACGCCCGAGGAGCAGAAGAAGGCGACGTACGAGGTGCGGAAGCTGGCGAAGCGCAACGTGTACCACCGCGCGTGCCTCGTGGAGGCCGACGCCGTGCCGTGGCTCCTCCACCTCGTCTCCTCGACGGACGCGTCCGTCCAGGACAACGCCATCGCCTGCCTCCTCAACCTCTCGAAGCACGCGGCCGGGCGGAGAGCGCTCGTGGAGGCGGGCGGGCTCGGGCTCGTCGTCGACGCCGTCAACGTCGCGGCCAAGGTGGAGGCGCGGCAGAACGCGGCGGCCATCCTGTTCTACCTCTCGCCGAACAGCGAGTACTGCCAGGAGATCGGCCGCATCCCGGAGGCCGTCCCGACGCTGGTGCACCTCATGAAAGACGGCACCTACCGCGGCCGCAAGAACGCGCTGGTGAGCCTCCACGGGGTGCTCCACGGCGCGAGCAGCATCGGGAAGGCGGTGACCACCGGCGCCGTGGGCGTGCTCGCCAACCTCCTGTCGGGCGACCGCGAGGACCTTGCGAACGACTCCGTCGCCCTGCTCGCGAGGATCGCCGAGCAGCCGGCCGGCGCGACGGCCATCCTGGCCAGCTCGGAGCTCGTCACGAGCCTCGTCGACTTCCTCGGCGCGTCGGCGTCTCGGTCGGGGAAGGACCACTGCGTGGCGCTGCTGGCCTCGCTGTGCCGGCACGGAGGGGACAAGGTCGTCGCCCTGATGGGCAAGATGGCTGGGCTGATGCCCGCGCTGTACGCGCTGGTCGCCGACGGCAGTCCTCTGGCGAACAAGAAGGCGAGGTGGCTCATTAACGAGATTCACCGGGTCTACGAGCAGCGCCAGCCGCTGCCGGTCGCGCCGCCGGCTGGTGACCGTGTCATTCGAGTATAGTTATAGCACACGAACTTGGGCGTGATGACTGATGAGGTGTACAGATGATTCCTGTGATTTGTTTTTTTTTTCCTCGGCGGCGAGTTTTCTTTCCTCTGGCCCTGCTCGCGTTTTTTGAAGAGTAGGGATCGGCATCACAAAACGTAAAATTGTACTGTACATAAGAGGGGTGTCTATGTAAAAGAGAATGACAAACTACTAGGCTGCATTGCACGCCTCAAGGCTTTCGCCTCACTTTATAAAGAGTCAATTACATTAGTGATGTCGTAATTTAGCGTAAACGGTCACTTTGCTGCTAGAAGTTGTGGAGTACATTGTAGTGGTGCAAAAATTTAGCTTAATCGTGCAAAATACAGTGCTTATCATGTTTGTATATGTAATCTGCGCTGACAACACGTGTGGACCCTGTGTCAGCCACAAGACCATGGAGAAGGGGCATCTGGCTTGATTTAAAAAAAAATCCTTGGAATATTGTTTTTTTTTACAAAAAGTCCATGTTGATGTAGCACTCTTCGACTCAATGACCGGTGGGTCCCGGCCCAAGTTTCGAACCCACAACCACCTGCTATAAAGGATTTTTATCTAACCACTACACCACATACTCATAATAATATCCCCTCAAAAAAATAACATACTTATAATGATATATGTGGATAACAAAGCTATATTTTTTTTGAGACAATCTCACGAAGCTTTATTTAACCGGACCGAAGGTTTATAGGTACGAAAGAAAGATCGTCGGGGTGCCCTAACCAAACATGGTGGCCCACCCCTAATCTCAAAACATGCTTCGCTAAATTGTAAGCCTCGAAATTCGAGCTCCTAAACTCATGGCTAAAATTACAGCAGGAAAAGAAGAGCTATGCTCTATGATTTCATGTAGAACAACACCATATCTTGCCTTGTTTCCTTGCTTGAGATCATCCAAAACCACCTTACAGTCTGACGCAACATGTACCTTTCGAAGGTTGAGATCGTTCGCAAGGGCTAAAGCTTCCTGTACAGCCAGAGCTTCCAAAGTTTGAGGATCACCTGTTCCTTTGAAGACTATAGCCGATGCCCCGTGGAAAGTACCATCATGGTCTCGGCATATAGCAGCCGCAACTTCTCTTCCCCAGTTATTCGCAACTGCAGCATCAACGTTTATTTTTTGAAAATTCTCAGGCGGAGGGATCCATTGGGCTCGGGTAGCCAATTGAGATCTTACTCTCTCTATAACTGGTTCCTCGATAGTTTCCAGGTCTGCTAAGTAGGATTGTATGAACTGATATGTTGCTTGTGGACTCTGAAAAACTCCTTCATATATTGCCTTCCGCCTTGCTTTCCAGACAACCCATAACGTTACCACTAGCAATACAAAATCCTTCTGGGATAGTACCTCATTCATTGCAAAGATCCCGTTTTTTGCATTAGGATCCTCGTTCTGGCTCATTGCTTCCGCCAGGGAAGTTTCAACTAAGGTCCATATGCATCTTGACATAGTGCAATTCAGCAAGGCATGCCTCCATGAATCCTTACACCCACACAGGGCGCATAAATGTGTCGTGGACATATTGCGGTGTTGGAGAAGATCCGCTGTCGGCATCGAATGCCTTGCTAGCCGCCATAGAATGACTTTCAGTTTTGATGGAACCCTAGTGTGCCACAACGCAGTCCACGCCTTAGAACTTTCTGTCAGGTCTGACGCTCCTGCATGCTCATACAGCCAATTCTCTCGATGCTCCTTCTTGTTCAGGATCATTCTATAGGCCGATCTGGCAGAAAAATGCCATTCCGCTCACCCGACCAAGCCCAGAAATCCTCCACCGACCTCGTACAGAGTGGGAGGGCCATGATCACTTCTGCGTCGATAGGTAAGAATGTGTCCCGAATCAGCTCCTCCCGCCAAGTTGCTGATGTGTGATCTATTAGTTCAGCTACTAGCGTTGGTGAGTTCGCTGATAGTGAAACGATCGATCGCAGAGGGCCTATTCTGGGGAGCCAGTTTGTGTCCCAGATATTCGTACTGTGGCCATTCCCGATCCTCCTAATAATGCCCTATTTTAGTATATCCCTACCATCCAGTATAGCTCGCCATATCTGTGAAGGCTGGGTACCCAATTCTGCCTCCAGAAAATCAACATTTGGAAAATAAACTGCTTTCAGTATCCTTGCACTTAGCGATTGTGGGGACTCGAGGAGCCTCCATGCTTGACGAGCAAGCAAAGATAGGTTAAAAATCTCAATGTCTCGGAAACCCATCCCACCAAGATATGTTGGCTTTGTTATTACGTCCGAAGAGACCCAAGCTGGTTTCCTGCGTCCTTGTTTACTGCCCCACCCAAACTGCCTGATTATTGAGGTAATGTTTTCACACAGCCCCCGAGGTAATCTGAAACAAGCCAAGGAATATACTGGTATAGCTTGAGCAACTAACTTGATGAGAACCTCTTTTGCTGCTGCTGACAGAAGCTTCTCCATCCATCCTCTGACTTTCTCCCAAACCCTGTCTCTCAAATACTTAAAGGCACCGATCTTGGACTGTCCAACATCTGTGGGCATACCCAAATATCTATCAGACAAGGATTCATTGTGCACATTAAGGCATTGTTTGATGCTATCTATGACCCCTTGAGGGCAACATGTACTGAAGAAGATACATGACTTAGCATTATTGATATTCTGACCCGAAGCACTGCAATATTTGTCCAATAGGTTTGAAACCATCATAGCCCCTTCAACACTTGAATTAAAAAGCAATAGGCTATCGTCAGCAAAAAGGAGGTGGTTAACAGACGAAGCCGTTGAAGCCACCTTGATTCCTTCCAAAGCAGACGACTGGGAACTAGTTTTCAAGAGGCACGAAAGGCCCTCTGCTGCAATTAAGAAAAGATAAGGGGAGATCGGATCTCCCTGTCGGATACCTCTAGTCGGTGTAGATTGCTCCAGCTTCTCACCATTGACTAATACCGAGAACGATACAGATTGCACCATACCCATAACTGTTTGGACCCAAGAATGTGCAAAACCCAGTTTTTCCATTATAGCTCGAAGATAAGGCCACTCCAGCCTATCGTAGGCTTTCATCATATCCAACTTCAATGCACAAAAATTATTCCTCTTTGCTTTGTTCCTCTTCATAAAATGCAGGCACTCATAAGCACATATGATGTTATCTGTGATTAGTCTACCTAGGACGAAAGCTGACTGCTCCTTAGATATAATGTCCGGTAGAATCATCTTCAGCCTGTTTGCAACAACCTTGGAAGCAATTTTATAGATAACATTACATAAGCTAATAGGACGGAACTGAGAGAGTTGAGTTGGATTAAGGACCTTTGGGATAAGCACCAAAACTGTATCATTCACACACTAAGCATCCTCCTCACCTCTGACAATCCTCAGAACCGCTTTTGTTACTTCATCTCCACATATGTCCCAGTGTCGCTGGTAGAAATGTGCAGGAAAACCATCCGGGCCCATTTGGAATAACACCTTTTTAACTTCCTCTTTGGTGTAGGGCTCCAGAAGCATAGAATTCATTTGCTCAGTAACCTTGACCGGGACCTTTGGTAATACCTCCTCTACACCTGCAACACCTTCTGATGTGTATAAATTTTGATAAAAATCTGTGATTAGCGCCTTCAATTCACCTTGATCCTCTGTGAGAATGCCTAAAGAATTAGCAAGTGCTTTAATCATGTTCCTCTTGCGGCGCTGGCTCGCCCGTAGGTGAAAGAACCGAGTGTTTCTATCCCCTGCCAAAAGCCACTCCAGCCTGGAGCGTTGCCTCCACATCAACTCCCCCCTGTGATACATCTCCACTAGTTTCTCATTGATTTTGAATTCAATATGAGACAGAGCCATCCTCGCGGGGTCGCTGCGAAGACATTCTAGTTCGGCCTTCAAGTTCTTGATCTCCTTCCTTACGGAACCAAACGTGTTCTTATTCCACGAGCTTAGCTCAGCCGAAATTCGTCTTAGCTTTGCTCGCAGCTCCTCCATATGCTCCGTCGGATCCCCCTCTAACCAGCGCGACGTAATCGTGTCTTCCCACGTCTCATGGGTTTCCCACATTAATTCATACTTGAACTCCCTCTTCCTCCTTTGTGGCCCCGTCGCATGCAGGTATTTAGTTGGCCAGTACGCAGGTGGAGCTTAAATGTCCTACAACTATTTGTGGCCCGTTTTGCACCAACTATTATTCTATAGATATTTGTATTACGTAAGTAATAAAACTTTGATTGAAACATTTATGTGTTATGATTCTTTTACAAACAAACGATGATTAGTAAATATACAACCGTCTATTATATTAAAAAATATTTAATTAATGCGTATATTTGTGTGTTATAAATTCAACAATACAAATATTTTAATATTCATATGATTAACAGGATGAATTATAAATGTGTGTATCCGTACTAATTTAAGTAATTTAAATAACAGACACGATAGTCAAAATAACATTTTAAATGTTAGAATATGAATATTTTTCATTATACAAACATTGAACTGTAAAATGTGCATATAACAATTAAAATGCTTGTATAAATGAAATAATACTTTTAGTTCTAACTTATTTATTTTTTATTTTTTAGAATTATAATTTTCTATAATTTTTTGCATTGTCTCATTAGTAAAATAAAGAATCAGTTACAAGGCACGTAAACATCGACATTATAGGACCAAAAGTTAGGATAATCCTCTGCAAAAAAACTAGCGTCTGTCACTTTTCACTAAGAAAAAGGAGACAAATCACCTTTTCACTCGAGCTCGACGCGGCTCCATTGCTGATCAGCAGCTTTACGGATCTCCAAATTATATAATTATTTAAATAGTTATATTATTAAAATTTATAACACGGAAATATCTGTATTTACTAACAAACATTATATAATAAATGGCTGTATATTATAATATTTTTATTATCATCGTTTGTTTGTATACTAGTATTTATAGCAGATAAATATTTGAATATAAGTTTTATTACTTACGTTTTACGAATATCTTTAAAAAAAATAGTTCGTGCAAAATGGCCCGCAATATTTGCAGCTCATTTAAGCTCCACCTGCGTACTCGTTAAATACATATAGTTTTGTTATCCAAAGTAGTCTTTCGAATTTTTATAGAGGAGTGGTTTGACTTTGACCCGCATGTGTTGTAGCAAGTGGTTGCCCGTTCGAAACCTTGCGTCCTGTATTGGCACCTTATTTTTTAACGGGACCCGCTGGTCACTGAGATGAAGAATGCCACGTCCACATGTACTTTTGTGTAAAAAGTAAAACTGTGAAGATTTTTTTTTTGTGAAAATCAGGCCACACGTCAGTCCAGTTGCTGACAGCAGGTCCACATGCCTAGTCAGCGCATATTCCGTACTTCATATTTGTGCTTTTAAAATGTTCAAAAAAATTCTGAAAAAAAATTAACAGACTCACACAACATCAATGTAGGTTGTAATAAAATTTCAAGTCAAAAATCAAAACATAACTCGAAAAACAAAAATGACAAATTCAACACTGAATAGTGTACATAAGATAAATTGGGCTTTAAATTTCACCCATTATCACACTGATGCCAAATTTGTGATTTTTGTATCTAAAAAAATATTGCATCTTTGTTCAAGACTGAGAACGGCATGGCCACACGCCTAGTCAGCGCATATTCCGTACTTCATATTTGTGCTTTTAAAATATTCAAAAAAATTCTGAAAAAAAATTAACAGACTCAGGTTGTAATAAAATTTCAAGTCAAAAATCGAAACATAACTCAAAAATAAAAATGACAAATTCAACACTGAATAGTGTACATAAGATAAATTGGGCTTTAGATTTAACCCATTATCACACTGATGCCAAATTTGTCATTTTTGTATCTAAAAAAATATTGCATCTTTGTTCAAGACTGAGAACAGCATGGCCACACGCCTAGTCAGCGCATATTCCGTACTTCATATTTGTACTTTTAAAATGTTCAAAAAAAATTGAAAAAAAATTAACAGACTCACACAACATCAATGTAGGTTGCAATAAAATTACAAGTCAAAAATCGAAACATAACTCGAAAAACAAAAATGACAAATTCAACACTGAATAGTGTACATAACATAAATCAGGCTTTAGATTTGACCCATTATCACACTTATGCCAAATTTGTCATTTTTGTATCTCAAAAAATATTGCATCTTTGTTCTAGACTGAGAACGGCATGGCCACCTTGTTTGAAGATAGGAATTGCTATCTGAAGTCTGAACCTTTCTCTCTCTTTTTTTCCCGAAATATCTTGGTTTGACGGTAATGTGAGCTGTTTGATCTTTCTATATGAACTACTACCTGCATCCTAATTTACTGGTCATCTTAGTATTTTATGCTAATTTTTTAACCATAAATTTAATTAATGAAAGTTAGTACATGTCAGAAGAAAAAAATCAAATACGAATCCAACGACATAATTTTTAATGACATGCATAAAAAAATTGTCAGTTAAATCTATGGTCAAATTTTAAATTTTAGCACAAAACGACCAATAATAAAATTTGACCGGAGTGGGATTCCACCTTGTTTGAAGATAGGAATTGCTATCTGAAGTCTGAACCTTTCTCTCTCTTTTTTTCCCGAAATATCTTGGTTTGACGGTAATGTGAGCTGTTTGATCTTTCTATATGAACTACTACCTGCATCCTAATTTACTGGTCATCTTAGTATTTTATGCTAATTTTTTAACCATAAATTTAATTAATGAAAGTTAGTACATGTCAGAAGAAAAAAATCAAATACGAATCCAACGACATAATTTTTAATGACATGCATAAAAAAATTGTCAGTTAAATCTATGGTCAAATTTTAAATTTTAGCACAAAACGACCAATAATAAAATTTGACCGGAGTGGGATTTGAACCCACGCCCTTTCGGACCAGAGCCTTAATCTGGCGCCTTAGACCAACTCGGCCATCCGATCATTTTTGTTTAATTTTCACGCGTGCTAAATACAATAGACTACACGATCCCAGGTAACTTCCATCAGGCCACAAACCTCAACGCCTGACAAGAGAATGAAACTACCATCAACGGCTAAGGGAAACCATAGTGGTAAACTAGAGAGAAAAACTACGGTCTATTGTAGTGAAGAGTTGTTCTGTATGCTGTGTGGGAGGAGAAATTTGCATGTACTATCTGAAAAGTTCTCCATGTTAACCAGGGACAGTCTAGTGGCCAAGCTTGTGAGATGCGTAGACAAAGGCTTGTAGGACAGCTAGGGAGAAAATCGGCACTTCAATGTACGCCACAACTTGTAGCATCAAAGTGACCGTTTACGCCAAGTTACGGCACCATCGGTGTAATTGACTCCTTTATAAAGTATAACGCAAACGATGAACGAAACTGCTCCATGCAAGATACTTGTGCCTGAACTATGCACGA
Organism: Secale cereale; assembly: GCA_902687465.1. Lineage (NCBI taxonomy): Eukaryota > Viridiplantae > Streptophyta > Magnoliopsida > Poales > Poaceae > Secale > Secale cereale. The sequence continues at coordinate 839,545,974 of LR738710.1, forward strand.
CATGTAAATCCAGCGGTTGGTGATCTTTCCAATCATACGCATGTCTAGCGGCTGGTGATCTTTTCAATCATATGCATGTCCGGCTCGTTCGAATTTTGTCATTATGCATGATGCAATGTTGAATCAGTACATAACGATGAAGAAACCCTACTATAAACAAAAAAGACATCCAAGTAAATAGTAAAAATGCCACGAACTCAAAGCATGTAGAGAAAGCCACCTCAAACAAGAATCACCCTATACCACTGACCAGGAACGAATAAGCGTCTCCTTGGGGAACCAACGAACGTCAATGCATCGAACACATCAAGATGTTGCCGAGGACAACAAGTACCAATAACGATGTCCACAAGGTCACGTGTAAAATGTAGGAGACAAACAAGGCCACTCCATGCTCAACACCAGGACACTTCATGCCAGGGGATAGAGCATGCCGACCAGAAGGTATCTAAGATCCACGATTACGCCCCAGGAGGGTAGCAACACAATGCGCAACCATCGCCAAGCCCGAAAGAACGGACTAGGGTTTCCACCAGGAGCATTGACACAGGGAGGGGACCCGCAATGACACCACCAAGAGGGAAGTGACATCCACGAGCCTTGTCGACGGCTGCGCCAAAGCGCAAAACTTTTGGATGGAGCCTCAATCACGAGAGGTACCAAGGTCACTAGTCCAACCTAAAGAGTTGACCGGGTTCGAGACAACGAGATCAAAACTAAGGAGCAGCCACCGCTATGACAACACAGGATCACCCGCAACTCTGCTACTCGCCATCCACATAGCGAAGGTGGAAGCCACCATGCATTGTTCCATCGTTGATTGCTGAAAAATCCACCCACACAAGTTGGAACGCATGTGTGGAAAGTTATTTGCTTGTGGGGTTTAGTTGTTTTCCTTTGTTTATAAAAGAGTGTCAAATTACTGGGCTATAATGTAGAGAACTGATATGTGGTTAGATGGTTAGGAGGGTGGTTGTATCCTCAACCCACCAAAGATCAAACCTCAAGTTTGACACGTATGTGTCTTATAAGGGCATGATATTCTTTTAGCGAGATATGATGTTCCCATCGATAGTGGAGTGTTTAATATGTCTTACACCAAGCGACCCACCTAAAAACAACTCTCTTTTCATGTTGAAAAAAAAACCTTCAACCGAACGAAACCCGCCGTTTGGATGTGCAGCAGATTCCAGGGCCTCGACAAATGGCCGATCAGTTGTTGACAACAATTGAATTTGTGGAGGAGCAACTAGTTTTCATGTGCCCAGATGACTCTTTGAGAACAAGAGAACACCATCATTTGGTTAGGTATTGATCCCAATAATTGGTTATGTATCCCTGGCATTGTATACATGCTTTTTTGTAAACCGTGTGAGGACACAAAAACAACACTTTCATTGTTGCCTTATTTATGGGATTCCCTAGAGCTGGTTATTAGGATCTAGATCAAGCGACATGTAACTTCTGTAAGATTAACTTGATTGGTAGAGGAAGTTACAGTTCAGTGGGCAGATGCAACTTTAGGCAAGTCAAAACAGAAGTCGTGGTCTAAGATACATGACCTTGATATTGGAGGGGCCAAGGGAAGTTTCACATTCGAATGCAAAACGTTGAGAGGCATTTGTCATGTAAACAACTTTTCTCTCATAACTGAATGCTCCACAGTCGGCAACAAATTCAATGCTTTTAGATCCCTAATTTCTGTTTTAGTTCCTAGTGGGAACTTGGACACTTTTTGCATCACCAAGGGAATCAGACAATTAGAAGGCATTTAGGCTTAGCTCAAAGCATAGGCATGTACTACACATAGCCTATGTGTTGGCTTATTTACACAATGATAGTGGGAGCACCATCATCCATTCTGATTTGAAGCATATTAATACACTCCTGGACATGCATATGAATATTTTTTTGGGAGATTTTTGCATAGCGAGGTTCTACATTGATTCTAAACCGGGAACACTCAAAGATTCAAGCTCAGTTATTGTGAATGGAACTGCGGGATATCTGACTCTAGGTATTAGCTGCTTGATACTCCACGGCAATAATTATGGAACTTAATTATGGAACTGAGGGAGTATATGATTATTATTTTGAGTGATTGGCATATAATTATTTATTGTTTCACGCATTGACTTGTGGGGTTGTATCTAGTTTTTGGAATAATACTTTCTGAGATATTGACCAATGCATCATTATTTTCGCGGGTGAACTCAACATCGTAAGATTTGCGGAAATGAGCTTTCATGGTCATACATTAATTTTTGTCGATACCCATATGCTAGATGAATGTTATGTCATCAGCGGAGTAACAATGGAAACAGAAAACTGATCTTTTAGTGTTTGCGGTGTTTGCTATGAGTGGTACTTCTTGATAAACGCCAATAACCACACTAGTTCTCACTAACTCTTCGTCCGGGACTCACATTATGGGAGCAATCAAAACATCAACTTTCTAAACAATGGCACCACCCTTACTTGTCATCACCAGCCTATTTGGACTAGTTGTGATCCATGGCCCCATCCAAATATAAGCATTGTTACCATGACATGTCCCCCAAATATACCCCTAGTTGAAAGTTTAAAAATTGTATTGGATTCTTTGCCAACTGAAAGATGATTTTTCTAGCCACTAAAATATGAGTATTATGGAAACGTTTTGCTTTGATCACACTCACACATAAATAATTTGGACCTTGGATAAGCCTCCAACGTTGCTTTGCCAACATCGATAAGTTGAAGGAATTAAAAATTCATGGACACCAATCTGCTTATCTTCTTTGAGAAACAAAATTTTCACCAAGCAAACCAGTACATCCTTTTTGTTGTGTTCATCATTACCCACCAAAATTTAGCTATGGAAAACCCTAATGTATCTTAAAAACAGACATGGCCTTAACGAGAATTTTCTAACTCCCCCTTCTCCCACCATATGTAATTCTCCTTGAAGCGAAAGTCCTATTCTGATCCTGAGCTCAAATGCATACTGTTGAACAGTAAAATCAGAAAAATATTTTTTTAAATAACAAAACTTTTTTTTGTGGTAAACTTTGACAAATGTTTTGTATGCTTAACAAATTTTAGCACAAAATGACTTTCATGGAAGTTGTGAAATTATAAACAAAATCAGTACTCCAAAATGTTTTCAGAACTAGCATTTTTTAGCATTACTTTTTTTGCCATGACTTCGACAAATATCATTTTGTGCTGAAACTTTGCAAACGTACAAAACATTTGTGCAAGTTACCACAAAACATTATTTTTATTTTTATTTTAGTATTCATCATGATGCATTTGAGCTCGGGAGCAAATACTCCACGCCGTCCTTGTAGACACTTCTTTACGTAAATTACCCTTGGAGGTGTGCCACTCTTATCCACCCACACCAACCAAAGACTATAACCAAGATATGGACCTCATTAATACTCCCTCCGGAAAGAAATATAAGAGTGTTTAGATAACTAAAGTAGTGATCTAAACACTTTTATATTTCTTTACAGAGGGAGTATTTATATATGACAATATATTCACTCTAAGCTCAAAATCTGTATGGGACTAAAAATATATTCATATGTAAAACTGTAACATAGTTTGTTTGTGCTAACTTCAACTTACACTTGGGATACTTTTCGATACAACTATGAATGGAATTCATATTGCTGGCCTTGACCCCCACTGTATCCTTTGGTTTGTCTGACTTGTTGGTTTCTTGGCCTCTTGCCCAGGCGATGCTACTTTGTGGGCAAAACATTCCTCGTAATCTATTCTCTCACAGAGCCCCTCATGGGCCAATTAATACCAGCTCACTCGTGTCGGAAAACCACAACTTTCATTTGTAACTCTTCCTAAGAGTATGTGAGAAGTACATATCTAGATTTCACAAATCAGAAAGGAGCTCGTCTTCAATGGTGTTTGCAAAAGGAGCTACGAAGCCCGCCCCGTCAACGACGGTCGATTGTTTGTCTCCACTATCTCGCCATTGATTCTTTTGGCCAAAGGGTGTCCGCCTTCCTCCCGTACTAGAAGGGTTTGACGCGCTTTGTTGCTCCATTGATGTTGTTGGGTATCTTTAAATAAATACCCACTATGTTTCGAAATACAAGGTGTATACTTTTTTTGAAAATTCAAACATTTTTAAGTTTGATCTAATTTTTAGATAAATATATCAAAATTCATAACATCAAATCGGTATAATTAGATTCATCATAAAATGAATTTCCATATTATTTTGTTTAATATTGTGGATGACATTATTTTTGGCTCTAAGCTTGGGACAAAGTTAAAGGAATTTGAATTTCCAAATAACCAATACCCCTTATATTTTTGAATTGATGTGTTCGGTGGGTAGGGAGATGATGGAGTACTTTTTTATAACACTCTGATTTGATGAGCCTTTCGCGGTGTGATTCTGTGTTATCCGCTAATAAACCCATATTTATGTTGGGAAATTTCTAGGTCAGTAGTTGTGTACTACTCTATATTGGTGCTACAATATCATATGGTGACGTTTCATTTTTCTAGGTGGTGGGAGGATGTGCGAGATTGATATGTTCCTGAAGGAAATATGCCCTAGAGGCAATAATAAAGTTGTTATTTTATATTTCCTTATTTATGATAAATGTTTATTATTCATGCTAGAATTGTATTGATAGGAAACCTTGATACATGTGTGAATACATAGATAAACCTTGTGTCCCTAGTGAGCCTCTACTTGACTAGCTCGTTGATCAAAGATGGTTAAGGTTTCCTAACCATGGACATGAGTTGTCATTTGATAACGGAATCACATCATTAGGAGAATGATGTGATGGACAAAACCCATTCGTTAGCTTAGCATAATGATCGTTTCGGTTGTTTACTGCTATTGCTTTCTTCATGTCAAATACATATTCCTCCGACTATGAGATTATGCAACTCCCGGATACCGGGGGAATGCCCTGTGTGCTATCAAACGTCACAACGTAATTGGGTGATTATAAAGATGCTCTACAAGTATCTCCGAAGGTGTTTGTTGAGTTGCATAGATCGATATTACGATTTGTCACTTCGAGTATCAGAGAGGTATCTCTGGGCCCTCTTGGTAATACACATCATAAGAAGCCTTGCAAGCAAAGTGACTAATGAGTTAGTTGCGGGATGATGTATTACGGAACGAGTAAAGAGACTTGCCGGTAAAGAGATTGAACTAGGTATAAAGATACCGACGATCGAATCTCGGGCAAGTAACATACCGATGACAAAGGGAATAACGGGAGAAGGAAAGGAGGGGATTTGACCTCCCCCTTCATTTCCTCTCCCATCCTTCCTTTTCCCTTCCCACTCCGAATAGGAATAGGAGAGGGGGGTTGGCCTAATTGGAGAGGACCCCAAGTAGGATTCCTCCTACTTGGGGCACCCCCTTGGCTGCCTCTCCTCCCCTCCAACCTATATATACATGGGGAGGGGGCGCCTAGAAGACACACCAACAATTGTTAGCCGTGTGCGGCGCCCCCTCCATAGTTTACGCCTCCGGTCATATTCTCGTAGTGCTTAGGCGAAGCCCTGCACGGATCACTTCACCATCACCGTCACCACGCCGCCGTGCTAGCGGAACTCATCTACTTCCTCAACACTTTGCTGGATCAAGAGTTTGAGGGACGTCATCGAGCTGAACATGTGCAGAACTCGAAGGTGTCGTGCGTTCGGTGCTTGATCGGTCGGAGCTAGAAGAAGTTCGACTACATCAACCGCGCTGTCAAACGCTTCCGCTTTCGGTCTATGAGGGTACGTAGACACACTCTCCCCCTCTCGTTGCTATGCATCTCCTAGATAGATCTTGCGTGAACGTAGGATTTTTTTTGAAATTGCAAGCTACGTTTCCCAATGGTGGCATCATGAGCCAGGTCTATGTGTAGATGATATGCATGAGTAGAACACAAAGAGTTGTGGGCGGTGATAGTCATACTGCTTACCACCAACGTCTTATTTTGATTCGGCGGTATTGTGGGATGAAGCGGCCCGGACCAACTTTACATGACCACGTTCATGAGATCGGTTCCACCGACAGACATGCAACTAGTTTTGCATAAAGGAGGTTAGCGGGTGTCCGTTTCTCCTACTTTAGTTGAATCGGATTTGACTGCGGCTGGTCCTTGAAGAAGGTTAAAACAACAAACTTGAGGAAACACCGTTGTGGTTTTGTGCCATAGGTAAGAATGGTTCTTGCTACCCGTAGCAACCACGTAAAACTTGCAACAACAAAGTAGAGGACGTCTAACTTGTTTTTGCAAGGCATGTTGTGATGTGATATGGTCAAGACGTGATGAATTATACGTTGTATGAGATGATCATGTTTTGTAAATTATCGGCAACCGGCAGGAGCCTTATGGTTGTCTCTTTATTGTATGAAATACGAACACCATGTAATTGCTTTACTTTATCACTATGAGTTAGCACTAGTCGTAGAAGCAATAGTTGGCAAGACGACCACGACGCTACGATGGAGATCAATGTGTCAAGCCGGTAACGAGGGAGGTCATGCCGATGCTTTGGAGATGGAGATCAAAAGCACAAGATGATGATGGCCATATCACGTCACATATTTTGATTGCATGTGATGTTTATCTTTTATGCATCTTATTTTGCTTAGTACGACGGTAGCTTTATAAGATGATCCCTTAACTAAATTTCAAGGTAAAAGTGTTCTCCCTGAGTATGCACCGTTGCTACAGTTCATCGTGTTGAGACACCATGTGATGATCGGGTGTGATAGACTCTATATTCACATACAACGGGTGCAAGACAGTTTTGCACATGCGGAATACTCGGGTTAAACTTGACGAGCCTAGCATGTACAAACGTGGCCTTGAAACACTGGAGACCAAAAGGTCGAACGTAAATCATATAGTAGATATCATCAACATAGAGATGTTCACCATTGATGACTACTCCATCTCACGAGATGATCGTACATGGTTTAGTTGATTTGATCACGTATCATTTAGATGACTAGAGGGATGTCTATCTAAGTGGGAGTTCTTAAGTATTTTGATTAATTGAGCTTAATTTATCATGAACTTAGTCCTGATAGTATTTGCATATCTATGTTGTAGATCAATGGCTTGCGATTTAGCTCCCCTGTTTTTGATATGTTCCTTGAGAAAATTAAGTTGAAATATGTTAGTAGCAATGATGCGGACTGGGTCTGTGATCTGAGGATTATCCTCATTGCTGCACAGAAGAATTATGTCCTTCATGCACCACTAGGTGACAAGCCTATTGCAGGAGCAGATGCAGATGTTATGAACGTTTAGCAAGCTCGATATGATGACTACTTAATAGTTTAGTGCGCCATGCTTTACGGCTTAGAAACGGGACTTCAAAAACATTTTGAATTCCACAGAGCTTATGAGATGTTCCAAGAGCTGAAATTGGCATTTCAGACTCATGCCCATGTCGAGAGGTATGAGACCTCTGACAAGTACTTTGCCTACTAGATGGGGGAGAATAGCTCAGCTAGTGAGCATGTGCTCAGAATGTCTAGGTACTACAATCACTTGAATCAAGTGGGAGTCAATCTTCCAGATAAGATAGTGATTGCCAAAGTTCTCTAGTCACTATCACCAAGCTACTAGAACTTCGTGATGAACTATAATATGCAAGGGATTACGAAAACTATTCCCGAGCTCTTCGCGATGCCGAAATCGGCAAAGGTAGAAATGAAGAAAGAGCATCAAGTGTTGATGGTTAACAAGAACACTAGTTTCAAGAAAAAGGGCAAGGGAAAGAAAGGGAACTTCAAGAAGACTGGCAAGCAAGTTGTCACTACTAAAAAGAAGCCCAAAGCTAGACCCAAGCCTGAAACTGAGTACTTCTACTGCAAAGGGAATGGTCACTGGAAGCGGAACTACCCCAAGTATTTGGCGGATAAGAAGGATGGCAAATTGAGCAAAGGTATATTTGATATACATGTTATTGATGTGTACCTTACTAGTGCTAATAGTAGCCCCTGGGCATTTGATACTTGTTCGGTTGTTAAGATTAGTAACTCGAAATAGGAGTTGCAGAATAAACGGAGACTAGTTGAGAGTGAGGTGACGATGTGTGTTGGAAGTGGTTCCAAGATTGATATGATCATCATCGCACACTCCCTATACTTTCGGGATTAGTGTTAAACCTAAAGAAATGTTATTTGGTGTTTGCGTTGAGCATGAACAAGATTGGATCGTGTTTATTGCAATACAGTTATTCATTTAAGTCAGAGAATAACTGTTATTCTGTTTACATGAATAAAATCTTCTATGGTCATACACCCAAGGTGAATGGTTTATTGAATCTCGATCGTAGTAATACACATATTCATAATATTGAGGCCAAAAGATGCAGAGTTGATAATGATAGTGCAACATACTTGTGGCACAGCCAGTTAGGTCATATTGGTGTAAAGCGCATGAAGAAACTCCATGTTGATGGGCTTTTGGAATCACTTGATTATGAATCATTTTATACTTGTGAATCGTGCCTCATGGGCAAGATGACTAAAACTCCGTTCTCCGGAACAATGGAGCGAGCTAATGACTTATTGGAAATAGTACATACTGATGTATGCGGTCCAATGAGTGTTGAAGCACGCGGCGGGTATCGTTATTTTATGACCTTCTGTAGGATCGAAGAAGGTGAGAGTGTCTAGAGGGGGGTGATTAGACTACTCGACAAGATAAAAATTCTTCCTTTTAACAAGAACAGATTTTGGCAGTTTTTGCATAACACACAAGTCAAGTAGCAAACTACACATGCAATTCTAGAGTATGGGCAGCGGAAAGTAAATTGCACATATAGTAAAGAGAAGTGGAGAAGATCAAACGCAATTTGGAGACACGGAGATTTTTGTCGTGGTTCCGATAGGTGGTGCTATCGTACATCCACGTTGATGGAGACTTCAACCCACGGAGGGTAACGGCTGCGCGAGTCCACGGAGGGCTCCACCCACGAAGGGTCCACGAAGAAGCAACCTTGTCTATTCCATCATGGTCTACGCCCACGGAGGACTAGCCTTACTCGGGGTAGATCTTCACGAAGTAGGCGATCTCCTTGCCCTTACAAACTTCTTGGTTCAACTCCACATCTCGAAGACGGAGGCTCCCAAGCGACACCTAACCAATCTAGGAGGCACCACCCTCCAAAAGGTAATAGATGTTGTTGATGATGATGAACTCCTTGCTCTTGTGCTTCAAATGATAATCTCCCCAACACTCAACTCTCCTCATTGATATGGCTGTGGTGGAAGAAAGGATTGAGTGGAAAGCAACTTGGGAAGGCTAGAAATCAAGTTTCATATGGTAGGAATGGAATAACTTGATCTCAACACAAGGGTAGGTAGTTCTCTTCTCAGAAAGTGTAAGGTAGGAGTGGTAGTTCTTTCTGATGGCTCTCTCCCCGAATGAAGAGGGGGTGGAGGGGTATATATAGCCTCCACACAAAAATCCAACCGTTACACACATAATTGAGCAATCTCGGTGAGACCGAAGTGGAAACTCGGTCAGACCGAAAGTTCAAATATAGTGAACATTGGGGGTTTTCGGTGGGACCGAAAATACCATCTCGGTGAGACCGAAAGTGTAAATGATATGAACGTTGGAGTTTTCGGTGGGACCGAGAAAGAAAACTCGGTTAGACCGATTTGAGAAAGGACAGGAACATGCCAGTATCGGTGTGACCGAAAATGCAATATCGGTGAGACCGATTTTAGCCAAGATAGAAGCTTGCCAATTTCGGTGAGACCGATAATGCAAACTCGGTTATTCCGAAATGATGTCAAACGGTTACAGAAGGTTGGCAGTCCAGTTTCGGTGAGACCGATCTCAAACTCGGAATGACCGATATTTCTAGGGTTTGGAATATGGCTGAAGTGGTTCATCTCGGTGAGACTGAGTTGGAAGAATCGGTTTGTCCGAGATTACTTATGAGTGTGTATAGAAGTGAAAGTTGCTGATAGTTGAGGGAGCTAAATCACTAAGCACTTGAGCAACCAGATCATCAACACAACCTCATCCCCTTTTAATAGTATTGGCTTTTCCTATGGACTCAATGTGATCTTGGATCACTAAACCAAAAATTGAGTCTTGAGCTTTTGCCAATGCTTGCCTTAGTATTTGAGGGGTCCACTTCTTCAGTCATCTTGCCATACCAATGTGATTGGATTTCCTGAAACATACTTGATAAAGGCATTAGTCCAACCACAAAGTATGTTGTCATTAATTACCAAAACCACCCAGGGAGCAAATGTGCTTTCACCTTCACACATGATTTGAGTGGATATACGTATATCTACTTGATGGAACACAAGTCTGAAACATTTGAAAAGTTCAAAGAATTTCAGAGTGAAGTAGAGAATCATCGTAACAAGAAAATAAAGTTTCTACGATCTGACCACGGAGGCGAATATTTGAGTTACGAGTTTGGTCTTCATTTGAAACAATGTGGAATAGTTTCACAGCTCACGCCACCTGGAACACCACTGCGTAATGGTGTGTCCGAACATCGTAACCGTACTCTGATTTGCCTATATCATTTTGGGGTTATGCATTAGATACAGCTGCATTCACGTTAAATAGGGCACCATCTAAATCCGTTAAGCCAACACCGTATGAACTATGGTTTGGCAAGAAACCAAAAATGTCATTTCTTAAAGTTTGGGGTTGCGATGCTTATGTGAAAAAGCTTCAGCCTAATAAGCTCGAACCCAAATCAGATAAATGCATCTTCGTAGGATACCCAAAAGAAACTGTCTGGTACACCTTCTACCACGGATCCAAAGGCAAGATTTTTGTTGCTAAGAATATGTCCTTTCTAGAGAAGGAGTTTCTCTCAAAAGAAGTAAGTGTGAGGAAAGTAGAACTTGATGAGGTAATTGTACCTTCGCTCAAATTGGAAAGTAGATCATTAGATAAAAGCGTTCTCGTGATGCCTACACCAACTAGAGAAGAAGCTAATGATAATGATCATGAAACTTCGGATCAAGTTACCGAACCTCAAAGGTCGACCAGAACACGTACCGCACAGGAGCGGTACGGTAATCTTGTTCTGGAAGTCATGTTACTAGACCATGACGAACCTACGAACTATGAAGAAGCTATGATGAGCCCAGATTTCGATAAATGGCTTGAGGCCATGAAATCTGAGATAACATCCATGTATGAGAAGAAAGTGTTGACTTTGGTGGACTTGCCCAATGATCGGCGAGCCATAGAGAATAATTGGATCTTCAAGAAGAAGACTGACGCTGATGGTAATGTTACTGTCTACAAAGCTCGACTTGTTGCGAAAGTTTTTCGACAAGTTCAAGTTGTTGACTACGATGAGATTTTCTCACTCGTAGGGATGCTTAAGTCTATCCGAATCATGTTAGCAATTGCCGCATTTTATGAAATCTGGCAAATGGATGTCAAAAATGCATTCCTTAAATGGATTTCTTAAAGACGAGTTGTATATGATACAGCGAGAAGGTTTTGTCGATCCTAAAGGTGCTAACAAAGTGTGCAAGCTCCAGCGATCCATGTATGGACTGGTGCAAGCATTTCGGAGTTGGAATATACGCTTTGATAAGGTGATCAAAGCATATGGTTTTATACAGACTTACGGTGAAGCCTGTATTTACAAGAAAGTCGGTGGGAGCACTACAACATTTCTGATAAGTATATGTGAATGACATATTTTTGATTGGAAATGATGTAGAATTTTTTTGGAAAGCATAAAGGATTGTTTAAAAGGAGTTTTTTCAAAGAAAGACCTCAGTGAAGTTGCTTACATATTGGGCATCAAGATCTATAGAGATAGATCAAGACGCTTGATAGGACTTTCGATGAGCACATACCTTGATTTTGAAGTAGTCCAAAATGGGTCAGTCAAAGAAGGAGTTCTTGCCTGAGTTGTAAGGTATGAAGTTGAGTAAGACTCAAAGCCCGACCACGGCAGAATAGAGAGAATGAAAGTCATTCCCTATGCCTCAGCCATAGGTTCTATAAAGCATGCCATACTATGTACTAGACCTAATGTGTGCCTTGCCACATGTCTGGCAAGGGGGTACAAGAGTGATCCAGGAGTGGATCACTAGACAGTGGTCAAAATTATCCTTAGAGGAGTAAGCAAATGTTTCTCGATTATGGAGGTGATAAAGAGTTCGTCATAGAGGGTTACGCCGATGCAAGCTTTGACACTAATCCAGATGACTCTGAGTATCAATCTGGATGCGTATTGAACGTAGGAGCAATTAGCTAGAGTAGCTCTATGCAGAGCATTGCAGACACCGAAATTTGCAAAGTACACACGGATCTGAATGTTGCAGACTCGTTGACTAAAAACTCTCTTACAAGCAAAACATTATCATACTTTAGAGTGTTAATCACATAACGATGTGAACTAGATTATTGACTCTAGTAAACTCTTCGGGTATTAATCACATGGTGATGTGAACTATGGGTGTTAATCACATGGCAATGTGAACTAAATTATTGACTCTAGTAAACTCTTTTGGTGTTAATCACATGGCGATGTGAACTAGATTATTGACTCTAGTGCAAGTGGGAGACTGAAGGAAATATGCCCTAGAGGGAATAATAAAGTTGTTATTTTATATTTCCTTATTCATGATAAATGTTTATTATTCATGCTAGAATTGTATTGATAGGAAACCTCGATACATGTGTGAATACATTGACAAACACTGTGTCCCTAGTGAGCCTCTACTTGACTATCTCGTTGATCAAAGATGGTTAAGGTTTCGTAACCATTGACATGAGTGTTAATTTGATAACGGGATCACATCATTAGGAGAATGATGTGATGAACAAGACCCATTCGTTAGCTTAGCAAATGATTGTTTCAATTTTTATTGCTATTGCTTTCTTCATGTCAAATACATATTCCTCCAACTATGAGATTATACAACTCCCGGATACCGTAGGAATGCCTTGTGTGCTATCAAACGTCACAACATAACTAGGTGATTATAAAGATGCTCTACAGGTATCTCCAAAGGTATTTGTTGAGTTGTCATAGATCGAGATTAGGATTTGCCACTCCGAGTATCGGAGAGGTATCTCTGGGCCATCTCGGTAATACACATCATAAGAAGCCTTGCAAGCAAAGTGACTAATGAGTTAGTTGCGGGATGATGTATTATGAAACGATTAAAGAGACTTTCTGGTAAAGAGATTGAACTAGTTATAAAGATATCGACGATCAAATCTCGAGCAAGTAACATACCGATGATAAAGGGAATAACAAATGTTGTCATTACAGTTTGACCGATTAAGATCTTCGTAGAATATGTAGGAACCAATATAAGAATCCGGATTTCACTATTGGTTATTGACCGGAGAGGTGTCTCGGTCAGGTCTACATAGTTATCGAACCTGTAGGGTCCGCACACTTAACTTTCGATGACGATATTGTATTATATGACTTATGTGATTTGGTGATTGTTGGAGATATAACTATTGGGATGACCCGCCCAGGTGCCACTGGCGTCTTAAGACAAAGGAAGCCCAAGATGGTGGTTCGTAGAGCAGGCTTACATGAAGGCCCAAGACCCGGGGACGGTTTGAGGCCCATGGGTGTGAACCACCATATGTTTAACTTGTATTGTAAGGCAAGCTTAGTTTGTTACCGAGCCGGGCATGTGGTGTATGAGCTGGCCAGGACTTTGTAAGCCATCGGGCATCGACCTGTATATATAAAGGGGTGATCCTACGGCGGGTTCACTCAAGAAAGAATCGCTCGAGAGCTAGGTCAAGCGTATTCGCTCCCTAGTTATTGAGTCTCGAGCAATACAACCTCAGCTGGATTAAGCTTTTACCTCATCGAGGGGCTAAACCACGATAAAAACTCTCCGTGTCATTTGTCCTATTTAACCCCTTCAAGCTAACCTAGTTGCGATGGCTCCACACCTAAGTCCTAATCCTAGGGCATCTGTCGTGACAATTCCACAACAGTTGGCTCCCACTGTGGGGCCCGTGCATGGTGGTTTCGAGTTCTTGAAGGGCAGCTTCGCAGGGCTCAAGGGATACGCCGTGGGCCGGATGACTAAGAGTTGCCATGGCAAGCTCTACATCGATGACTCAGGCTGGGGCCCCAAGGCCGGCTCAATCGAGTACGGGTACTAGGTCCCCTTCGGCGGAATTCATGTATTCATCGGCATGATTGGTGAGTCAGGGCCTGAGCCGAACATCTCAACCGACATCGTCGAGATGGCTCAGCGTGCATGACCCGCCAAGGTTCAAGCTGTCGCGAAGCATGTTTTCGTTGGTTTCACCCAGGGGGCGGATCTCGATGAAGGGTCTGTGTCCACGGGGGAGACGGTAATCTACTCTGATGGTGGATCTTCAACTGGTGAGACCAATTCCATGTACCAGTTACAGGACCGTAGGCTTGGGGGCTATTCCGATGGTGATAGTATTCCGGACCTCTATGAGCCGCTGAACAGAGCAACAATCTTCATGACGGGCATGCAACCAGTGCTCGGTTCGACAACCGCTACGGCTATGACGTCCGGTTCAACGATCGCATCAGTCGCTAGCGCTGGCGGCTCTGCGCGCCCGCTGGCTCAGGCTTTGTCCGAATTATTGGACGCGTTGGCAACTTTACTAGCTGCAGAGGTGACACCAGAGAACCAAGAGCAGCATAAGGTGGACGTTGCGAAATTGCGGGATGAGATAGCTCAAGCTAAAGAGGAATTCAGTGCCGAGAACGCCAGGATGGCAACAGAACGAGCTGCTTTGGATGCTCAGGCACAACGTACTCAGGTAGAGTCGTTCTGGCTTACCTTGGATCAGAACGCTTCAAACATTATCATGAGGAGGAGGCATCAGACCCGTGTACCCATAGAGTTTGAGGCTAGGAACCTATTTAATACACCTGGGGTGGGAACCAGTGACCAGCCCGTGATAAACCGGGCGGTTGAGGCGCCTACGGCTGGAGTGCCGGTTCAGCCACATGCTGCAGACCCGCCTCGCTTGAACTTGACTCCGTCCCAGCACGTTCCAACGCTACCGGGTCACTATTCTAACCCTTTGGACAATATGGTTGCAGCAGCGACGTGATTGGCAGCTTTCCCTGTTGAGGGTGAGTCTCCAGCGGCAATGGAGATACGGAGGGCCAATGAGTTTCTTCAGATAGCGGTGGCTCAACAGGCGGCTTATTCGCACAACCGTGAACGGATTCATTTAACCCCTCGTAAGAACCAGAGTTATAGTAGGCATATTGAGTCACCAACGGTTTCATGCAGCGAGAAGCGCCATAACCCGCCTCACAAGCATGAACCGTCGCGCGCTGGTAATGATGCTCAGGCTGTGGTGGACCAGGGCAGGGCGCGGCGTGAGGCGGAGCTGGCGGCTCACCCACAATCTCCGGTTTACCCATTAGTATCTATGGAGGCAGGGCGACCTCTAGAAGCCTTGGTGTGCCTTGTTTAGTGATTGCGTTGCGCAATGAGCGTTTGCCTAAGGATTTCAAGGGCCTCCGCAAGGTGCCTAATTACATGGCGGATCAACCCCCAGAGGCTTGGATTGAGAGCTATGAGATGGCCATGGAGATGTTGGATGTCAGTGATGCTGCATGTGCTAAGTATTTTACCATGATGTTGGAAGACCGTCGTGCACTTGGTTGAAAGGATTGCCCCCTAACTCCATCAGGTCATGGGCCGAATTGAAGACGCGGTTCATCAAAAATTTCAAAGATACGTGCAAGCAGCCTATGTCAATTCTTGATTTAGACTCTTGCATCCAGGGTGAGGGCGAGTCAACAACCCATTGGGTACGCCAGATCTCAACCGTTATCCACTCATCAGACAGTATCAACACCGGTTCAGCCATCCTAATGTTAGAAAAGAATTGTCGTTTCCTTCCCCTAAAGCAGAAGCTCGGGCGGCTTAAGCGCCACTGCAATGATATGGGAGAACTCATGGCAGCCCTCGTCAAGTATGCTGATTCTGATAGAACTAAGGACCCTGAGTCTGATGAGGAGAAGTCCGGCAAGGGAATGAAAAATGGTAACCACAAGGGCCAGCAGCACAACGCATCATGTCAAGGTAATAATGGTAAGCGTAAGCAGATGGATGGCGGCTTAGATTTTGTGGCCAACACCAACACGCAGAACAACAGTCAGCGTCGAAAGGGGAAAGGGTCAAATTCCTGGTTCGGTGGGCCAAAGTTCAATCTTGAGGCAATGTTGAATCAGCCTTGCCCAAAACATGGAACGGATGAGAAGTCGTCCAGTCATTTATGGAAAGACTGCTTTATCATGAAAGAATATAGAAATTCTGGTTTTTTCAGAATAACAATGGCCCATCTGGCGGGTCAGGACCCGGCTCTCACGGGCCTGGTTTTGGAGGTGGCGGTTCAAGCTCCGGATTTCAAGGACAAGGCAACCAAGGTGGTTTTAGCCAACAATCTAGTCAAGGGAATCATTACCAGCAGTCCGGTTACCAGAGCAATCCAAAATAGTTGAATAGTGGTCAGTATCACGTGTTTACTACAAGCTTGTGCAAATGAGATCAGAAGGTTCATAAATGAGAAGTAAGCTTGGTTGAGCCGGCGGTCCCTCGATACTTGCGGTGGTCTGAGCAGCCTATCGTATGGAGCCATGAGGATCACTCGCCCCGGGTTGAAAATCCGGGACAATTAGCTTTAGTGGTGTCTACCTAGATGGGAGGATACAAATTCACAAAGGTGATCATGGACGGAGGAAGTAGCATCAATATCCTTTACTATGATACTTTTCGCCGTATGAATTTGTGTGACAAAGATCTTCATACAACCAATACTGTCTTTAATGGAGTGGTGCCTGGTAAGTCGGTGTATACAGTGGGTAAGATAACATTGGAAGTAGCCTTTGGTAATGACCAGGACTACAGGGCTGAGAAATTGACCTTTGAGGTGGTCAAGATCAAGAGTCCTTACCATGCTTTGTTTGGGCGGCCGGCTGATGCCAAGTTCATGGCCCGACCTTGCTATGTTTATCTGCAGCTCAAGATGCCAAGTCATAAGGGCACCATCACAGTACATAGTGACAGGAAAATAGTCTTGAAGTGCGAAGAGGGTGATGATGCTTATGCTGAGTCTATTTGCGCAACAGAGGAGTTGAAATTTTACAAAGATAATGTTGACCCGACGGACATGGCCCCTTTAAAAAAGCCAACTACGGAGCATGATCCTTTACTGAAGTTTAAGTTTGCTGATGAAACTAAGCAGGTGTTCACACACGAACACGTCACCGTGTACCCTCGACGCCAGGGT
This sequence comes from Secale cereale, assembly GCA_902687465.1. NCBI lineage: Eukaryota > Viridiplantae > Streptophyta > Magnoliopsida > Poales > Poaceae > Secale > Secale cereale. Next base: position 839,563,244 of record LR738710.1, read on the forward strand.
TGATGCACCGCAGCTCACGTCGAAGGAGACCCGTCCGGAAGTGCGGTACGCAAGCAATCCGGCAGGCGCTTTTGTAGACCCGAAGCCCCGCTTGCCCGGGAGGGACCCCGTCAGGGCGCGCGGCGGCTATTGGCTGCCCTAGGTCGACCTGATCGCCCCTAGGGCCTCGAGGTTCGCCGCCCTGCAACAAGAAGAACGAACGAAGAACGAGGAAGAAGAAGAACTAGGGTTAAGGAGAAAAGATAAAAGATAAAAAATGATAAATGAATTGATCGATTGTGTGTTGTTCAATCGGCCGTCACCCCTTAGGTATATAAGAGGCGTCTGGACTTCCCGTGCAAGGAAAAGGCTTGGATTCGCATCCAAAACCCTAGCCAAATTCGGATTGGTTTTGTCCGAACTTTCCAAAACGGTTCGGTTTAAACTGGCCGTACCTTGCGGGTAATTTTTGAGGTGGTAAAAGACCTCGGATGGAAAAGAGCCCAAAAGAAATCTTGACCGTTTCGGCGAGACAAACAACTTTTATGTTGAACGTTTTTCGATTTGAAGCCATCTTCTAGGCCAAAACCGTCACGCAATACAGGCTGTTATTCGCGCTACCCATGAGACACGTGGCTGATGGGGCGCGCCACTTATGGCTCTATGACAGGGCTGTGTTCGGATGGCTGTAACTTTTGCATACGAACTCCGATTGGGACAATATTTATATCAAAATCGACTGTTTCGACGAGGCGCACAACTTTCATGTTGAAACTTTTTCCATTTGAAGTTAATTTAATTGGGTTTAAAGACATTCTTTAATCTGGTGTCACCATGAGCATCTCTGAACTTGTCATAACTTTTGCATCCGGACTCCGTTTTAGACCACTTTCATATCCATCTTGGTCTTCTCAAAGAAAGCCATCTCATGGTGACTTAAAATCATAAGTTTGAAGTAATCTTGACATAAATTAAAGCAACTTTTACGATTGTGCCACTTTTGAGCGTCAACACATGCCCCCCCTGTTTTTCGGCAAAGCAAGCGTGCCGAAAAATAATTTGTACCATGTTGGTTCTAAGGACGATTTCAACACCCCATCGGCCATTTATATGCTTAGGACGATAATTGTATATCGGCCATTATTGTTCTTGAACCCTTGATGCAAAGTTAGGCGAAACCTTCTCAACTTCATTAACAATCCGATGATAAAGTTCCATAGATATGTATCTCAAGGTCATCCTCCGAACCATAGTGTTCCCCCTTTTGATAGGATTTTGTAGATAATCAACAATAAACTCTCTCCAATCCTTACTATCACATGCATCAAAATTCATTAGTGGCCGAAGCTGTGAACTTCGGTTCGGCCTTACCTATGTTGACGAGACGAAGCATCGGCTATTGAGAGAAATGCAATACACCATGATTAACGTAGTAGCCGGATGCTTGCTGTGCCAACTCTTTTGAATTTTCCTGTCTAAATATAAGAACAATTTTAAAGCAACCCAAGGGTAATTTTGCATCTAGACATATCTCAAGACAAACTATAAGTGATTCGTCAAAACATTGATAACCCTTGGATGTTTGTTGCACTACTCATAACGAATCACCGAAAGCCTGAATATGTATAGCACCTATAGCAAGTAAAAGAGTCAATCCGAATAACAATGCATATTCGGCTTTGATTAATCATGCATAAAAATATTCTAAGCGGCATGAGGCTTCAAAAAATAGTACCATAAGGAGATATATAAACAACACCAACACTTTGGCTATTGCTACGAATTGAACCATCAAAACATAATCTCCATAGTACTAGAGAGACAAGGCTAACATCAATATTATGCTCATTAAACCGATGTTCAGTTATGATTTGGCCTCTTATAGATCTCAAAGATGCATAAGCCAAATCATATCTAAACAAAGTATAAGCCCACTAGCCAATTCTGCACTATGAATTTGTCTATGCAACGTATACTCAATGACATCGGTCATGATGTTTCAACTCCATTCAATCATAATATAGGCATACATTTGAATTTTCATGAGCACATACCTTGTCTCGCTCTCCATTCGAACTAAGGACGATGCTAGAATACTACACCGGCCATGCATTGACATATTCTTAGGACGATAGATAAATATTGGCCATTACCATGTAAACTTCATTCAAAGCACATATAGCCGAAACAAACAAATGAAATGACAAACTAAGTATTTCGGCCCTTTGGATCAGTAACAAACTTGTAGCTAATCAAATGTATATTGACTTGGTAATACCCTTTCATGATGTAAGAAATTATATGTCATCCATGGATTAAAATAAGCCCATTGAGGGTTACCAATCATACGTGATGACGAATTCCATGACATGGGCGTTAATGGCATAGTTGAAGAATATGGATAATGTGTAGACCGAAGATGCTGAAACCTTCGGCTTCGTCCTTCATAGTTTTCATTCTTTTCCTTCTTCACCTTTGCCGCACTTCTTGTAATGGAAGCTTGCACATAATTCTTATTTTGAGCACTTCCTTTGGGAACCCATGCCATGTTTCTTTCTTCAAGTTCTTGTGCACTAAGTTTTTGTAATTTCTTGTTTTGCCAATATGATAAGCCGAGTGGGCACCCCGGCTGCGATTTTGTCTTGGCCAATGGCAATCCTTTTTTGGCCTTGTGCACTCTCAACTTCTTTTATTCAGATTTGGCACTTTGACTCTCAATAATTGGTTGCTTCATCTCATTTCCTTTAGTAGCCAATGTCAACACTTTAATTGGCTCTTTTTCATTTGAGATCAAATCTGAAGTTGCACTCTTACGACCATCTCTCTTAACACGGTAAACTTGCTTGACCACCTCTTTCTTCTTCCTTGAGCTCCGGACCGATTCCTTATGATTGAAATGGTCTTTAACATGTGATTGTTCAAATGTTGATCTTCTCGAAGCTGCATAATATTGGTGAGATGGTCTAAAATAAGATGGAGAATGCGCCCTTGTATCATACCTGTCCCATGATGGATATGGATCTACTTGAGCATAGGGAGGCATCCTCGGCATTGGCATTGGCGACCCAAAATAAGGATATGAATATGTTGCATAAAAATTGTCACTTGCCAATACTGATCCTCATACTTGCGCCTTGGGGGTGATCTTGGTTTCTTTGCATGATTTGGCCGATAATCATTCTTCTCTTCACTCTTCTTTTGATACATATCCAATAGTTCAGCGAAAGTGATTTTTGATCTCTTACACTTGCGCTTATTTTGGCCTTTGCTTTCTTTTGGTTTGCTTTCATCGATCATTGGATTTGCTTGTTGCCCCCCAGTCCTTGGCGTCTCCATTGTAGCTTCGATGGAATTCTCGCCCTCAAGATTATGTTCATTATGCTCTTCAATGACTTCTTTACTTGAAAGCTTGATCCCATCACCTGCAGTTTTTATCTTCTCTTTAAATGGATCGGCTTGAAGCAGCCGATGCAAAAACTTTCTGCCATCGGGACCAATAGGAATAGACTGGTCATCTCTTGGTGTTTCAGCAAATTTCAATCGTCCTTTTTCAATGGCCGATTTAACTATTTGACGAAACATATTGCAATCCTCAAAATTATGTTTGAACGGATGATGCAACCTACAATACATTCATCCTTGAATTGATAGATTGACATGGTGATCAAGAATTCTTATGTAATTATTTTTCAGCAACAAATCAAATATTTGATCACACATGCTTGAATTGAAGGTAAACTTTTTATTCTCTAGCTGATCTTGCTGTTTGAACGGCTTTGGAGATAAGCAAACGAATGGTTCAGATTTGTAGTCTCCCCATTCGGCTATGCATTGTTTTTTCCACTCTATCTTCGATGTGTTTGGATAAGATACTATATTAGCATCAATTTTCTCAATAGAATTTAACCTTGGCTTTAAATTGCTGAAACGAAGATATTTAGAACATACATGTCTCAGTTGAGACCAAGTGCAAGCCATGTACGAAATAAGCAAAGCTACCCAACTAGATATGAACTTTACATAAAGAACGGGGAAAGCTTTGGCTGTAACAATAAGTCAATATCGGTCTTTATGAATGGCGTAATGGGTTGACCGATATGTTCCATAACAAGTTTATTGCTAACGAGTAAATTACCCTTCTTCATTGGTCTTTCAAAATTACTTATGAGAATATTTCTTATAGATGCATCAATAATGAAGTCGCGACCAAATCTAAAAATAGGTAAATTACTCTCTATGCATACCTCTTCAAATATGTTGGGAGAACATGATGGTGATGTCACTTGAAGAACATCTTGCTCTGTCTTTGGATGGCTCCCCAACACCTTTTCATCATCTTTTTCTTTATTCCGTGCATCATTGCTTTGAAGACCCATGTCAGCCGAACTTTGTTCGGCTACTTGTTCTTGTCCTTGAGGCTTGTCAATTTCTATGGCACGGAACTCATAGGGCAGGAAGTAGGTTCCATTGACTTTGGAAAAATCAAGTATGACTGTTTTGCTATGCTTTCCATGCCCTTTCTCAATAATGCTTGCCTCTTTGGATTTGATGGACTCAGAATATATACTACTTGATTCAGTGTTTCTAATAAACGAATTTTCTTTGTTACCTAAATCAACAACTTTATCTTTTTGAATTTGCAAGGCTTCTCGCTCTCGTCTAATTTTAGCCCACATCTCAGCTTGGCGAGCTTTAAACTTTTTCATCTCAATTTCCATCCACTCGTCATGAGATTGCTCCCCAATACTTTGAGACTCTTTCGGCAATGAGGTGCCGAAACTTTGCGACTGTTTAGGTTGTACACTGGATGGTACAGCACTGGGCAACTGCATCATTTGCACAACTCTAGCTTTTACAGCAGCAAAATCATGAGGCTTCCCGCCTTCTATTAGTTCCTGGCGAATAGAGTTGCACAAATCCCAAGAGAATGTAAGCTTGTTCTCAATTACCCAGTCTGGATATGGTTGCCCCCCAATGCTTTTAGACTCTTTCGGCAATGAGATGTTGCCGAAATTCTGTAATTGTGTAGGGGGGACATGATATGCCACGGTAGTAGGAGAAGGCATTTGTGCTCCTGCAGAAGTTTCACTTATTCGGCCATGACCATTAAGGTGCGGAGCCGGATTATGGACATCAACAATTGCGTATGGTTCCAAAAAAACTAGTAGCATGAGGTGTAGCATATGATGTTTGAGGGTAATTGGCCGAATAACTAGTAGTAGCATGGCCAATTCCCCTATCCACCAGCATGTTTGGATTAACATGTTGCAAATTAGTTGCCGATGAATAAAAAGATGAAACACTATGTTGCATGCCATTGAAAGATCCTACATGGGGTGTTTTAACTTGATTAACTGAACTCATCATGTTTTTCATCGGCATATGGATTTGTGGGGTTGCCGATGCATGGGAGTTGGGATACATATGTTGCATGTTGCTAAAATTATATGAAGTAGAATCATGGAGATTTTGTTGCATCGGTGATGGCTTCTCGCCCCTCGTTGGTTACCCCAAGTGGAAGGTTTGAGATGCAGTGTAGCGGTAGTTTTCCCTTGGCAAAGATACCAAGGATCGAATCCCGTGAGACTCCGAGTGTCGACAAGAAGGTGTCAACTGCTAGCAGCGCAACTTAGCGATTGACAGGACCTGCACACAGATACAAATAACTTTGCTCCCAACGAGTACAGAGAGGTTGTCAATCCCTCCGGCCTTGTCGTTTACAAAGGATCAAACACAAGAGATAATAGTGATAGGTATGACTGCAACTAGTAAATAGGAACAGGAAGTAAATAACGGGTGTGATCAGTGATGGTAATATGGACCGGGGTCCCATGATGTTCACTAGTGATGTCTCTCTCCCAAAAGACGATAAAATAGCTAAGCGAGGTAAACGAATTACAGCTAGGCAATTGACAGGATTATGTGCGCAAACCAATGCTAACTATGCTGCAAAGAAAGGTAGAGGCTCAAAAGCATGGGCGATACGCCAAGGCAAGTAGACCGAAATCCATCTGCATCTACTACTAATCATCCACCTTGAGATATCTAACCAGAACATCTCACTGGTATTAAGTTGCGAGTCCCACCCATAGTCTAAACTCAAAGCAACAGACATCTGGATTAAAAGAACTTTGCGTAAAGTAAACAATCCTTGCACCCGCAAGTACAAGCACCGTTGTTTTCCCCCTTGTGGCAACAGCACATCCCCTAGACTCATGTTTCTGTCACTCAAGCTAGTCATCGAGGGGCATGAACCCACAATCAAACATAACGTTCCCTCTTGGAGTTACTACCTACTACTTGGCCAAAGCAATAAACAGCAACGGAGAACATGCAAGAATTACTCAAGAACATAAATATAAAAGAGGTGAATCAAATATATTACTCACACACAATCTGAACATAATCTCATAATCCATCGGATCCCAGCAAACTCATCATAGCAACAGCATAAGGATTACATATGTGCCTCGATCATGTAGGGCAGCTCACGAGGTCTAATCGGTGAAGAACAAAGAGGGGAGGAGAACATCACATAGCTACTGGTCATGGACCCATGGTCCAAGGGAGACTACTCACAACTCATCCGGGAGGCGTCCATGGTGGTGGAGAAGCTCCCGGTGGTGATCCTCCCCCCCGGCAGGATGCCGGGAAGAGTTCTCCTGGTGCTCCCAATCTTGGAGGCGCGGCGGCGGCGGAACAGAGATGAGATCGCGAAAAAGGGTTCCGTCCTCAAGGGTTTCGGGACGCGGTGTAAATATATGCCAAAGGGGGGCGTCAGAAGAGGCAAGGGGGGCCCAGGCGCCCTGGCGGCGCGGCCAGGAGGGGGGCCGCCCCCTCTGGTCGCCTGGAGCCCTGGTGGCCCCCCTCTGGCCCTACTTTGGCCGCATGGAAGCTTCCGGAACTCTGATTTTTTATATATTTTTCCCGGAATTTTCTGGCAATTTACGTAATGGGAAAACCTGAAATACAAAAACAGCAGAAAACAGATTCTGGCACTGGGGTGCACTGAGTTAATAGGTTAGTCCAAATATGATCAAAAGTGTATGGAAGTGCATAAATATCATAGCAATATCACACAAAAGAGGCATGGAGCAAGCAGAAATTATAGATACGTTTTGGACGTATCAACATCCCCAAGCTTAATTCCTGCTCGTCCTCGAGTAGGTAAATGATAACAAGCATAATTTCTGTGGTGACATGCTATCAACCATATAAGAACTTTTCACAGTCACATGACAAATGCTTACTGAGATAATGAATCTGTAGTAATTAAGTTGCCTCATGAGAATATCACAAAGAACTGAAAGTTTTACAATATGATACTGAAACACTCAATAGATTTGTAGTGAGCATGGTGTGCAAACATGACAAAGTGGTACCTCGCTTGCCCCCTTTAGTGAAGCAAAACATAAATGCAGGGGCACCTCCGAAGTTTAAGTGACGACTAGATACAATGACTTCAGAATAAACGATATCATAATCATGCAGAAGACAATGGTACTTTGGGACAATGCACATTACACTCAGAATGACAATCATGCTCTCAATAGTTGGTGCTTTAAAGAAGGTGGAGACTCTCGAACCATGGCTTTTGATGGCAAGGTTGAAAACCCGTGGTCGGAAACAAAAACTAAACATATACCAGAGCTCTTGGTTTTTTTAAAAACAGAGGTAAAAAATATTTTTTTGGAATATGCATATTTCGTCAACGAATGCTAGTAGATAACTCAATTACTTCTCGAGCTGGACAAGTTTCGAGGAACGGCTCCCGCACGAGGACGATCACATCCTCTTAATCTCCTTTGTTTATCACTGCCAAAGTTTTCTGATTTCTCATGAACAAAGCGTGAAGGAGGGTTTGTTTGTTGTATATTTTTTAATGAGCCGGGCGCACTCTTTGCCAGTTCCTTCTCGTATTAGGGGTTTGCACATTAGACATGCAATCCCGGGGTGAAGCTTGTCCAACCTAAAAAGATCATGAATTAACTACTACTTCCTCATGAGCTAAAACAGAGGCACAAAAGAGAAATGTTTTTTTGATTAATTTTGAGATGGTACATGAAAGTCTTCGTTAGGAATGGCAAGTAAATACCATGTATAGGAAGGTATGGTGGACTCATATGGCATAACTGGTTTAAAGGATTTTGGATGCACAAGCCGTCAGTCCGCTTAGTACAGGTGAAGGTTAGCAAAAGACTGGGAGCGACCAACTAAGAGAGCAATGACGGTCATAATCATGCAGAGCGACAAAGCAACATTGAATCGGGCATGGAAGTTATATCGCTACTCAGAAATTAAAGATCATCAAGGCTTGATAGACTTTCTTTACAGTCTTAAATATGCGTGAGCATATGCTAAGTCAATCAAAATAAATTCTTGGAGGAAGATATCACTAAACCATACCACATCATAGGCAAACAAATCATGTTGGTACTTCAATAACACATTAAGAACCCCCCAGCTATTTGAGACTAACCATAAGAAAACATGAACTACTAAGCACCATTATGCACATAGCATTTTTATCATAGACATATCAACCAGTGCAACAGAAGCCAACTCTCTTAACAAGATAAGCATGATAACTCAAGAGAGTTCCAGCAACCAACTAAACAAAAGCTCTTTAAAAAGAAACGCATGAAAACTAAGAGCTAAACATGACAATAGCTATTGAAAGACCAAGAACATACACAGCAAAGATAAACATGAAAATCCTATGTTGAGTTCTAGGTTGAAGTGGAGCGTGTTTTTCTCCCACACAAAGAAAGATGGGTTCCAACTTGTTATGAAAAGCAAGCAAAGCTAAAGAAAACTAAAAAGGAAACTAAAAGCAAGACGCTCCAAGCATAGCACATAACACATGAAGTGATTAAAATATAGTGGAACGAAAGACGAACTGATAATTGTTGATGGAGAAGGGGATGCACGGGGGCATCCCCAAGCTTAGACGCTTGAGTCTTCTTGAATATTTCTTGGGGGTGCCCGGGGGCATCCCCAAGCTTGAGCGTTTGACACTCCTGAATCTTTTTATCATCTTCCCTCGCACACTTGAAAACTCCCTTCATACATAACTCATCATAATCTGATTAGCGAGGTTAGTACCCATAATAAAATAATTTAACCTTGCTGGAAATAAAGATAATCTTGAAGGTCTACTGTTTCTCAAGATTGCCAAAAGGTTTTTGCAAAGAAAAAGCAAGCTCAAGGTTTGCAAAATGAAGGAAAGGCAAAACAGGAAATAATCTGTGAAAAACAGATCAGCAGGTAGTAAATAATTTTTTCGGGGCACTTCTGCAACTCAAATCGAAAAACTTAGAACAGACGCCCGAAAGCCAATTGTATAGAGCACGCTGTCAAAAAAATTCAGACCAAAAATATGTTCTGGTGATTTTATACGAAATTTTCTGTCCAAGGACAGAATCTGTTTCCTGGACAGCACGTCACAACTTTTGAACTTTCTTGCAATCAGAGGCTAAACTTGGCACAAAGCTGAAAAGTAAAGATACAATGATGATGCTACTGTAGTAACAAACATCAAGAAACAACAAAAGCAAAAATAAAATTTTATTCATTGTGGGTTGCCTCCCAAAAGCGCTTTCTTTTATGCCTTTAAGCTAGGCATAATGCAAAGAGATCAAGTTTTATCAAGAGTAAAAGAATAGCTAGCCCGTATAACGGACTCAAAAGGTAACTTAATATTCTTTCTAGGGAAGTGTTCCATCCCTTTATTGAGAGGAAATTGGAATTTTATATTCCCCTCTTTCATGTCAATGATGGCACCAACGGTGCGAAGAAAAGGATGTCCCAAAATAATTGGACAAGAAGGTTCACATTCAATATCCATAATAGTAAAATCAACGGGAACATAATTGTCATTGACAATGATAAGAACATCGTCGATCCTCCCCAATGGTTTCTTTATGGAAGAATCAACAAGACGAACACCAAAAGAACAAGAATCAAAAGGTTTCAATTTAAGAATATCATATATTCTTTTGGGCATAACGGAGGTACTAGCTCCAACATCACATAAAGCATAGCAAGAGAAGATATTCAACTTAATTTTAATCATAGGATCCCAACCATCTTCTAGCTTTCTAGGCATGGAGGCTTCTACCCTAAGTTTCTCCTCCCTAGATTTGATGAGAGCATTAGTGATATGCTCTGTGATGGCAAGATTGAGTGTGCTAGTGCGGGGATCTCTAGACATCTTGTGAAGGAAATCAATAACTTCGGTAAGGGTGCAATTATCAAAATCAAGGTCACTACTATCAAGTAAAGTGGTAGTGGTGTCCTTTAGGCTCACTTGTTTGGTAGTTTCTATGGTCATAGCATCACCATTAATAGGTCCAATGGGACCAAGAGTGCATTGGGTGCTAAGAGTTTGGATATCCTCAACAACTTGGATAGTAGCAACAGTGTGGTGGGTAGGAAGGTTCTTAATTCTATCTTCTTCCTCCTTTTCTCTAGCCCATCTCTCTTTAAGTTTAGCCAACATCCTAATGTTTTCATTAATTTGCACTTGAATAACATTCATAGGAGTGGTCTTCCTCTCCTCAAGAGGGGAAGTTCTAATTTTAAGCAACTCTACCTCATGGGCTAAATTGTCTACCTTCGAAGGGAGATCATCTAGTTTGGCTAGTTTTTCTTCTACACTCTTATTGAAGGCTTTTTGGGTAGTGATGAAATCTTTAAGCATAATCTCTAGTTCAGAAGTGGAGTTCTTGGTGCTAGGATAAGCATTGTTGTTCCCATAGGAATTAGAGGGGAACGGTCTAGGATTGCTACCAAAATTACTCCTATAAGCATTGTTATTGAAATTGTTTCTACAGATAAAGTTCACATCTACTTGTTCTTGAGCAATCAAAGAATTTAAAGGAACATCACGAGGATCAATAGAAGATTGCTTGGAAAGTAGAGACATGATCAAGTCAACTTTTTCATTGAGGGAGGAAATCTCCTCGACAGAGTTTACCTTCCTACCTGTTGGAGCGCGTTCGGTGTGCCATTGGGAATAATTGGTCATCATCTCATCGAGAAGCTTCGTGGCAGCACCAAGTGTAGTTGACATAAAGGTTCCTCCCGCGGCCGAATCTAACAAGTTCCGCGAGGTAAAGTTCAAGCCTGCATAAACAGTTTGGATAACCATCCAAGTAGTCAAACCATGAGTAGCGCAGTTCTTGACAAGAGATTTCATGCGTTCCCAAGCTTGGGCAACGTGTTCATTATCCAATTGTTTGAAATTCATTATGTTACTCCTTAGTTGGATAATTTTAGCAGGTGGATAGTACTTTCCAATAAAGGCATCCTTGCACTTGTCCCAAGAATCTATGCTATTTCTAGGCAAAGATTGAAACCAATTTTTAGCTCCTCCTCTCAAGGAGAAAGGAAAAAGCTTAAGCTTAACAATATTACCATCTATTTCTTGGTACTTTTGCATATCACAGAGTTCAACAACATTGTTTAAGTGTAAAGCAGCATCATCTCCAGCACCGGAGAATTGATCTTTCATAACTAGGTTCAGTAAAGCAGGTTTAATTTCATAAGAAGGTGCTGAAGTGGCAGGTGTAGTAATGGGCGTGCAGATAAAGTCATCGTTGTTATGACTAGTGAAGTCACACAACTTGGTGTTCTCGGTGGAACCCATAGCAGCAAGCAAGCAAGATAACTATTTTTGTGATTTTTGATAATGGGAACTAAAGCAAAAACTTAAAGGTAACTAACAAGACTAAAAAGCAAAGGTAAAAGATAGCGTGCAACTCCCCTATCTTGAAGAGTGGAGTCCCCGGCAACGGCGCCAGAAAACTTTGCTTGATGGATTCTCGCCCCTCGTTGGTTACCCCAAGTGGAAGGTTTGAGATGCAGTGTAGCGGTAGTTTTCCCTTGGCAAAGATACCAAGGATCGAATCCCGTGAGACTCCGAGGGTCGACAAGAAGGTGTCAACTGCTAGCGGCGCAACTTAGCGATTGACAGGACCTGCACACAGATACAAATAACTTTGCTCCCAACGAGTACAGAGAGGTTGTCAATCCCTCCGGCCTTGTCGTTTACAAAGGATCAAACACAAGAGATAATAGTGATAGGTATGATTGCAACTAGTAAATAGGCACAGGAAGTAAATAACGGGTGTGATCAGTTATGGTAATATGGACCGGGGTCCCATGATGTTCACTAGTGATGTCTCTCTCCCAAAAGACGATAAAACAGCTAAGCGAGGTAAACGAATTACAGCTGGGCAATTGATAGGATTATGTGCGCAAACCAATGCTAACTATGCTGCAAAGAAAGGTAGAGGCTCAAAAGCATGCGCGGTATGCCAAGGCAAGTAGACCGAAATCCATCTGCATCTACTACTAATCATCCACCTTGAGATATCTATCCAGAACATCTCACTGGTATTAAGTTGCGAGTCCCACCCATAGTCTAAACTCAAAGCAACAAACTGCATTAAAAGAACTTTGCGTAAAGTAAACAATCCTTGCACCCGCAAGTACAAGCACCGTTGTTTCCCCCCTTGTGGCAACAACACATCCCCTAGACTCATGTTTCTGTCACTCAAGCTAGTCATCGAGGGGCATGAACCCACAATCAAGCATAACGTTCCCTCTTGGAGTTACTACCTACTACTTGGCCAAAGCAATAAACAGCAACGGAGAACATGCAAGAATTACTCAAGAACATAAATATAAAAGAGGTGAATCAAATATATTACTCACACACAATCTGAACATAATCTCATAATCCATCGGATCCTAGCAAACTCATCATAGCAACAGCATAAGGATTACATATGTGCCTCGATCATGTAGGGCAGCTCACGAGGTCTAATCGGTGAAGAACAAAGAGGGGAGGAGAACATCACATAGCTACTGGTCATGGACCCATGGTCCAAGGGAGACTACTCACAACTCATCCGGGAGGCGTCCATGGTGGTGGAGAAGCTCCCGGTGGTGATCCTGCCCTCCGGCAGGGTGCCGGGAAGAGTTCTCCTGGTGCTCCCGATCTTGGAAGCGTGGCGGCGGCGGAACAGAGATGAGATCGCGAAAAAGGGTTCTGTCCTCGAGGGTTTCGGGACGCAGTGTAAATATATGCCAAAGGGGGGCGTCAGAAGAGGCAAGGGGGGCCCAGGCTCCCTGGCGGCGCGGCCAGGAGGGGGGCCGCCCCCTCTGGTCGCCTGGAGCCCTGGTGGCCCCCCTCTGGCCCTACTTTGGCCGCATGGAAGCTTCCGAAACGCTGATTTTTTATATATTTTTCCCGGAATTTTTCTGGCAATTTACGTAATGGGAAAACCTGAAATTCAAAAACAGCAGAAAACAGAAACTGGCACTAGGGTGCACTGAGTTAATAGGTTAGTCCAAATATGATTAAAAGTGTATGGAAGTGCATAAATATCATAGCAATATCACACAAAAGAGGCATGGAGCAAGCAGAAATTATAGATACGTTTTGGACATATCAATCGGCCCTTGCACAAAATTAGATGCATGATTGATAAAGCCAGGGCTAGCCGATACATTATGCTCATTAGATGATCTAGCAACAACATATGCATTATTTGCATCTACATATGTGAATTGGGTATTCATATTACCTTTGTAGATTGCAAACCCTAGATGACGATATCTTCGTAGCAAGAACGGGCCGGAGACCGTTCAAAGCTTTGTCCCCAGCGGAGTCGCCAAAAAGTGTGTTCGCACACGAACACATCACCGTGTACCCTCGGCGCCGGGGGTGATGCACCGCAGCTCATGTCGAAGGAGACCCGTCCGGAAGCGCGGTACGCAAGCAATCCGACAGGCGCTTTTGTAGACCCGAAGCCCCGCTTGCCCGGGAGGGACCCCGTCAGTGCGCGCGGCGGCTATGGGCTGCCCTAGGTCGACCTGATCGCCCCTAGGGCCTCGAGGTTCGCCGCCCTGCAACAAGAAGAACGAACGAAGAACGAGGAAGAAGAAGAACTAGGGTTAAGGAGAAAAGATAAAAGATAAAAAATGGTAAATGAATTGATCGATTGTGTGTTGTTCAATCGGCCGTCACCCCCTTAGGTATATAAGAGGCGGCTGGACTTCCCGTGCAAGGAAAAGGCTTGGATTCACATCCAAAACCCTAGCCAAATTCGGATTGATTTTGTCCGAACTTTCCAAAACTGTTCGGTTTAAACTGGCCGTACCTTGCGGGTAAATTTTGAGGTGGTAAAAGACCTCGGATGGAAAAGAGCGCAAAAGAAATCTTGACCGTTTCGACAAGAGGAAAAACTTTCATGTTGAACGTTTTTCGATTTGAAGCCATCTTCTAGGCCAAAACGGTCACGCAATACAGGCTGTTATTCGCGCTACCCATCAGACACGTGGCTGGTGGGGCGCGCCACTTATGGCTCTGTGACAGGGCTGTATTCGGATGGCTGTAACTTTTGTATACGTACTCTGATTGGGACTATATTTATATCAAAATCGACTGTTTCGACGAGGCGCACAATTTTCATGTTGAAACTTTTTCCATTTGAAGTCAAATTAATTGGGTTTTAAGCCATTCTTTAATCTGGTGTCACCATGAGCATCTCTGAACTTGTCATAACTTTTGCATCCGGACTCCGTTTTAGACCACTTTCATATCCCTCTTGGTCTTCTCAAAGAAAGCCATCTCATGGTGACTTACAATCATAAGTTTGAAGTAATCTTGACATAGATTAAAGCAACTTTTACGATTGTGCGACTTTTGAGCGTCAACAACAGGTTGACTTCGTTCCTGGTGACTCGTCCCAATAGTTCACCATCAGTGCTAATCTGGATCCAAAATAGGAAAGCACGCTCATCGAGTTCATCTGTGAGAACCGGGACATCTTTGCATGGAAACCTTCAGACATGCCAGGTGTACCGAGGGAACTCGCTGAGCACACTCTCAATATTGATCCGAAGTTTAAACCGATCAGGCAATTCCTTCGTCGTTTTAATGAAGAGAGGCACAAGGCCATTGGGGAGGAAGTGGACCAGCTCTTGGCGGCTGGGTTCATTGTTGAAATCTTTCACCCTGAGTGGTTGGCTAACCCGATGTCGGTGTCAAAACCGGCGGATCTCGGGTAGGGGTCCCGAACTATGCGTCTGAGGATTGATGATAACAGGAGGCAGGGGACACGATGTTTACCCAGGTTCAGGCCCTCTCGATCGAGGTAAAACCCTACTTCCTGCTATATTAGTATGGATGAATATGTGTACAAGAGTTGATCTACCTCAAGATCGTAATGGCTAAACCCTAGGTCTAGCCTATGAGGATATTATGATTCTTCTCTAGCCTCTACGAACTAAACCCTCCGGTTTATATATACACAAGAGGGGCCTAGGGTTTGTACATATCGTCTTGCAGAGGAAGGAAAATCTACACCCGAGCCTAAAACTTGCCATTACAAGAATCGAGGAGTCCTATCTAGATACGAGAGATGATATTCTATAATAATCTTCATGGCCCACCAGTCCGGCCCACCAGGAGTTTGTCTGGCCACCCGAGGACCCCCCGATCCAGGACTCCCATAGTAGCCCCTGAACCTGTCTTCGATGACGATGAGTTCGGCTTCCGTATTGTCTTCGGCATTGCAAGGCGGATTCCTCCTCCCGAATATATCTTCAAATAGATGAATTGTGTTTGGTTCTGCAAGATTAGTACAACCCTTAGCCACGAAGGCAAGGCTTTTACAGAAAATGAATAATGTGTCTCTACTTAGAACTTTTGGGTGAAGCGTCGCGTTCAACCCACTAACATATCGAACCGTTTTATTTGGTCCTAGTTTCACGTTTTGGGGTATATCCTCATTGACACGCCCCGTCAGAATGGAGATCGTGCCCGCTTATTGTGGGATTCTTATTATTGTGACGTGAGCACCCACGCCATGCATTACGCACGACCGCTTTGGGAACCAGCGAGTTTTATGGCTAAGGTGGGGGGACGCTGTGTATTCACAACGTTATAAAAGGACACCAATCCCTTTCATCAGCCCCATGCCTTCCTCAAGCTCGAGCTCTCCAATCCCCCTTGCCCCCGTACTCTCATCTCTAGCGCCCACAACTCCTTGTTCCTCAACCACTACTCCCCTTCCCAGCAATGGCTGGATCTGGTGCCAGAGGCAAGTGGGAGGCTTCCACGGTCACTGAAAACACCGTGGAGGATCTACGGAGCGCGGGGTATCTCACCGGCAACATCGCACACCGAGTCCCCCCTAAGGGCTAGGTGATTCCCGCTCCTAAGGCGGGCGAGAGGGTAGTTTTCACCTCTCACTTTGTTAGGGGGCTAGGGTTTCCACTCCACCCGTTTGTTCGGGGTCTTTTGTTCTTCTATGGGCTAGATTTTCACGATCTAGTCCCGAACTCAATCCTTCACATATCCGTTTTCATAGTGATGCATGTGTGAAGCCTTTCTCCGCACCCCCCCACACTTCAGCCTGTGGCTTAAGACCTTCAACATGAAGCCAAAGGTGGTGGACGGGGAACACGCAGAGTGCGGGGGCGCTATGATTAGTAAGCTACCGAACGCAACTTGGCCCAAGGGCTCGTTCATGGAGACGAACAAGGTCTGGCAGCAGGAGTGGTTCTATATCACCGAACCCCGCGACTCCAACTGGGCGGCGGAGCCTGCTTTCAGATCCGGACCCCCAGAGAGGCTAACCTCCTGGACCAAAAAGGGTCTGGACTGGGGGTCGCACACTGAGGTGACGACTCTTTTGAGCCGTGTGTCCGGCGTGATCTCCAAGGGGCACCTGCTCTCCTTCGTGGTCTAGGTGATGCTGACCCGGCTTGTTCTCCCTTGCCAAAGCTAGGATTCCTCCCTATGGGACTTCGATCCGGCAGGAGACAAGCCGCTGAAGCATCTCTTCGGCTCTACGCACAAAGAGATCTGGAAGCACCTCTTCAAGAGCCAGAAGGAATGGCCCAAAGAGGAGGAGAATGCGGGCTTCAGTACTGAAGTTTCCTCCACAGAGGTAACAATGATCCTTGCCGAACACATCCCCTTTCCCTTATTTAATGATATTAGGAGTTGGAATTTTTATGTGATATACAGGGCTGGACGAAGAAGGCGACTCGGATCAAGTGTTCGGTGCCTCTGCCCGAAGACCCAACACTGCCTCTATTGACAACGATGCTGGTTCCGGCGCCGTACAAGGCGCCGACCAAGAAGCCCAAGAAGACAAAGGGCAAGGGGGCTGGAGACAGCCCCCGTCCTGCGGGCAAGAAGCCCGAGGACCTCCACATCCTCTCCTCCGACAAGGCGGGGGAAGATGATGAGGAGGAAGAGGAGGAAGAAGAAGTGCCTCCTCCGCAAGGCGGGGGGAAGAAGAGGGGGGCCATCACTGACGCGGGCACGGTCGTGCCCCGGAGGAAGCTGAAGCCCAGGGTGAAACCCCTGCCCGAATCGTAAGTTTGTCCGAATTGACTATTTCACCTTTGTTTATTCAGTATTTATGATACCTACTTAGTATTCTTCTCCTGACCTACAGCCCACCCGGTGTAAATCCCAATGTTACATCATCGGAGGGGAACTCTCTGGCGCTTGGGGAGATGGAGAGTGACCCGCTAGTCCGAGCTCCATCGCCCGTAATCGGCGGGGACACCAAAGTGTCGTCCCAGCGGGTTCTCTCCACCCAAGGAGATGAGGGCGGGGCAGGAGACAGGGCGACTGAGGTTAATACCTCGGCAGCCGTTGACCATGGGGAAACGACCCCCATGGAGACCGAAGACGTGGGGACCAAACAATCCCGGGCCCCGCCGAATACCATCCCGGAGCCTAGCGTGGCTCCAGGGTCCAAAGACCCGGCTCCTCAAGCGGAGGAGGCTACGGCAGCGCCCGGAGTTAATCCGGAGGAGCCGGATTGTATGGAGGGAACACTGCAAAGTGCTCTCATCATTGATGAACACCGCACCGTGATGGGTGCGGTGATGAAGAAGATTCAGTCCGTCAAGGGTGGACTGAATGAAGCCTTCAACAGCCTTTTAACAGGATTTGAGGTAAGCAATGTAATGCTTTTTAAAAAAATTATTTGTTTTAAATGCACATATATAACCAGTAGCCCCTGATGCTTTGTGTGATTCTGAAAAGAATCGGACGAAGTATCCATAGAGTAGCATATTGACAAAGCTGAACTGTCGTGCAGGCTTCCTTAGTTACGGCGACTGCGCGAGACGCAGAGGTTGCCGAACTAAATCGGAAGCTCGAGGTGGCCAATGCGGACCTCGACCGCATCAATCGGTGTTTTGATGAAACGCAAGGTATGCGGATTTTTGTTTTAAAATGTCAATAATACTTAATTGATTGAGTATGAGTACAGACTCTGATATTGTATTCTGTATTACACAGTTGGCGCCGCTGAGCTCGAGGCCCTCAAGGGCGAGGTTGCCAAGGCCAAGGAGGAGGCCAAGGCGAACAAGGCGGCCGCTGATAAAGCAGCTGCTGATTTGGAGGCCAAAAAGGCGGAGTGCGAGAAGCACAAATCTCGGGTGTCCGAAGTTGAGGTCTAGCTCCAAGATGCCATCCGTAAGTGTGAGTCATCGGAGAAGAAGGCTTAGGAACAGGCGACCGGGCTGTCTGCGGCAGTAAAGTCTGCCCAGGACGTGCGAGGCGAGGCGCGCAACGCTCCTCAAGAAATCGAGCAGGCACGACAGATAGCATCTGGTAAGATATTTATCTTACAGAGCATCTTCGGAGGGCGGAAGTATATTGGGCTAACACGATTGTGGAGTTCTCCATGCATGTTCGCTGATCTTCCGAGGAGCAGCGCAAATGCCGCCCAATATTTCTGTGCCCTGGAGGGGAACAACATGGAGAAGCTGTTTTGGTCGCAGTTCGAGGCACCAAAACATCCAATGCCCCTCAGTGACTAGATGAAGCAGCTGGCCGAGCTGCACAACATAGCAAGTTCGGCCATGAAGGACTTAATAGTCTGGCTATGGCCCGCTGAGACAATCCCAAGTAGTTACTTCGGATTGGTGAAGCGGCTCGTCGAGGCGAGTTCGTGGGTCGACGCATTAACGCGGTCGGTTTGCATATAAGGTGCTCGGATGGTCTTCGCTTGCGTCAAAGTGCACTGGGCGAAGATGAACGCAGTGCATATAGCCACTGCTGGCCTGCCCGCAGGCAAGGAGCACCGCAAGCCGGAGAAGTACTTCGAGGACGTCATCGAGGGAGCTCGCCTTGTAGAAGGCCAGTGTTCGAAAGCTGTTGCCTTCGAATGATTGTATCCGGATGTAAAAACTATGCTTATGAATTCAGTGTATATAACTGTTGCGTTATTTGTAATATCAGCGTCTTTTTTTACCTCCTGTGTGACTGTTTATCTAAATATGAAAGTTTCCAGTCGTCGGCTTCAGCCCCCTGGTACATATTACTAGGGTGTTCGGTCATATGCAAATACACTCTTTATCCAACGTCTTGGTCCGTATAGGAGGTGTATGCAGAGCGAACCAGGCAATCAGACTATGCGGCGTTATTGCTTTCACTTAGTCATAGGAGTTTGACAAATGGGGCTAAGTACTAGCCCCTGGTGCAGATAAAGTATCCAATTGCACCTCGCTGGGCGAAAACCAACCCTTCGTATAACACAGGGTAGATCTCTATCGATCATAGTATAACACTAAGTCACGGATTGCATACCAGGTTCTCACTTATCATGACATTTAGTTTTCGGCTTTCTCTACTTAGGTACTTGACCGGACTAGCCAGAAGTACTATCACAGTAGTTCTCCCTTTACACCCTAGCCGAACAATCGGGAACGTAGGGGTAAGCACAGGAGCCGGGCAACCCAACTATTGACCCAAGACATGATTCGGAACTGATGCATATAATGCAAATATCCAGGACGCCGAACACTCCCTATAGGTGTTCGGTCTTTTCAGGGCTGACTATAGCCCCTGGTAGTAAACCCTTATTGACAAGGCACATATGGCAATCTGATGCGGGAAAGAACATTCTATGGTGAGTGGATAAAACTCTGGACATAATATGAATAAAAATTGTTCTATTAATATCCCTCTATAGTACGGCGAGCCGCAAACTTTACAGATAATGCCGACGACCTTTTTTAGACATTTTACATGCCAAAAAGGTACATAACAAGAAAGGGAAAAAAAGGTTTACACGGGGTCTTAATCTAAAAAAGAAACCTTAGTGTGGGTCCCTGTTGCACGTGTGCGTCGTTTTCCTCATCTATAATGTGTCCTTGAAGGTGTGAGTATTATGGCCGTCTGTAAAAGGAAAAAGTAAACCTGGAAAAGAATAAATCGATCCGGTGTGGCCATAACAAGTCTGGTTCATTTAATGAACCTGAAGAAGGTAAGTTTAAAGTCCGAATAGGGTCTAACCGAACTATGGACTATATGCAGGTGCCCCCAGTCGTCGCCCAAGGAATTTTTAAGGCATAATTATGTACTCGAGGCACATATGCTATCACCTTATGGGGCAGTCGACGAGGGCGTAGCTGTCAATCTTGCTCAGGTTCATCTGAGCTGCCGCACTGAAGCGCGTGCCGGACACGTTTAGCTGTGTCCGCTGTTGATAGATTATCTGGCTTGAATATGCCGCATTGGACTTCAGCCGCTAAGGCCGCAGTGTCCTCCTTCGTACGGAGAGAGCGCTCCATATTTCCATTGACTGTGATAACGCCACGTGGTCCAGGCATCTTGAGCTTTAAATAGGCATAATGCGGGACTACATTAAAGCGGGCGAAGGCCGTTCTTCCGAGTAGAGCGTGATCGCCACTTTGGAACGGAGCTATGTCGAAGAGTAATTCTTCGCTTTGAAAGTTGTCGGGAGAACCGAATACAACCTCAAACGTTAGAGAGCCTGTGCACCGAGCTTCAACGCCCGATATCGCTCATCTAAAGGTCGTGCTGCTTGGATTGATTCTTGATGGGTCGATCCCCATCTTGCGGACAGTGGCCTGATATATCAGATTAAGACTACTGCCGCCGTCCATAAGGACTCGGGTTAGATGGTATCCATCTATTATTGGGTCGAGCACTAAGGCAGTCGAACCCCCATGCCGAATACTAGTCGGATGATCCCTGCGATCGAAAGTGATCGAATAGGCTGACCATGGATTGAATTTTGGGGCGACAGGCTCAACGGCATAGACGTCTCGGAGTGCGCGCTTGCACTCCCTCTTTGGGATATGAGTGGCATATATCATGTTCACTGTTTTGACCTCCGGTGGAAATTTCTTTTGTCCCCCTATATTTGGCTGGTGAGGTTCATCCTCGTCTTCGCTTTGAGGCTCCTTCCCCTTGTGTTCGGCGTTTAGCTTGCCGGCCTGCTTGAAAACCCAACAGTTACGGTTGGTGTGATTTGCAGGTTTTTCTGGGGTGCCATGGATTTGGCAGGGCCTGTCTAATATCCTGTCCAAACTTGATGGACCGTCTTTGTTGCGTTTGAATGGCTTCTTCCCTTTACCGGGTCTGGAGCCGCTGAATCCGGCGTTTACCGCTGTATCATCTGGGCTTCCAGAATTGTTTCGACGTTTGTTTTTGTTACGTCGTGGCTTTCCATTCCCATCCCTGACTTCGGATGTTCCAGGGTCACTGGTGCTGCTACGAGCTAACAAGCTATCCTCACCCACGCAAAAGCGAGTCATGAGTGTAGTTAGGGCTGCCATTGTCCTAGGCTTTTCCTATCCAAGGTATCTGGCTAGCCATTCGTCCCGGATACTGTGCTTGAATGCCGCTAAGGCTTCGGCGTCCGGACAGTCGACGATCTGGTTCTTCTTAGTGACAAACTAGTTCCAAAGTTTGCGGGCTGACTCCCCGGGTTGTTGGATGATGTGACTTAAATCGTCAGCGTCCGAGGGCCGGACATAAGTCCCTTGAAAATTGGCCCAAAAAGCATCCTCAAGTTCTTCCCAACTCCCAATGGAGTTTTCTGGGAGACTGTTTAGCCAGTGCCGAGCTGGTCCTTTTAGCTTGAGGGGTAAATATTTGATGGCGTGGAGATCATCTCCTCGAGTAATGTGGATGTGAAGAATAAAATCTTCTATCTAGATGGCAGGATCCGTCGTTCCATCGTACGCTTCGATGTTCACGGGTTTAAACCCTTCTGGGAAATCATGACCCAGCACCTCATCGGTAAAGCATAGAGGGTGTGAAGCTCCTCTGTATGTTAGTATATCGTGGCGTATGTCCGATGGTTGTGGTGTTCGGTATTGACCCCGAACTGGTATGTTACCGGCGCGATTGGCTTGATAGCCGTCGTCCCGTGCGGGGGCTCGGTCTCTGGGTCCGAATATAGACCTGGTATTGCTAGCTTTTTTGTTTAGGTCCTCACACAGATCATGCTTTCAGACTTGGGCTACACCCTCCTTTCCTTTATGGGGTGGGGGCTTGTTTACTCTATTGCTAGCAACTCTATCCCGTCCACGAGGTGGTCGGTCCGGCTTGTTGGCGGTGTTATTTTTCGGTGGGACGGGCGCAACGGCCTCGTCGTCGAATTCGGGCAGCAGTTTGCGCTTGGGATAGCCTTTGGTTTGGCCGTTAAAGCCATGTTTCTATTCGGCGTCTAGCACCTCATTCCATCTATCATTGAGCGTGTATTGTGCAGCTCAAAGCTGTCTCTGGTGCTTTTTTAAGCTCGGTGCGGTGGCTATAAGCCGCCGATGGAAGCGTTTTCGTTCGGAGGGTTCTTCTGGGACGGTATATTCATCGTCATCCAGGCTAACCTCTTCTTCGGAGATCGATGCATAGTCACCGTCTTCGGCATCGCTGTCATCGGACTGCAGCTTCGGACTCTGTTCACCGTCCTCTCGCTCCTCCTGCTCAATCGCCGGATCCGCGGGGTCTTCGACGCTTTCCGGAATATCACCGTCATTAGTGACAGTGTTGCTGTCCTTTCCTTTACGGGATTTTGTTCGGTGTTTTGGAAGCCAACGCTTGGGAGGTTCTTTGGCAGGTTTATCCTCTACGGGATTGTTTTCACCGTTGCCTTCCGCCTCTTTGGGTGTATCCACCATATACACGTCGTATGAGGAACGTAACTTTCCACCGCCCTGTTATGGGCCGGCTTTGATCTGTATCAGCTTCAGCTTCGAGGTCCATCCTGTCGAAGTCTTCTGAAGCGTAGTCGAGTAGACCGGTTAGATCTTCAACCATGGCTACCAAGTGGGTGGTGGGCAGGGAACGAAATTCTTCATCCCCGTGGGTATAGCGCGGCTGTTCATCAGCCTCCAGTTCGAACCGGATATAGTGCGGCTGTGTTGTCTCATCCAAGGAGAGAGATCTTAATGACCTTACCATGTTGCCAAGTGGTGAGTGCCGGAAAATATCCGCAGCACAGAATTCGGCGATAGGCGCCTGGTTGGATTGGAGGGGCGCAGTTACGTGCAGTTCGGAATCGGAGACCGGCGCTAATGTAATGCCCAGGATGGGACTATACCTCCTACGTGTCGAGGCATGACTTAAAGGTATAAGCCCATCCTAGAATGATCTCAAGTTTGGTATCTTTGCACGACTCATGTAAAAGAGGGATTAAATTGCAAAAGGAGATAGTTGGCTTACACTCGCCACTTCACACAATACATTACATAAGCAATCATCATTCAAAACATCACAACCCGACTACGGGTGAAGATCCAAAGAAAGATACCAAAACAACATAAAGCCACAGGTCAGGATCGAATCCTAGTAGAAAACCCACTACTGATCGTCGAAGCGTCACAAACAAATAGCCAAACTCTTCATTGAGCTCCCGGTGAAGAACTGATCCAACTCCTGCATCAAACTCGGCTGAACCTGCATCTGGTGTGGTGAAGTAACTGTGAGCCACAGAGGACTCAGCAATCCCGTTCCCGGGTAACAAGACTATTTAAGCCTTGGGTGAGGACAAGGCTGAAGAAAGAACAAGAGGTGAAGGAACAACAAGAGTCTGCAGCAGCAACTAGCACTAACTTACGTAATAGAGAGCGAGAAGAGAAGTGCCTCGGTCGAGAGATGATCACGAAGTGATCCTAGGTAAAGCCAGTCAAACATAACCCCACCGTGTTCAACTCCCGAATCCCTATTCGGAAATTGACAGTCACGGTACACACGCTGGTAGTGTATTGAAACATTGTGTCAAGTTATCTACAACCGGATATTAAAAAGCTCCCATCTGCCACATAACCGCGGGAACGGCTTTCGAAAGTTCAAACCCTGCAGGGGTGTTCCAACTTGACCCATTACAAGCCCACGATCCGCGGAGTCGCAACTCCAAAGTGGGAAGACCCGAGTATTCTCGGAATCCCGTGCTCAAGTTAAACCGAACTAAGGTAAGGCTAATCCAGCAAATCCTCCCGGCGTGTCGACACCCTGATAGGTAGCCGCGCGTATCTAGTCTCAGGACACGACCGGATGGGCGATCCCACGGGTTTTTACCAAACCTCGAGTTTCCTCGTGGTGGCCCCGCGTAACCCCCGTTTCGGACCAACACTCATGTGGAGCACTGGCCCGAGGTTGTTGAATTAAAATAAAAGGGATAGCTAGTCCACATGCAAGTTTTATTATTAGTTATTAGGCGAATAGTACCAAATGTTGGGACTTGCTGGAAAAGACTTAGCACTTAGCGGTTTATCAAGGGGGTCCCATACACCCCAACCGTGTTAGGAACGCATAATCAAGGAACATAACACCGGTTTATACGGTTCCTAACGGCATGAGTGGAACAAAACACCAAGCAAAAGGCTTAGCCTTCCACCCTTGCCAATATATAGATGATTTCATTTAAGCATTTATATAGTGTGATATAACCCAACCAAACTTCAACATGAAGCAAGCATCTTCAATCTTCACCTGCAACTAGCAATGCTATAAGAAGGGTTGAGCGAAGCGTACTTAGCCAAACAACGGTTTGCATAGGTAGGTTGGTTAAACAGGGCAATGGTTACAAGAAGGAGGCTGACAGGAAGATCATGGGCATCGAGGCAAAACTATAGAGCGGATCTACTAGCAATAGGCAAAGATAGTAATGTTATCGGGGTTCGGTCATCTTGCCTGGGATTCCACAGAGAAGAAGAATGGATCCACGAAGTAGACGGAGCAACACAGTCGAGCGAATCCTCACAACTCCAGAACAAAAACCGAAGCTATCAAGAGAAGCAAACCGGAAAGAAACAAACAACACGGTAAACACACAATCATAAACATGGCATACGATGCACATTCAAGTATGATGCATGTCCGGTTTAAATATGCATGGATGGCAAAGTGCACAAACAAAACTACAAGTTAAGTGGAGCTCAATATGCAACGAGTTGCATATGACGAAACACCACATTTTAATTATTTAAATGACTCTCATTATTTACAAGACAAGATTAAATGTTTTTTAACATGGCAAGAGGTGAAGCATAAAGAAACTACACTAATTAGACAATTTAAATGAGGCCGGAAAATAGCAACAACATATCCGGAAAAATCCCCATGAGCAAGTTTAGTAATTATAAAGCAACAACAATTAAACATTTTAGTGTTGTTAACATGATGCGGATGTCATGATCAAGTTTATGCAATTATTAAAAGGGAACAAGAGAGACATGAAGTATTGTCACCGTGGTGGAAGAAAGGGTGCCACGGCAACGATCCGAAATGATGCCACACAACATATCGGTTCCGGTATCTCGTTGAGAGACCGGTGCAAAAGGTAACGGAGAGCGAGACATGGAAGATGATAAGGTGGGGTGATCCCGTCACCGGGTTCCCACGAGTCGGTGACGAGGCAACCGAGGAACATGACAAAAGATGGAACGGGCACGAAGCACACACGGGAAACATTTCATACAACCACAAGCATGCAACCACGGGCACGTCTCGGTATACCTTCGAAGCGTGCGTTTCGGGGCGGCTCGAGAGCGTAGAGGAAGAAGTCGTTCACGCGATTCGTAGGGGAAGTAGGCGTTCACGTCATCGTGTCGTGGTACTTGGTGAATTCCTCGTTTCCGGGCGAGGGTAGTGGTACTCGGGTCGACGGTAGTGGAAGTGGACGTTCTCGTAGATGTACATGTCGACGGTAGTGGTACTTGTCGGGATCGTCGTCGACGTAGGGGTACACGTTCCGTAGTTGTACTTGAGGGTCTTCGGCGACGTAGTCGTTCACGGTTCGTAGACGTACTTGCATCGGAGGGGTACTTGTCGTTTCATCGTGTAGTCGAACTTGCCGAAACTTGAGGTCCTCGTGCACTTGACGAAAACAAAAAAAAACAGCAGCAGTACATGGCATTCCGAAACAAAGCACGGCCAAGGGCCTCGAAGGACAGCTGAACGGCAGCAAGGCGAGGGAGATGGTGAGGCGGCGCAGTCGAGGACGGGCGCTGCCGAGGTGCTGGAGCTGCGGCGGCCGCGGGGCTCCATGGCGGCAGCAGGGCGACTCGGAGCAGAGGAAGTGCCGCGGCAGCGCTGGAGCCCTGGACGAGGTGAGGTCGCGGCCTGGCGAGGCGCACGGAGGCGGGGCGCTGGACGGGGAAGCCGGAGGAGGACAGGAGGCGAGGAAGGGGCCCCTGGCCTTGGCGACGGGGCTGCTCGGCCTGACGAGGAAGCACCCCTGGGCGCGCAGGGAGCGGGCCGGCCTTGGCTGGCTCTGGGGCGCTGGCTGTACGGGCCAGCTCGTGGGGGAACCAGGCGCGCGGTAGGTCTTGAGCGATGGCGAACGATGGGGAACGGGCGCAGGGACCGAGCGAAGGGGGAGCTGCGGTGTGCGAGAGAACGAGAGGGAAGGGTCGCTCGAGGGGATCGGGATGAGGGAAGGATTGGGCGTCGCTAGCTAGGGAGAGAAAGAGAGATCGAGGCTGGCGGCGGCTTGCGGGAGAAGAGGAGAGGAGCGAGGGCATTCGGTGGGATGTAGCAGCTAGGGTTAGGTGGTGGCCGGGCCGGTGGGCCTGAAGGGATGGAGGCTGAGGGATGGCCGGGCCAGATGGAGGCTGGAGGACCAACTCCCTCTTCCCTCTATTTATTCTCAGCAGAAAAAAAAACGAAAGAGAAGGAAAAAGAAAAAGAGGAGGGGGGTTAAGGCAAGAATTAGGACAAGGTTAATTTTTCCCGGTCTCGTAAAAATGAGCACGACCGGAGAAAAATACAAAAGGCCAGATCGGAAAATAATTCAAACATATTTGAATTTAATTCAAATGGGTTTGAACTAAGACTTGAATATTGAAGTGTCCAAAAATGTTCAAATTTTTGGAGGAACCTCGAAACAACGGAAAGAATTATTGGCAAGGTTTTCAAAGGAGAAACTCGAAGTGAAATAGACATGGGGAAAATATGCAAGTGTGTTATGCTTAATTCCAAGAATGGAATATTTATTATATAGCTCCCTAAATATTGGGAGGCTTTTATATGTTTTAAAGAGAAGACATCTTCCCTCGATTTAAATGGACCGAAGGCCCACACAATTTATTTGGTTGAGATGCAAAAATAAATAACATGATGGCATGATGACATGATGCAATGCAAAAATAATAACGCAAGCACAAAAGAACACACGGGCAACCCGGAACATCTGGAATCTTCTAGAATCTTCTGGGACGTCGGTCTCGGGCGTCACAGCTAAGTTTGGGGTTCCGGTAACACAGACCCCATCAGTTGGGTCCGTGTGCGGCTCCAACGCCGTAGAGTCTGCGGCTCCTGTGGTGGGGTTGAGCTTCCCATCTTCGGGCGACGCAATTTGTTCTGGATCTAGGGCCAGAATTGTTGCACGTGCTATTTCCTGATCCGATGAAAGAGTTAAGTCATGACCATCGTGGTGGCAGAGAGGGGTTCCCGCTGATAACCCACAAGTGTATGGGATCAGTTGTAGCCTCTTTCGATATGTAAGAGTGTCGAACCCAACAAGGAGCTAAAGGCATAACAAATATTCCCTCAAGTTCTATCGACCACCGATACAACTCTACGCACACTTGACGTTTACTTTACCTAGAACAAGTATGAAACTAGAAATACTTTGTAGTTTTTTTGGGGGATAGGTTTGCAAGAATATAAAGAACACGTTAATAAAACTAGGGGCTGTTAAGATAAAGAAACAATAAAGTTAATGATAGCGAGTGTGGAAAAGTGGTGATAGGAGTTGCGAAATTGCCCCTAAGCAATTGACTACGTTACTAGACCGATAGCAAATTTATGTGGGAGAGGCCACTGCTAGCATGTCATCCCTTACTTGGAATTCTATGCACTTATGATTGGAACTATTAGCAAGCATCCGCAACTACTAACGTTCATTAAGCTAAAACCCAACCATAGCATTAAGATATATTGGTCTCCCTTCAATCCCGTATGCATCAATTTCTACGCTCGGTTGAATTTTCTGTCACTCTTGCCCTCCAATACGTAGTCCTATCAACATACAACTAACCCTATGGTGTGATCCACGCGCACGCTCATATGATGGGCACCAAAGGACAACAACATAACCACAAGCAATTTAAATCAATCATAGCAGTTCACCAATCACCGATAGGACAACGATAATCTACTCAGACATCATAGGATGGCAACACATCATTGGATAATAATATGAAGCATAAAGCACCATGTTCAAGTAGAGGGTACAACAGGTTGCGGGAGAGTAGACCGCTGTAGATAGATGGGAGAAGGTGATGGAGATGTTGGTGAAGATGACAGAGGTCTTGGTGTAGATCGCCGTCACACGATTATGGCCCCGGTGGCACTCCGGTGCCACCGGAAGGGAGGGGGAGAGAGCCCTCCTCCTTCTTATTCTTCCTTAACCTTCTCCCTAGGTGGGAGAAGGGTTTCCCCTTTGGTCCATGGTCTCCATGGCGTGGGAGGGGCGAGAGCCCCTCCGAGATTGGATATGTCTCTCTGTCTCTCTGTGTTTCTGCGTTCCCAGATTCTGGCCTTCCACCGTTTCTTAAATTCCCGAAGATCCGTAACTCCGATTGGGCTCATCTTTTGACACGATTTTTATCCGGAAATTAGCTTTCTTGCGGCGAAAGAAGGGCATCAATCACCTTACGATGTGGCCACGAGGGCCCAGGGCGCGCCCCCATGCCTCGTGGCCCACTCGGGCATCGTCTCGTGTTGGTTCCGCTTCCCAAAATTCACATATATTCCAAAAAAATCTCCGTCCATTTTTTCCGTTTGGACTCCGTTTGATATGGATATTCTGCGAAACAAAAAACATGCAACAAACAGGAACTGGCACTGGGCACGGGATCAATATGTTAGTCCCAAAAAATAGTATAAAAAGTTGGAAAAAGTATATGAAAGTTGTAGAATATTGGCATGGAACAATCAAAAATTATAGATATGACGGAGACGTATCAGCATCCCCAAGCTTAATTCCTGCTCGTCCTCGAGTAGGTAAATGATAAAAAGATAAATTTTTATGTGGAATGCTACCTAGCATAATCTTGATCATGTAATCTAATCATGGCATGAATATTAAGACACGAGTGATTCAAAGCAATCGTCTATCATTTGATATTAGGACAATAATACTTCAAGCATACTAATAAAGCAATCATGTCTCTTCAAAATAACATGGCCAAAGAAAGTTATCCCTACAAAATCATATGGTCTGGCTATGCTCCATCTTCACCACATAAAGTATTTAAATCATGCACAACCCCGGTTTTAGCCAAGCAATTGTTTCATACTTTAGTATTCTCAAACCTTTTCTACTTTCACGCAATACATGAGCGTGAGCCATGGACATAGCACTATGGGTGGAATAGAAGGTGGTGATAGACAAAAGGTGGGAGAAAGTCTCACATCAACTAGGAAAATCAATGGTCTATGGAGATGTCCATCAATCGATATCAATGTGAGTGAGTAGGGATTGCCATGTAACAGATGCACTAGAGCTATAAGTGTATGAAAGCTCAAAAGAAAACTAGTGGGTGTGCATCAACTTGCTTGCTCATGAACACCTAGGGCATTTGAGGAAGCCCGTTGTTGGAATATACAAGCCAAGTTCTATAATGAAAATTCCCACTAGTATATGGAGGTGACAAAACAATAGACTCTCTATTATGAAGATCATGGTGCTACTTTGAAGCAAAAGTGTGGAAAAGGATAGTAGCATTGTCCCTTCTCTCTTTTCTCTCATTTTTTGTTTTTTTTTGTTTTTTTTGGAGGGGCTTTCTCTCTTTTTTTAGCCCCTCTCTATTTTTTTAGGCCATCTTTTTTTGGCCTTTCCTCACATGGGACAATGCTCTAATAATGAAGATCATCACACTTTTATTTACTTACAACTCAAAGATTACAACTCGAAGCTAGAACAAAATATGACTCTATGTGAATTCCTCCGGCGGTGTACCGGGATGTGCAATGATCTAGCATAGCAATGACATCAAAAAACGGACAAGCCATGGAAACATCATGCTAGCTATCTCACGATCATGCAAGGCAATATGACAATGATGGTGCGTGTCATAATAAATGGAACAGTGGAGTTACATGGCAATATATCTCGGAATGGCTATGGAAATGCCATAATAGGTAGGTATGGTGGTTGTTTTGAGGAAGGAATATGGTGGGTGTATGGTACCGGCGAAAGTTGCGCGGTACAAGAGAGGCTACCAATGGTGGAAGGGTGAGAGTGCGTATAATCCATGGACTCAACATTAGTCATAAAGAACTCACATACTTATTGAAAAATTTTATTAGCCATCGAAACCAAGTACTACGCGCATGCTCCTAGGGGGGGAGGTTGGTAGGAGTTAACCATCGCGCGCCCCCGACCTCCACACAAAGGATGACACTCAATAAATAAATCATGCTCCAACTTCGTCACATAACAGTTCACCATACGTGCATGCTACGGGAATCACAAATCTCAACACAAGTATTTCTACAATCCACAACTACCCACTAGCATGACTCTAATATCACCATCTTTATATCGCAAGACTAATGCAAGGAATCAAACATATCATATTCAGCGATCTACAAGTTTATGTAGGATTTTATGACTAACCATGTGAATGACCAATTCCTGTCAACTCTCTAAATAGATATAAGTGAAGCAAGAGAGTTTTACTTCTTTCTACAAAAGTTATGCACGCGCTCTAACAATTATAAGTGAAGCAAAAGAGCATTCTACAAATGGTGGTTTTCTATGTGAAGAGAAACAAGCAATCCAAACTTCAAATGATGTAAGTGAAACACATGAAGTATTCTATAAAGCCATACTCAAAAGATATAAGTGAAGTGCAAAGAGCATTCTATAAATCAACCAAGGACTATCTCATACCAGCATGGTGCATTTATTAAAAGAAAAAATAGAAAGCACACGACACTCCAAGAGTTGCACATATCACATGAATGAAACGAATCCGAAAACATACCGATACTTGTTGATGAAAGAGGGGATGCCTTCCGGGGCATCCCCAAGCTTAGACACTTGAGTCTCCTTAAATATTTACTTTGGGTGACTTGGGCATCCCCAAGCTTGAGCTCTTGCCTCTTCTTCTTCTCCTCACATCAAGACCTCCTCAATCTTCGAGCACTTCATCCACACAAAACTTTAACAGAAAACTCGGTAAG
This sequence comes from Secale cereale, assembly GCA_902687465.1. Classification (NCBI taxonomy): domain Eukaryota; kingdom Viridiplantae; phylum Streptophyta; class Magnoliopsida; order Poales; family Poaceae; genus Secale; species Secale cereale. The sequence continues at coordinate 839,594,718 of LR738710.1, forward strand.
ATCCGTTAGTATAATAAAGCAAATAACTACTCTAAGTACTATTGCAAACCAATTCATATTTTGTTTTTGCATTTTAGCTACTGTAATATAACTTTTCCCTGGCTTAATCCACTGATTGAAATTGATAGTTTCATCAAAACAAGCAAACTATGTATCAAAAACAGAATCTGTCTAAAACAGAATAGTCTGTAATAATGTGAACATTCACCATACTACTGATACTTGAAAAATTCTGAAAAAAATAGGAAAAATCAATAATTTGTATAGAAAGACAGTGCAAGAAGTTTCAGAACCATTTGACATTCCAGCAAAAAATGTAAAATCGCGGACTACAGCCAAAGTTTCTGTCTTGCACCGCACAAACCAACAAGCATTGTAAACATCCTAAAGGCAAACCTTGGCACATTATTTTTATAATACAATGAAATTGTACAAGGGGATAATTATTTTTGTTGAAAAGTTTCTGTAATTAAGATTCACAGAGTTTCCATGGGCATGAACAAAGTTCAAGGACGTCCCCCACTTTCACAATGCTCGTCTATATCACTTTCACTTTTCTTTTTCTTTTTTGAAAAGTTTTTGGTTCCCCTCTTTTTTTTAAACTTTATAAAAGCACACAACAGAAATAAATGACTCTCTAAAACTTCCGGGTTGTCTCCCTAGCAGCACTTTCTTTAAAGCCATTAAGCTAGGCATATAGTGCTCAAGTGATGGATCCACCCGGATCCCAAGGTATATCAAAGCCAATTTTAATTAACAATGATTTGGCATTTAGTAGTGAGCACAAAGTGATATATATCATGCAACAATGAAGTCTAACTCTCTTCCTATGCATAGGCATGTCACACAATGACAATTAATGCACATCAAGTAAAGGCCAATGCATAGTATAAGCAGTTTCTTGCAATTTTATTGTGTTGGAAACATAGAGAGGCGGAGATGTAGTTCCTCTATCATAATAATTGCAAGTAGGAGCAGCAAGCACATGCATATTATATTTATCAAAATCATCATGTGTAACGGAAAAAGGCAACCCATCAATATAATCCTTAATAAGTGCAAACTTCTTCGACATAGTGTAGTTTGGAGAACTCAAAAAGATAATAGGACTATCATGTGTGGGTGCGATAGCAACAATCTCATGTGTAACATAAGGAACTATAGCAAGTTCATCTCCATAAGCATAATTCATATTGGCATCTTGGCCACAAGCATAGCAAGCATCATCAAAAAGGGATATTTCAAACGAATCAACGGGATCATAACAATCATCATAGCATTCATCCTTCGGTAAGCACGAAGGGAAATTAAACAGTGTATGAGATAAAGAGTTACTCTCATTAGAAGGTGGGCACGGGTAGCTAATCTGCTCTTCCTCCTTTTGTTCTTCGCTCTCCTCTTCATCTTTTTCATCCAATGGGCTCACAATGTCAATGATTTCTTCTTCCATAGACTCCTGCAAAATATTAGTCTCTTCTTGGACAGCGGAGACCTTCTCAATAAACGCATCAATATTGGAGTTATATTCATAATTCAAATAGCAATATTTCAATATAGCAAGATTTTCAGGCCTAGAAACATCATCATCAAAAGCATCATTCTTTTTTAACAGAGATTCAATTTCATAAGTAACCTTAAAAGCAATGAATTCTTCTATTTGTTCCACATCATAATAATCATATATACCATTAGCATAAGAAGCTAAGGTTTCATTATCATTAAATTTGCATGAAAAGGGAAGGTGTGGAGCCTTCATCCTAGAGCAACAAGTATAATCATATCTCAAGCATAGTTGCCGAGCATACCAATGCAACATATGAATTTGATCCCATAACAGTTTCCCTTTTTGTGTCAAGCGATAATCCCTAAAGTATTCACGTTGATCCAACGTTACTCCCATTACATAGTTGAATGGGGTTTTCTCAGGATTATCAAAGTAGTACATAATATCTTTCACATAATGAGCATCGAGGGTTTTAGGAGGTTCCCCATCTCCATGCGTAGCAAGTACACCAATTTTTTTTGGTATTTTGTGTTCCATATCCATAACTAAAGATAGAGAACAACTTAGAACAACAAATAAAATCTACTTAGTGATAAAGCAAACAAGCACACACGAGAATATTCACCCCACGCTATTGCTCCCCGGCAATGGCGCCAGAAAAAGGTCTTGATAACCCACAAGTGTAGGGGATCAATTGTAGCCTCTTTCGATAAGTAAGAGTGTTGAACCCAACAAGGAGCTAAATGTAGAACAAATATTCCCTGAAGTTCTATCGGCCACCGATACAACTCTACGCACACTTGACGTTTACTTTACCTAGAACAAGTATGAAACTAGAAGTACTTTGTAGTTTTTTTGGGGGATAGGTTTGCAAGAATATAAAGAGCACGTTAATAAAACTAGGGGCTGTTAAGATAAAGAAACAATAAAGTTAATGACAGCGAGTGTCGAAAACTGGTGGTAGGAGTTGCGAAATTGCCCCTAAGCAATTGACTACGTTACTAGACCGATAACAAGTTTTATGTGGGAGAGGCCACTGCTAGCATGTCATCCCTTACTTGGAATTCTATGCACTTATGATTGGAACTATTAGCAAGCATCCGCAACTACTAACGTTCATTAAGGTAAAACCCAACCATGGCATTAAGATATATTAGTCCCCCTTCAATCCCATATGCATCAATTTCTACGCTAGGTTGAAGTTTCTATCACTCTTGCCCTCGAATACGTAGTCCTATCAACATACAACTAACCCTATGGTGTGATCCACGCGCGCGGTCATATGATGGGCACCAAAGGACAACAACATAACCACAAGCAATTTAAATTAATCATAGCAATTCACCAATCACCGATAGGACAACGATAATCTACTCAGACATCATAGGATGGCAACACATCATTGGATAATAATATGAAGCATAAAGCACAATGTTCAAGTAGAGGGTACAGCGGGTTGCGGGAGAGTGGACCGCTGTAGATAGATGAGGGAAGGTGATGGAGATGTTGGTGAATATGATGGAGGTGTTGGTGTAGATCGCCGTCACACGATGATGGCCCCGGTGGCACTCCGGTGCCACCGGAAGCGAGGGGGAGAGAGCCCCCCTCCTTCTTCTTCTTCCTTGACCTTCTCCTTGGTTGGGAGAAGGGTTTCCCCTCTAGTCCTTGGTCTCCATGGCGTGGGAGGCCTCCGAGGTTGGATCTGTCTCTCTGTCTCTCTCTGTTTATGCGTTCCCAGATTCTGGCCTTCCACCGTTTCTTAAATTCCCAGATATCCATAATTCCGATTGGGCTCATCTTTTGACACAATTTTTATCCGGAAATTAGCTTTCTTGCGGCGAAAGAAGGGCATCAACCGCCTTACGGTGTGGCCACAAGGGCCCAGGGCGCCCCCCTGCCCAGGGCGCACCCCCTGCCTCGTGGCCCACTCGGGCATCGTCTCGTGTTGGTTCCGCTTCCCAAATTTCACATATATTCCAAAAAAACACCTCCGTCCATTTTTATTCCGTTTGGACTCCGTTTGATATGGATATTCTGCGAAACAAAAAACTTGCAACAAACAGGAACTGGCACTGGGCCCTGGATCAATATGTTAGTCCCAAAAAATAGTATAAAAAGTTGGCAAAAGTATATGAAAGTTGTAGAATATTGCCATGGAACAATAAAAAATTATAGATACGACAGAGACGTATCAACCACTGGCTCGAATCCGGTGAAGATCAAGTCTCCATGGATATCAGCAACGTAGTTCAGGCTACCGGATCTGACATGATGGCCAGGGGCGTAGCTCTCGATCTGCTCAAGGTTGCCTTCAGTGTTGGCACAAAGCGCGAAGCCGCCGAACACGAAGAGTTGGCTGGGAGGGAAAATCCCCTCGACGTCGCCGTTGCACTTGACGACGTGATCCATCTGTCCTTCTGTCGATGACATAGTGGAACTCTCAATGAAAGCACCAATGTCGGTGTCAAAACCGGCGGATCTCGTGTAGGGGGTCCCGAACTATGCGTCTGAGGATCGATGGTAACATGAGGCTAGGGACATGATGTTTGCCCAGGTTCAGGCCCTCTCGATCGAGGTAAAACACTACTTCCTGCTATATTAGTATGGATGAATATGTGTACAAGAGTTTATCTACCTCGAGATCGTAATGGCTAAACCCTAGGTCTAGCCTATGAGGATATTATGATTCTTCTCTAGCCTCTACGGACTAAACCCTCTGGATTATATATACACCAGAGGGGCCTAGGGTTTGTACATATCATCTTGTAGATGAAGAAAAATCTACACCCGAGCCTAAAACTTGCCATTACAAGAATCCAGGAGTCCTAGCTGGATACGAGAGATGATCTTCTATAATAATCTTCATGGCCCACCAGTCCGTCCCACCAGGAGTTTGTCCGACCACCTGAGGACCCCCCCGATCCAGGACTCCCTCACCCGATGCTGGTGCTCATGAAGAACGACACTTGGCGTATGTGTGTGGATTACGCAGATCTTAATAAATCTTGTCCGACTGATCCTTTTGCTCTTCCCCGTATTGATAAAATCGTTGATGCTACGTCGGGTTGTGAGCGTTTGAGTTTTTTGGATTCTTACTCAGGTTATCATCAAATCAAGATGGCAGTTAAGGACTAGGAGAAGACAGCTTTCATCACTCCTTTTGGAGCCTTCTGCTATGTATCTATGCCTTTTGGGCTCAAGAGTGCCCAGGCGACTTACCAGCCATGTGTTCAGAATTGTCTCGACGATCAAATTGGGCGTAATGTTCATGCTTATGTGGATGACATAGTTGTAAAATCAAGGAAGAAAGAGACTTTTCTAGATGATCTGAAAGAGACCTTTGACAATCTCCGGGTCAACAAAATGATGCTTAACCCAGCCAACTGCATTTTTGGGGTTCCAGTTGGTAAGCTTTTGGGATTTTTGGTCTCTGAACGGGGTATCGAGGCTAACCCGGAGAAAATCAAGGATATCACTTCCTTGGCTAAGCCGGCGTGTATCAATGGTGTTCAGCGTTTGGCGGGTCATATTGCGGCCTTAAGCCGGTTTATCAGCCGCCTAGGCGAGAAGGTCATCCCTTCATACTAGATGATGAAGAAAACAGACCGCTTTGTCTGGAGTGATGCAGCTAACCAAGCATTTGAGGCGCTGAAAAAACAATTGGCTGAGCCGCCGGTCCTTGCAGCTCCTATTGATAAAAGAGCCTTTGCTTTTATATGTGGTTTCCAATAGCAGAGCTGTTAGCGCAGCAGTGGTTGTGGAAAGGAAAGAGTCAGGCAAGGAATATCCGGTTCGGCGGCCGGTTTACTATGTCAATGAGGTACTCATTGAATCCAAACAGAGATAACCCCATTGGCAGAAGCTGGTTTATGGAGTGTTCATGGCTAGTCGCAAGTTGAAGCAATACTTCCTTGGCCATCCCATCACTATGGTCAGTTTTGCTCCGCTGGGAGACATTATTCAAAACAGAGAAGCCATAGGAGGGGTGGCTAAGTGGGCCATTGAGCTTGGACCCCATGGTCTGAAGTATGTGCCACGGACAGCTATCAAGTCTCAAGCGCTTGTGGATTTTATCAATGACTGGACAGAGCTGCAAATGCCTGAGGAGAAGCCGGATAACACTTATTGGACTATCCATTTTGATGGGTGCAGGCAGTTGGAAGGCTCGGGGCTGGAGTTGTTTTGACTTCCCACGAGGTGATAAGTTCTGTTATGTTAAGATTGATGTTCCCTTGTACTAACAATGCAACTGAGTATGAGGCCTTGCTCCATGGTCTTCGGATGGCTAAGGAGATGAATCTAAGCCGAGTGAGGTGTTTTGGTGACTCAAATCTGGTGGCTCAGCAAGTCTCAGGAACTTGGGATTCCAAAGACCCGCTCATGGCGGCTTATCGCCGGGCGGTTGACGCAATTGCTGGTCATTTCAAAGGTTATCAAGTGGAACATGTTGATCGAAGGAAAAATGAGGCGACTGATGCATTAAGCGGGATCGGCTCTCAGTGTAAGCCGGTGCCACCCAATGTTTTCCTCGATACTTTCAATAACCCTTCGGTTAAATTGCCTACACAGGAGGATCTTGCTATCCCTGACCTGGAGGCACAATTGGTGGCGGCTCTTCATGTTATTCCTGATTGGACAGTGCCATATTTGACTTATATGACCCAGCGCGAGTTGCCTGAGGATGAAACTCTGGCCAGACAAATAACCCAACGGTCTAAGTCGATGAATATTACCCATGGTGAGTTGCACCGACGCAGCGTCATAGGGGTGTTTCAGCGTTGTATTTCTCCTGAGGAGGGCCATGAGATTCTTCGAGAGATTCTCGAAGGAGATTGTGGCCATCATGTCGGCTCTAAGTGTCTTGTGGCCAAGGCTTTTTGTCATGGGTTTTATTAGCTGACGGCTCATGTTGATGCAGAAGATCTGGTTAGTAAGTGTGATGCTTGCTAGAAATTTTCTAGACGAGATCATGTGCCGGCTCAAGAATTGCGAATGATTCCAATTACCTAGCCGTTTGCGGTCTGGGGGCTGGATATGGTTGGGCCTTTCAAAAGGTGTAAGGATAAAAAGACTCACCTCTTTGTAGCAGTTGACAAATTCACGAAGTGGGTTGAGGATGAGCCGGCCAGCAAATGTGATGCAGTGACGGTGGATCAATTCATTAAAAAGGCGATCTTTCACTTTGGATACCCTCATAGTATTATCACGGATAATGGTACTAATCTATCTAAGGGTGTTGTGGAGGAATTTTGTCAACGTGAGCATATTCGTATTGATGTTTCATACGTGGCTCACCCCCGGTACAATGGTCAAGCTGAACGGGCTAATCAAGAAATCTTGAGAGGAATCAAACCCCGGCTCATGGTCCCTTTGCAGAGGACACCGGGTTGTGGGGTTGAGGAGTTACCTTCAGTACTATGGAGCATCAACACTACCCCTAACAGATATACGGGTTACACGTATTTCTTCATGGTTTATGGAGCAGAGGCGGTTCTCCCCAGTGATACACGTCACGACTCGCCTCGTGTGGCCGCTTATGTTGAAGCTGTTAATGAACAAGCATGTCAGGATGAACTTGATCTCTTGGATGAAGAGCGTGACCATGCGGCGGCTCGATCGGCGATCTATCAGCAAGATCTGCATCGTTATCATAGTCGCCAGGTTAAAACTCGGACCTTCCAAGAGGGTGACTTGGTGCTCTGGCTCATCCAGGATCAAACTGATATGCACAAGTTATCCCCACCTTGGGAAGGACCTTTTGTGGTCAGCAAGAATCTACATAACGGATAATACTATCTCATTGATGTTCGAGACCACAAGGACTCACGCACGTCGGAGGAGGAGACCCGTTGGCCGTGGAACATTGCACATCTTCAGCCTTATTACACCTGAGCCACCGGCTCTTGTGTTGTACATACTTTTATCAATGTAAATATTATGATTAGAATAATAAAGTCGGCACCCCCGATAATTTGGGGCCTCTGTCGTTTCATTTCTGAGTATCCGAGTCTTTATTATCAATTCATAAGATCTCTTGGGGGCTTCCTGCCCATTGGGCATAGTTGTGATTACCCTTTTGATCCGTCTTACACACCTTGTCACAAATAAACATGGGGGCTTCCTGCTCATTGAGCATAGCTTTGACTACCCTTTGATCCGGCTTATGAGCTGGGCTGCAAACAACAGGTGGGTTGTTACCTAAGTTGAATGATTACCAAAGAGAACTTGCTATGATGAGAAGTTCAAACATAGGTAATCTGCCTTGAAGGCTTGTTAAAGGTCACTTGGGGGCTTCGTGTTCAATGAACATAGCCATACTTACCCTTCTGATCGGCTTGGACGCCAGGTGTGTTCACCAAAAAATCCGGGTTATCATGCCTTTGTACGTCTGCCACTCAACCAGGTAATCCTGGAATGACCCACTGTACGCTTGACATTCAATCTTATAAAGACCTTGAACTTGTCAAGGTTAAAACGGCGATTGGTCATGTGAGGCCCGGCTTACAGGGTTTGAATGAAGGATTAACTCAGTGGCCGTGCGGCCCATTGAAAGCACTTGATATTAAGGCTTGGCAGCCTGTGAAAGCCTTGTCTTTTTTATTTTACTTGACACATTATTTTGGTTTATATTTTTGTGCCATATTGATATATGGTTTAAAAAGATTCAGGCCATGTAGCCTTCATCTTTATGGCCCATATTTGAGCATCTCCGGAGTTTTTGATAACCCGGTCTGGCTTTGGACAATAAGTCGCCAGTCTGATATGATTATGCACTTTGGGTTTAGGTTCTAAGGCTTTTTGGGGTTGTTACCCTTTTCTGCTGCATATGGTATGTTAAACCGGCAGCCTGAACAAATTTCACAAGTATGATTTTAGTTTATTTAATGAAAATATGAGGTTTTGATAAACCACCCTGGTTATGGACTATACAGTCACCAGCAAATTATATATGGGATGTTATGACCCGCCCTGGGGTAAACCACCAGGGCAAACATTATTTGTTTGCATGCAGGAATTGTGATGCATATCGTCTGCATAGCTGAATTATGAGTATAAATAGCCGATCTTTTATGATAGATCGGCGGTTCAAAGTGCAAACAAACATGCACGATGGCATGGCGGGACATTAGCCTATTACAAGGCATCATGTGGCCCAAAAGAATAACTGTTTTTGGCACATTATCTAATGATGTGGACGATAAGCCGGTTTCTGTGATCAATTATCCTGGCCTTGGCGTGATGATGATTCCAGGTTATCTTGCACCAGTTCTTCTGCCTCTTCGTCACCCGTTGGCTGGAAGTCAGATGTGGCCCAATCGATCCCAGTCAAAGCCTTGAAAACAACTTCGTCGTCTGTAAGAGTTGACGGGTCAATATCAGGGGCGAAAGTATGCTTACGTGTTGGCGGGATAAGATCTACGGCTTCATGAACCAGCGCCTTCACTTTGGCATTATCAGCATCGTTAACCGGGTGATATTTGGAAAGGTCAGTTTCTTGGGCTAATTTGTTGGCCAAAGGACGCATCTCCCTTACTATTTGAGTAAATTCATCGGCAAGGAAGGGAGACCCGTCTTCTTTGAAGCTTGGACATCCGGTGGCTAGTTCGGCCGGGTCAAGCTCGGCTTGCCATGCTTTCGCCCGGCTTAAAGTAGTAATGGCGCCGGCTCAGGCGGCTGATCGCTTGAGTTCCTCCACCCTTTGTGGTAGCACAAATAGTTTTTTTAACACTTCCTTGATAAGGGTAGGTGGTTGCTTCTTATGGAGGGCATCACAAACAACCCGTTGGGCGCTAGTGTACAGCTATTCAACAAGAGTGTATACTGCTTTAAGCCTCATGCGCATATCATCACCTAGCTTGGAGCTTCTGGAACCTGTGTTGCCAAGTATATTGAAGAGCCGAAGATAGTAGTTGTCATCATATTGATTTGTTGTTTTAAACCAGATAACTCATTAGTCACCGGCCTAAGAGCAGCCTCAACATCTTCTGCTCTCTTCAATAGAGCTGCCTTCTCAGTGTCCTAGCCGGCTTTCTTACTGCTGAAATCCTTCTTCAGCTTTTCAATATTTTCCAAAGTGATTTTGACTTGGGATTTTGCCTTGGAAATCTCAGAATGCTGAGTCTAAATGTTCTGCTGCAGATCCACCACTTGGGTTTCTTTCATGCTCAATTCAGCCTGTGTGACAAAGAGATTATGCAGCAGCATGTGATTATGATGATCATTTTTAGGTCCCAAACACAATACTAGTATTTTACTTGGCACTTGGGGGCTAATGTACGTTTGCTCTATTGTAGATAAATTCTTAAATGACCCACCTAAAGTTGTTTCAACTACAGACGACTCATGGGGCTACACATTTGGATTTTATCCATGATTATGATGATAAGTACTAGCTTAGCTTGTCAGTTTAAGCTGGCCCTTGGGGGATACATGTGAAAAATTGAGCACTGATATATGAAGTTCCGGCTCAAATTGTTAGTTTAAGCCGACCCTTGGGGGCTGCACGTGCGAAAATGAAAGACATCAATTTGAAGTCCCGGCTTAGCTTAACAGCTTAAGCCGGCCCTTGGGGACTACATGTTATGATCCTATAACTACATTATGCCATTATATGAACGTAAGATCAAAGGGACTATCTACAAGTCTATGACATATTCAATTCTATCATATCCAGCAGGCTTGGCGGCTGGTATGAATGTATTGGTATGGAGAGGATTACACGGTTTACCTCAAAGCGATCCTTCATAAGATTGACTAGGCCGGCTTCAAGGTGACGGCTGGTATGAAGATAGTTTAAGTAACCGGAATGAAGCTCTTGAGCGTTGAATTGGGCATAGTACTCCAGATCCAGATCCACTTGCTCTTATCAACAACTGGAATTTCTTCCCTAGCGTTGTGCTTGGATAAGATGGTAGGATTGCTTGGAGTGGTGTAAGCCGTCCCAGTAATGACCACATCTTCAGCTCCCTGAGCCGGCTGAGCAGGACTGGGCGATTTAGCATTTTCCGGGTCAACTTCCATGGAATCCATGGTGATGTGGTGCTCTTCTGGCGGCGGATCATCCATTGCTGCTTCGGAAGATTGATGCAAAGGCTCTAAAATAATTGGTTCTTCCGGGATAGCAGGTTTGGGATCCTCGGCCGGTTATTCACTTTAAGTTTCTTGTTAGGCTTGGCCAAGGCACTAGAAACAAAATATATCATGAGATTGCAATACCAATTGAGCAGAAAGTATTAAAACAAACAGGTTTAAGTGTCCTCACCCAGGAGTAGTCTTGAACATGGGAACCTGAGTCCCAGTGGAGTCACCAGAGGAAGAGTGAGAGGTGCCATGATATTTTGAGTCAGACGGGTTAAGAGGCTGTCGAATAAGACCTGCTTTTGGAAAGGTTAAGCTGGAAATTTGTGAAACCTCAGCTTGACGCTTGCGACGAGGCGGCGTATTGGGTAAGTGATGTCTACTACACAACCTTCTTCTTGTGGACGTTGTTGGGCCTCCAAGTGCAGAGGTTTGTAGGACAGTAGCAAATTTCCCTCAAGTGGATGACCTAAGGTTTATCAATCCGTGGGGGGCGTAGGATGAAGATAGTCTCTCTCAAGCAACCCTGCAACCAAATAACAAAGAGTCTCGTGTGTCCCCAACACATCCAATACAATGGTAAATTGTATAGGTGCACTAGTTCGGCGAAGAGATGGTGATACAAGTGCAATATGGATGGTAGATATAGGTTTTTATAATCTGAAAATATAAAAACAGCAAGGTAACTAATGACAAAAGTGAGCACAAACGGTGTTGCAATGCATTGAAACAAGGCCTAGGGTTCATACTTTCACTAGTGCAAGTTCTATCAACAATAATAACATAACTAGATCATATAACTATCCCTCAACATGCAACAAAGAGTCACTCTAAAGTCACTAATAGCGGAGGACAAACAAAGAGATTATTGTAGGGTACGAAACCACCTCAAAGTTATTCTTTCTGATTGATCTATTCAAGAGTCCATAGTAAAATAACACGAGGCTATTCTTTCCGTTCAATCTATCATAGAGTTCTTACTAGAATAACACCTTAAGACACAAATCAACCAAAACCCTAATGTCACCTAGATACTCCATTGACACCTCAAGTATCCGTGGGCATGATTATACGATATGCATCACACAATCTCACATCATCTATTCGACCAACACAAAGAACTTCAAAGAGTGCCCCAAAGTTTCTACCGGAGATTCAAGACGAAAACGTGTGCCAACCCCTATGCATAAGTTCACAAGGTCACTGAACCCGCAAGTTGATCACCAAAACATACATCAAGTAGATCACATGATATCCCATTGTCACCACAGATAAGCACATGCAATACATACATCAAGTGTTCTCAAATCCTTAAAGACTCAATCCGATAAGATAACTTCAAAGGGAAAACTCAATTCATCACAAGAGAGTAGAGGGGGAGAAACATCATAAGATCCAACTATAATAGCAAAGCTTGCGATACATCAAGATCGTGTCATCTCAAGAACACGAGAGAGAGAGAGAGAGAGATCAAACACATAGCTACTGGTACATACCCTCAGCCCCGAGGGTAAACTACTCCCCTCTCGTCATGGAGAGCGCCGGGATGATGAGATGGCCACCGGAGAGGGATTCCCCCCTCCGACAGGGTGTCGAAACGGGTCTAGATTGGTTTTTGGTGGCTCCAGAGGCTTGCGGTGGCGGAACTCCCGATCTAGGTTATTTTCTAGAGGATTCTGTATATATAAGAGGTGTTGGAGTTGGGAACAAGTAAGGGGTGGTCCCCGAAGCGGCCACAAGATAGGGGGGCATGCCCAGGGGGGGCGCGCCCCCACCCTCGTGGGCTGCCCGGGACTCCCCTGGTCCATCTCTGGTACTCCTTGGGCTTCTTCTGGTCCAAAAGCATCCTCCGTTGAGTTTCAGGTCAATTGGGCTCCGTTTGGTATTCCTTTTCTGTAAAACTCAAAAACAAGGAAAAAAACCAGAAACGGGCACTGAGCTCTGGGTTAATAGGTTAGTCCCAAAAATCATATAAAATAGCATATAAATGCATATAAAACATCCTAGAAGGATAATATAATAGCATGGAACAATAAAAAAATTATAGATACGTTGGAGACGTATCAGTAAGCCAGAGGAGAAGACCCCGCTGCTGGTATTCCGGGTTGTGCGGCGAGCTTCATGCTGCTGCTTTCTTCAAAATAAAGTTGGGATCTACGTAAGCTAAAGGGTGAGAAAATCTTACTTTCCGGCACACTTGACGAACTTTCTGCTCTAGCAAGGATTCTGAGCCGGAGGAAAGGACAATTACCTCTTCAACATCTCCGTGGCTGGCCTCCACGTCATCCTGATAATAATCTGTGTCAGTAAGATGAATAAAAAGAGAGCCAAGGGAGTCAAGATCTACCTCTGGCTCATTATCATCCAAATCGAATAGCTCTGAAGTATTTGATTTCTTCTTAGACGTTTTCTTGAGAGCCTTAGTCTTGGCCCGGGTCTTTTTGACTGGCTTTCCAACAAGCCTTTTGGTCCAGAAGGAGGAGTCAGCCTGAAAATAATCAAATGTCCACAAGAAGATGGCTTATGGAATTAATGATTAAGCTGGAAGTTGTTCAAAGGTACTTACGGCAGGAGGTTTGTTGCGGACATAAAACAGAGCCAATCATGTTATGCTACAAGTTTTAAGGTCCTCATTCAACAGCGTTTTTGTCATAATGTTGACATCTTCATCGTTCAGTGCTATTTGATAGTGACGTTGGGGATCCTTAATGTTATGGTGTATTCACACATTAAGCTGGATCGATGGCTTAAAGGCAATATTCTCCATGCAACCCAGCACCGGACCAAATCAACTCCATTCAGCCCATTGACCATTAAGGTCCGGATCTTTGAAAAGACGGGCATATATTTGGCCTGTTCTTTAGTGTTGATCCGCTCTGGCAAATGATGTCTGTTGCTAAGCCGGGTTTCACGATAACCCGACAGAGGATTCTCACCTTCAGGAGAGGTGTCTTTGTAGTAAAACCATGAAAAATCCACTCTTTAGGATGGCTAGGGAGTGTGGCAACAGGAAAGGTAGCTTCTTTACGCCTCTGAATGGAAATACCCCCTAGCTCCAGGCTGGGCCCGTCAATGAACTCAGTTTAGCGGTTCAGGTAGTAGAATTCCCTGAATAACTCTACAGTGGGCTCCTGTTGAAGATACACTTCACAGAAGACTTGGAAATTGCAGATATTTGAAACAAAATTGGGACCAATGTCTTGAGGATGGAGCTTGAAAAAATGCAGCACATCAAGATTTTTTTTGAACCGGGCTGAGTGAACCCTCGGAGCATGTGATTAGTGAAGACAATGAACTCGCCTTCCTTGGGTTGTGGAGGGGTTTCCGTGCCTGGGACCCTCCAGTGGATGACATCTTTTCTGGCTAAGATGCCCGTTTGAACATATTCGTTCAGCATTCCCTCGGTAACCCGGGAACGACCCAATTGCAGGAGGTGACGGTCTTGGTTTTCGACATGTTTGACTACAAAGAGAAAGATTGCCGGCTTTAAGATTGTGCCGTTAAGCCGGACAATGATCAGTGTTACAAAAATCGGCATGGATGAACCAGAATATAGTGTCAGGCCAAAAGGATTGAAGGTGAATAATGGCGCTTAGTAAGGGGACTAATGCTATATGGCGGGTTACGGTTATTTTGTAAGCCGCACGGCGGTTTGCGGTGCAACAGATTGGAGAATAAATTTTCCCAAGTGAAGGACAAACAACCTTTTCAGATTGATGCTATAATTTTGGATCTACGGTGAGTTGGAAAATATGAATAAATTCTAAACCTAAACAGGCAGGGGCTGAAATATTCATGTGCTCGGGTGATGTCTTCAACTCAGGCCCTGGTTTTTGTTATGAGAAATAAGTGCTAAAACTATGGTCGCGCATTTTTGACATTGGGCTCAGATCTAGTCATGCAACATAAGAAGACCAGGCGAAGAATGGCGGAGGAACTTTGATGAACTGAGGAAACCCTAGAACGGATCTGAGATGAGTCCAAGCATGTACCTAGAGGTGCTGATGAACAGCGAAGGAGCGCCGCTGATTCTTTCTGGTCAAAGACAGGTTGATGCAGTGACCGAGGTCGACGTAGTTGACAGGGGCGGCGGAGCTCCAGAGGCATCAGTCATCGTGAGTAAGAAGAAGAGGCAGAAGCAGGGTAAAAGGTGAAAGGAAGGACCCATGTCCCTATTTATAAGGCAGTGGATAAATGGCATGTGTGGAAATCGAGGAGACCAAAAAATGATTATGTGGCAAGAGAGGCGCCTCGATTTTCGGGAGCCCATTAAAAAAGGATATACTGTGATGCGCTGAGCTTTGTGTGAAGTTAATGCGAGATGACGTCATGGCAGGTTAACCTAAGTTTGATATGTGACGTCATGGTGGGTTACAGCGATATGGTAAGGAATTGACGAGGAAAGATTCTGACAGGTCAAGTGTTGAAGATTGATATAAACAAGTTCAAATCAACCTGGGGCCTAATGTTGGCGATATAACTATTGGGTATGACTCACCCAGGAGGGGCTGGGTTATGCCACTAGCGGCTTAAGACAAAGGAAGCCCAAGATGGTGGTTCGTAGAGCAGGCTTACATGAAGGCCCAAGACCCGGGGACGGTTTGAAGCCCACGGGTGTGAACCGCCATATGTTTAACTTGTATTGTAAGGCAAGCTTAGTTTGTTACCGAGCGGGACACGTGGCGTATAAGCCGGCTGGGACTCTGTAAGCCGCCGGGCATCGACCTGTATATATAAAGGGGTGATCCAGCAGCGGGTTAACTCAAGAAAGAATTGCTCGAGAGCTAGGTAAAGTGTATTCGCTTCCTAGTTATTATGAAGTCTCGAGCAATACAACCCCAGCTGGATTAAGCTTTTACCTCATCAAGGGACTGAACCAGGATAAAAAAACTCTTCGTCTCCTTTGTCCCATTTAACCCCTTCAAGTTAACCTAGTTACGATGGTTCCACACCAAAGTCCTAATCCTAGGGCATCTGCCATGACAATTCTACGACAGTGACCGAATGTTGTTCGGAGTCCCGGCTGGGATCATAGACATGACGAGGTGTCTCAAAATGGTCGAGGGGTAACGATTGATATATAGGACGATAGTATTCGGACACCGAAAGTGTTCTGAGGGGTACCAGGTACATATCAGAGTACCGGGGGGTTACTGGAACCCCCCGGGAGGTTAATGGGCCACATGGGCCAAAGGGGAAGGGGTACACCAGCCGACAAGTGGTTGGCGCACCTCTCCTAGGCCGCCGGCCAAGTGGTAGAAGGAAAGGAGGTGATTCAGCCTCCCCCTTCCTTTCCTCTCCCCTCTCTTCCTTTTCCCTTCCTACTCCGAATGGGAATAGGAGAGGGGGTTGGCCGAATTGGAGAGGACCCCAAGAAGGATTCCTCCTACTTGGGGCGCCCCTTGGCTGCCTCTCCTCCCCTCCAACCTATATATACACGGGGAGGGGGCGCCTAGAAGACACACCAACAATTGTTAGCCGTGTGCGGCGCC
>LR738710.1:839610832-839655885 GCA_902687465.1 Secale cereale
CCCCCCCCCCCCTCCACAGTTTACGCCTCCAGTCATATTCTCGTAGTGCTTAGGCGAAACCCTACACGGATCACTTCAGCATCACCGTCACCATGCCGTCGTGCTGACGGAATTAATCTACTTCCTCGACACTTTGCTGGATCAAGAGTTCGAGGGACGTCATCGAGCTGAACGTGTGCAGAACTCGGAGGTGCCGTGCGTTTGGTGCTTGATCGGTCGGAGCTAGAAGAAGTTCGACTACATCAATCGTGTTGTCAAACGCTTCCACTTTCGGTATATGAGGGTACGTAGACACACTCCCCCCCTCTCATTGCTATGCATCTCCTAGATAGATCTTGCGTGAACGTAGGAATTTTTTTGAATTGCATGCTACGTTTCCCAATAGTTTCTGTAGGCCGATTGCTGCTGGTTGATTTGAAAAACCGTTGGCCTGACCAAAATAGTAAACCAAATCTAAAATTGAATACCTCAATCGAATGAAAGAGCTCAAAATAAGAAAAAACATAGTGGATTAAAATAATTGAATGGGAGAGCTCATTGAGAAATTATTGATTCGGTCAAAATCGAGTGACTCAATTCTAAATTGAAGACATCAATTAATTGTGTTGACTTAAAAATTAGAAAGCATATTGTATGTATAAAAGAAATGAATGGGAGAGCTTTCAGAAATTGTTGACCCGGTCTAAATTCGGGTGAACCAAATCCAACTGAAGACCTCAATTGATTGTGAGGCCTTAAATATTAGGGAGCTTAGTATTGTTGACCCAATTAAAATCAAGTTGAACCAATTATAAACTAAAGACATGAATTATTTATGAGGCCTTAAAAATTAAGGAGCATAGTGTATAATATAAAAGAATTGACTGTGAAAGCTTTGAGAAATTGGTAACCTGGTTAAAATTGAGTAACCCAATCTCAATTGAAGACCTCAATTGAATCCGGGCTCTTTAAAACTAGGGAGCTTAGTGTTATAAATGATTTATATGCTAAACGAAGGCGGATCATCTCCGGCTCAGAGTCCGGCCTCAACTTTGGGTGTGCCTGCCTGATTAAGAGGCCTCTACGCGACCTAGCGACAACATAATTAGTAGTGGGGCATGATTTATAGAATCTCTAGCAGATCCCGCAAACGACCAGCCCATAAAAGTCATTTGAGGGCTCCTGCAAAAAATTATGGGATGACGAGCCCTCCGGCGAAACAGTTCCCGTAAATGTTTTGTGGGACACATACGCGGGATCTATTCCGCGCTGGAGGGCTCGGCGTCTGTCAGGACCGCGTTTTCGGGATATTAATTTCCCAAAAGCGGCCCCTGTGCTCACCAGCCCCAGGATTACTGTTAGCTGATGAGGCACCAACTTGTTATATAAACTCCAAGCAATGTACAAAATATGTAGTACAAGACGATCCTGGCCTGTGAGTACAACACGAGGTTTCTAGTGGCTGATGGCGGAAGCGGTTTGTGATACGTCGGTGACTATGGGACTCCATTTCCCACAGGAACAGCTGACCAGGATAACTCCTATCTTCGCGAGGCTGCTATCTCCATTTGCGTAGGTTCCGGGGCTATCATCGCATTGTTCCTTCCCATGCAAGGAATCTGGCTAAGACAATAGCCAGGGACAAGCCAGTGAGTACTTTGAATGTACTCGCAAACATTTTGAACATGGGTGAGATGTAATCATGCTCGAGAATAATTGATGATCACTATGATAATAATGACATGACAGTCATAAAGCAAGCATGTCATTTGTATAAAAAGGCATATGCAATCAGGCAGTGATAATAAAATAAATAACGAACATGCCACAGTCGGGCATCTGAGCGACACCACATAAAGGGCTTATAAGGAAAAATAAATAACAAGCTTGCCACAGTCGGGTGTCTAAGAGACACCACAGAAAGGGCTTATAAGGAAAATAAATAACAAGCATGCCACAGTCGGGCGTCTGAGCGACACCACAGAAAGGGCTTATAAGGAAAATAAATGACAAACATACCACAGTCGGGCATCTGAGCGACACCACAGAAAGGGCTTATAAGGAAAATAAATAACAAGCATGCCACAGTCGGGCGTCAGAGCGACACCACAGAAAGGGCTTATAAGGAAAATAAATAACAAGCATGCCACAGTCGGGCGTCTGAGCGACACCACAGAAAGGGCTTATAAGGAAAATAAATAAATCACGGTGAATATCCAGGAGGTAGAACCGTCCCAGGGATAATCATTTATTCAAATAACACAAATGGTTAGTCCACAATAATAATCAGGATTACCACATATCGCAGATCATAGTCTATGTTCCGGTTTAGTAGTTTTCCTCCGAAGACCGACACTAAGACCGACACTCGACCCATCCCAGACTGTAGTCCTTAACCATTGGACACGGCTATTCGAATAGGTTTGATATCTCTGCAGAGGGTGTACTCTTTACCCATGAGTAATGGTTTTCTTTAGTCCATTGGAACTAATTCCGTCTACGGTCTTTTAGTCGAAAACCCGCCTGTCTTGCACACACCAGCTTAACTTTACTTGTGTCTGGAATCACCCATGACACCCGTTAAGTAAACTCTAAGTGGGGAGGCTACAACCTCGCGTAACATGGGATCAAATTTCTATCGCGCGCTCTAAGGGGTGTCCCCCCTCTCGGTCCCAACCGGAAACACCCATTCCCCCGGACCAGGTGGCATGCCTACCGGATGCACCCGGTATCTTCCACCGTGGCCTCTCTGTACGGTGTGTGTGCCAAGAAAGGGGTTGACAACTTACTAAACCGTACCCTGCCAGTGGCAGGGACAAGTGGTAGTACGAAACAAGTAAGAGGGTTACTGGAGCAAGACTCGATCTATGGTCGACTCAGGAGGTTTTTGTATTCCCTGCAGGTTAGTGCCACAATGCTCTTCACAGTTCCCTGACAGGGTCACCACCCCTCATGCTTCATCCTGCCTCAGTGCACATCCTCGCCACAACGAGATGTCAGTCACATGGTTGTGTTCACCGGAACACAACTTTCCTTCGGACTCCATCCGAACTATCACCAGGCATATGTGGAATGAGAAGTGGTTATTGTCACCAATATCACATACATAACAGAAATGGATTTTCACTGTATGTTGATATGCAAGAGTATGACTTCCACATGAAATATCGTTACTCCATTTTACTATATTGATGGAGTTCCTATGTTTTAGCAAACAACACACAACATATATCATAACGAGGTTCAAGATGCTTGCCTTCAAGTAGAGGGGAGGATAAATGCATTCCAAATTTTTTGGAAGTTTTCTCCCTCTTCAAAAATCCTAAATGAAATAGTAAGAAATCAATACATAGACTCAAAACAGCCCAAAAAAGTTGTCTGGAAAATTTTCATATAAATATGAAAATAAACTAGACAATATTTGGGAAACAACAGAAAATGAATCAAGTCATTTGGAGTAATATTTAAAGAGATATTGTCAGTCAAAGTTCAGTCAACTCTGTTTTAATAAAAACCAGAAAAAGGAAAACACATCAGCTCAGAAAATGCTTCCAGGGAAGGGGAGACGTACTTCGGGGAATGCCTCTTCACTTAAACTGGTGGGCGGGGACAAGAGGGGCTGACGGTGGGACCTGCGGGCCCACCTGTCATATTTGACTGGTCCACCCGCCTCCTTCCTCCTTTGCCAGAATGAGAACGGGGCTCCGGTGATCGTCGCCGGCGAGCGACGATGTCCCCCGTGGGTTTGATCATGCAGGCGTGATCAGGAGCTCGAGGCGAACCCGTCGGTACCCTACAGGGCCGCTGCGATGGACGGAGTCGTCGACGTCGAGCTCCCCCCGAAGAGCTCCGGCGGACCCAACAATGGAGCATCGCCCTATGGGCCATCTTTAGAGAAATTGATAGGCTAGGGTGACTCCGCGAGGTTGTGGTGGTCTCCTGGCTCTGTAGGTTGGGGGTTTTGAGAGAGCACTACAACGAATGCGACAGCGCGGCCGCGGCGGCCACCATTGCCGGAGGAGAGGAAGATGGCCGCTGCCGGTCAAATTGATGCGCGGGATTGGTCTAAGGGGAAGATACGATGCTACCTAAGGCTGAAGGAGCGAGGGGGTTCGTTTATATAGGCGCCAGAGGTCGGTTCGTCGGCTGTCCGAGGATAAGCACGACGGCGGCGGCACTATTGCAGAGCAGGGGAGGTGGGGGCTGGCTGGCAGAGCTTGCAGAGGTAGGCGACAAAGTTGTGGATGAGCACGGCGGTTTGGGGTGCTCGGGGGCGCGCCAGGTGGCCCGTACGGCACCGACCACAGCAGGCAGCGATGGCAGCTAGCTCCTGGCTTGCCGGAGACGTGGTGAGGCGATGTGGTGCCTGTGAAGGAGTACATGTCGGGGCTTGGCTCTATGCTGCGAGCTGCAGAGGGTTAGGATAAGCTTGGGGGGACAGGCCAGGGGCGCGACGGCTCGGGCGCGGCACGTGCAAAACGCGCGCTCTGGCCGCGCTCCGGGCACGCACGGCACTCGTTCGACGAAATCCCAGGGCGGCCAAACTTGCTTGGATGCCAATACAAATCAACAGACCTAGGTTAGAGGTAGCTAGGAGGTTAGTGGACATGGCTGCTAGGTCAGGGGGTCAAGTCCACAATGTCTACTAAAAACTATGCCAAAACTGGCCATGCACCCAAGGTGCTCGACAGAATGCCATGGGCATATGGGCATCTCTTCTGGTGGCCAAAATCTCCAGATCAGAGTCTCTTTAGGAGGATGTGATGATTGGATAGCTAGTTGGGCAAAACCAGAAACTTGCTGGTGCAGGTTTTGCTAATCTTCAGTTCTTGGCAGAAAGTGTAGGGCATTGCTTCATGAACCAAAAATATCCCAATGGGCCCACTCTTCTGTACTTAAGGGTTTTGCAAGAAGGGGTATAAGCAGGAGGAAGCTCAAGGGCACTGGAGCAAAATAAACTAGGGTTGTAGTGCAAATTACCCAACTGGACTAGAATGAAAAAGAGGTTGGTTCACTCAAATTTTTTAAAGGACCTAAATGGGTTTTTGCATAAAGTTGAATAACATACTCCTATGAACATCCCAAAATTTTGGTGGAAGCATTAAAGGAATATTTAAAGGGGTTGGAGTGCAATTTTGCCCACTGGACCAGATTGGGAATCATAGTGTGGAGCTCAAAATATTAAATTAAATAAATATATTCTTGCATAAAAGTGATCTAACAACATCACATGACATCTCCAATATTTGGTTGGAATTTTAAATAAATTTATCAAGTGGTTGCAGTTCAAAAGAGGCCCTAAAACTAAGGGAAACCATTTATAGAGAGAAGAAAATTAGGGAGACAATTATATAATTAATTCTACTGATATAAGAAAAGTTTTTAAAGAGTAAATATGAGAGTCTAACATTAGCTGGAAAGTTTTCACTTAAGGTAAAAACTCCAACGTACAAGGAAAAGAATGGTCCTCGGGGCTGAGAGGTTCTACTAGTAGCTATGTGTTTGATCTCTCTCTCTTTCTC
This sequence comes from Secale cereale, assembly GCA_902687465.1. Classification (NCBI taxonomy): domain Eukaryota; kingdom Viridiplantae; phylum Streptophyta; class Magnoliopsida; order Poales; family Poaceae; genus Secale; species Secale cereale. Next base: position 839,616,334 of record LR738710.1, read on the forward strand.
TCTCGTGTTCTTGATTCGACACGATCTTGATGTATCGCGAGCTTTGTCAATATAGTTGGATCATATGGTGTTTTCGCCTCTATATCTTGTTGTGATGAATTGAGTGTTACGTTTGAGATTTCATTATTATTGAATTGAATACTTTTATGGATTTGAGAACACTTGATGTATGTTTTGGCACTCAACTCACGGATTCCCGAGGTGACATTGGGGTAATCTATGCATAGGGGTTGATGCAGGTTTTTGTCTTTGTTTCTCCGGTAGAAATCTTGGGGCACTCTTTGAAGTTCTTTGTGTTGGATTGAGTATTATGAATCTGATTTTTTTTATCCATACTGTATAATCAACTCACGGATACTCGTGGTGACATTGGAGTATCTAGGTGACATTAGAGTTGGTTGACGTGTGTCATATGGTGTTATTTTAGTATTAACTCTTGGGTTGTTGATGACACTTACAGGGATAGCTCGATAGATCGACCGGAAAGGATAACTTTGAGGTGGTTTCGTACCCTACAAACAATTTTGTCTTATGTTCTCCACTTTATAAGAACTTTTGAGTGATTGTTCATTGCATGTCGAGGGATTGTTATGTGATCCAATTATATTAGCATTGTTGAGAGATTGCATGGCAGGCCCAAGATGCGATTCTATCCCGATCACATGACACTTACGTGATTGGGGGACAACCGCATTTCGGGCGCTTAGCAAGATGGATATCATTACATCGTACCATTACATACATACATGGAGGATACAACAATTCATACAAATCACATGAATACAACAACATCAATACAAGGCATCCGACTACGGATGCAAACATGAAAAGCACACGACATCCATCTGCTATCCCAGGCTGCCGACCCGGAACCTAACCCAAGACTGAAAGAAGAAGAAGAAGAAAGAACTCCAACACAACGCACATCGGTCTCATGTCAAGTCATCGGAAACCTGCACCCGCAACTGTTGTGGTAGTATCTGTGAGCCACGAGGACTCAGCAATCCCAAAACCGTGGGTAACAAGACTAGCAAATCTCAATAGGTATGGTGAGGTTAAGTGGTGAGGTTGTAGCAGCGGCTAAGCATAATATGGTGGCTAACTTACGAGTACAAGAATAAGATGAGCATCTACGCAAACGGTCGCAACTAGTAGTGATCGCTAAAGATCCTGATCTACCTACGAGTCAAACGTAACCCCATCGTGTTATCTTCCCAAAGTGAAAAGAGACAGTCATGGTTACTCACACAGTTGTGTGTTTTACTTCGGATCCTTTGTCAAGTTTTCTACAACTGGACATTAACAAATTCCAATCTGCCACATAACCGCGGGCACGGCTTTCGAAAGATCATAACCCTGCAGGGGTGTCCCAACTTAGCCCATCACAAGCTCTCACGATCAGCAGAGATAATAATAATATTACCCCTTATCTTAGGGAAGGCCTGATCAGACTCGGAGTTCCCGATGCACAAGACATTTCGACAATGGTAAAACAAGTCTAGCAAGACCTCCCGGCGTGCCGACACCCTGATGGTAGCCGCGCGCATCTCGTCTCAGGCCACGCCCGGATGAGCACTACGTACAGCAACCGAAGATCCCAGATAACTGGGTGGCAGCGCAAGTGGCTCTAGTTTGGGAGCAACACCATCAGCACTGGCCCCCCTGTATGTAGAAAAAATCCTCGGGTAGCGCTAACTCCCTATGCAATTAATTAATTAAAGTTTTTATTATGTTGCAATAAAACCAATGTTGGGCCTTGCCGGAGGAGTTTTATTCAAAGACGAACTGTCAAGGGGTCCCCATATACCCAACCGTGTAAGGAACGCAAAATCAAGGAACATAACGCCGGTTTATCGGGTCCTAAGGTGGCATAAGTGGAACAAAACACCAAGCAAAAGGCCAAGAGTTCCACCCATGCCCAGTATATAGGCGTGTTAATATATATAAGACATAGTGTGATATTCCAACAACAAGATCCCACATGGATCAATCTTCATCTTCACCTGCAACTAACACCGCTATAAGAGGGGCTGAGCAAGCGGGTAACATAGCCAAACAATGGCCTGCTAGGAAGGTGTCAAAGGTTAGAGGTTCCATGGCAACAAGGAGAGGGGCTGACAATAATGATGGGTAGCGCGACATATAACGATAGCATCGAGACAACTAAGCATGGCAATGATAGTAAAGGTATCCAATGTGATGGTCATCTTGCCTGAGATCCCGCAAGGAAGAAGAACGATTCCATGAAGTAGACGAAGAAGAAGCCTCGAAGACGATCCAAGTGTAGATGAACGAATCCTCACGAACACAACGAAAAAGAACTAGCGAGAAGAAAGCACACAACAAGGTAAACACACCACTCAAGAACAAGACATGGAGCTCAACCAAGTATTATGCAAGACAAGTCTATATGATGCATTTTATGGCAAGGGATGAAGCACACAAGAACAACACAAACCAACAAGTTTAAATGAGGCCGGAATCAACTTATAACGATTTCGGTAAGTCCTCATATGCACGTTTTGAAATTGGTCCAGATCTGAACAAACCTTAATTTAAAGTTGTTAAATAGCAGGTTAACATGCACCATAATGATCTACTCGAAATTCTATTCAAGTTTCATATAAAGTTTGTTTAATTCGGAGCTACGGCCTAGAAGATATGAGCAAAACAAGACAAACATGGCAACGGTGCAAGAAGCACCCAAACATCAAGCAAACACACTCGAAACATGTAAACAACCTGATATTATGCTTCTACATGCAAAATCACACAAGTCTCATATAGGGCACACTCCAAAACGGAGCAACAGTTCAACACATACACACGAAACAAGATATAACAACAAGCTGTCAAAAACAGCAACATAGCAACTTTGGAGCAAGGTATATATATGCTACAACAATCAAACATGATAACAAGAAGCATGGATGTGAAATAGACATGATACTTAACAAGCATGAACTTAGAACACACCCAAAAACTTGCTGGAACACATTTAAACAAGCATGGCAAGTTGCAATAAATTTATCCAGACTTGAACAAAATCTGGGAAGGCAAAAACATCATCACGATGTTGCCTTCGGAGGCACAAAACAACAAGCATATCAACTCTACTTAGTATATAAAGATCATGGACATGTAATAGACATAGCATACATCAAACAACTCCATTGGAGCAACTCCATAGGAGGCATGGATCAATAACAACAAGCTTCACCAAATTGATCATGCTGATAAAAACCTGACAGGTAAATTTATGGTAACTTGAGAGCAAGAAATAAATAAGCTACAGCAGGCCATATGTGCAAGCAAGGGCATGGATGGATAGACAATAACATTGACAACAAGACATGATCATTTGACATACTAAAATATGCATGGATTTGACTAGGGCATCAAGCAAACATAGCATCAGGTTTAACAGATTCCAGACTTAGCAGTTTTTCACTAAGTATAAAACAGCAACATTGGCATGGCATGTTTACAAGCTTGTTTAAGTCATCTCAAGGCATAACATGAAAAGTGGATTGCACCATAGAAAAGACCATATGATTGAGCTTCTAAAACATATAGACATGTGGCATGAAGACAAACACTCCAATAGCAATGAGCAAGTGAAATCAGCATCTCATAACAAGTTTCAGCACTTAACAGCCAAATACACTTTTGCAACGGGGATTAGCATGGCAATATGGACTCAAACAAGCATGCTACAACAACCATCATGTAGAACACTTCACAATGAACATTTTGACATATCATATGCTCCATTTGGATAAACATGCACAAAGTTATCACATCTCAAACATGCTAACAAAATTACAGTTAACAGCAATTTTAAACTTATAGCACTCTTACGACGATGATTAGGGCATCAAGATGAACTCAAACAAGCATGCCACAATGGAACAAAATGAAGAGCATATCACCACGATCATTTTGACATATCATTTGCATCATTTGGACAACCACACACAAAGTTACAGCCATGCAAACATGCATATATTTTTACAAATGGGCCAGGGACTTAAAAGAAAAAGACCTCGGGGACGAGCGGACATTGTCCGTGTCAGATCGGACATGTTCGTCGGTGGTTGGACGCGGGCCCACCTGTCAGGGTCACGGAGAGGGGAGGAGTCAGACATGTCCGTGACCAACCGGACATGTTCCGGCGATGAATGGACAGAGGAGGTCCGGCGGTGCGGCTGCTTTACTCCAGCAGGGCGGCGGCGGTTGATGGAGGACTGGAGGGGGCGGATCCAGCGAGGGAAGCCTGTCCCCGGCGAGATCCGGCGACAGCGGGGCCCGATGGGCGACCGGCGGCGAGCCAAGGCGCGGTGGCGCCATGGATGCGGATCTGGCGGGACTCGAGCTCCCGCAGCTCGAGCTGGCGGTGGCGGGGCAGCACTTGCGCCGGCGGCGAGGGGAAATGGGGAATCGATTGGTGGCGGGGGAGTTGCACTCCGGCGAGGTGGACGGGCGGCGGCGGACAGAGGGCTCGGGGTCGAGGGGCTCCTCCCCTCGATCCAGAACGAGCACGCGTGGGCGAGATGCACGAGCAGGCGGCGGTTGGCTCGGCCCATTGCGGCCCGGGGGCGGGCCGAGTATGGGCTTCGGCAGGCCGTGGGGATGTGTGGCGCCGGAGGCCACCTGGAGGCGCGCGAATGGCTGGAGGAGGGAGTCCGGCGGCACAGACCAATGGCAGCTCGCCATGTGGCACGGGGAGGAGGAGGCTGCCGAGCGGGGCGGCACCAAGTGGCAGATCTAGAGCGGTTGGCCATGGAATTTGAGGCGAGGGTGGCGGCTGGAGGTAGGGGAAGGGGTCTAGGGGTAGGTTTAGGCCAAAAATGGCATGGGGGAGGTGTATATATAGGAAAGGGGTCTAGGGTTGAGGGTTTTTAGGCCGTTTCAGAGCCTCGGATCTCGATCCGACGGTTCCGGAGCGGAGGGGGTTTAGCAAGTGGGCTAGTGGGCTGTGTAGGAGGCCTTCGCGCTGAAAGGGGAGAAGAGAGAGTGGCCCGCGGGGGTTTTCAGAGACCGAAAACGTCCGATGTTTTAACCGGCGACTAGTGCCGCTATATATATCCGTTGGGCTATCAAACGGACTCCGAATGCGATAAAATTTGACAGGCGGTCTACCTATGCTATAATAAGACCACACGCCAAGTTTCATCCCATTCCGAGAATATTTTTCGGCCACTTATAAAATAAATATTCGGAGGTGCCGCGGGCGCGTGCAGTGTGTCGGGGCTCAGAACGGACAACGGAAAGGACGGTCGGACTCGGACGGATGCAAGTTTTGAAAACATGAGGATGCAATGCGCATGATGACATGGCAAAGATGCAACACGCAAACAGATGACACGGCAACAGCGACGAATAACTGGCTGACACCTGGCGCACCGGTCTCGGGGTGTCACAACACTCCCCGACTAACAAGAGATCTCGTCCCGAGATCTTAGGAACGAGATGGAAGAGGAAAAAGGAAGAACAAAGTTCTTCGATCTCAAAAGAGTGAAACCAAAGAACCTCGAGAGGTTGAGCCACTTGAATGGAAGAATTCAATGAAGATGAATGAGATGAGAAGCTCCGGTAAAAAGAGGAAACATGGCAAATCGAGAGCTTAAATGACAAGAGAGAGACAATAAACCACTCCGGTTAAAAGAGATAGAAAATGAATTAAAAGGAAGGAATTCGGGCAGCACTCCGGCTGAAAATGGAATGAATGTAACATGCCTCAGAATAAGGAGCGATACTTGACGAGATGAACAAGAAAATGCCTCCGGAAGAATTAAAAGAGTGGAAAGAAAGAACGGATACGAGAAGAACAACTTCGAGCGCGAATGGATTTAAATGAGCATCTTCAAGAGAAAGACTTGAACGGAGTTGTTGAGAAAATCAACAACAAAAGAATAAGCTTGATGTGGACTTATTTAAACATCTCAAAACTTGAGGTGAATTATGCCGCAACAAAAAGATGGATTAGCCGAGAATGAAGAAATGCAAAACTCCACTTCAAAAGAATACCGAGAGTTATTTGCATCTCGGGACACAAAAGAATAATGCTTGAGCTGCTGAACAAGAATATAATAAACACTTGAAGAATGATTTGAATCGCTATGAACCACCATGACTAACTCCGGTAACAAAAGGATGATGATATAGAAATGACGGACAAAAAGAATAATATTAAAGCCTTGTGATGATTTAGACGGGGTGTTCCGACAAGATGGCCGAGGAAACTATGAACTCCAGAAAAGAAAAGATGAAAACTCTTGGAACTAGAATTTGTTCGTCAAGAATAAACTCCGAAGGAAGGGATTAATCAACTTGATGAAAAGAATAAGAATTATGTTATGCTTATCCTCCACCAATAAGTTGATGAGAAGCAATGGACTTGCATACTACTTATTCGCGTTGAAAATGATAAAGAGGGATATATCGCGAACTTGCGAAAATCTTCATGAAACACTGGTAGGATTGGAATAAAAATGAAGGGATTGATATGATAACACCAGAAAAGAACTCTTGAGCGAACCACCGTAAGAATTAAAAAGGAGTGAATACCAGAGAATGAATCGCCGAGAAGAATAAAGCACTTGAGGAAATTTAGATGCAAGAGAACAAAGAGATCGTGAACTGATTAAAGAATACTTGAACGAAGCACCGGACGAATGTGAGACGAACGAAGAGGCATCAATGAAGAATATTTGGAGGATGAATTTGAAAACTTAGAACGAAGAAATCTTCTGAAATAATGGCCTTCGGAGGAACACAAAGAAAAGAATTCATGAAATACTCCGGAAGAATGAAAAGAAGAAAGGTTGAACCAACGATGAAAAGAATTAAAACGATCTTGGAGAAGGCACATGACTGATGGAATCCATACTTACGTCATACATGAAAATAATTTTGGAATACTCCGGGAATTACAAGAGTCAGGTAAGATCCTGGGAAAAGACATGTGGGTTATGAGCCCACCGAAGAGAAAACACCGTTGAAAAAGATTGAAATGAGAAGATGCACCGGAAGGATTAAAAGACTCGAAGGAGGTGACAACCTCGAATTAATTGGAACACAGATAAATCTCCTGAGATGTCTTGGGAACTCCGGAATAGTTAAATGGCGAGAGGCAAACGAGCAAGAGGAAACAATTGAGCCGATGGAAAAGAATATGGTGAGCACTGAATACAAATCGAATTGGAACCACCGGGAAAGAAAAGAGATGAAGAATGATGAACTAGAAGAGAAATCACCGGTTGAAATAACTGAGGAAGAATGCAAAGGATCACACGAGTAGGATGGATACTCGATTAAGGACTCCGGCTCCGAGAAGCAAAAGGGTGGGAGGGTGGGAAAAAGAAAGACAACTACGGACGGGGAAAACACCGTCGGTTGAAAAGAACCGAGGGTTGAACTTGCAAAGAAGAAGAGGGTCGAGTCCACTTGACGAGAGATGCACCAGACGAAAAGAGCAGACATCGCAACGAACAAAAACTAACCGCGATCCTAAAAAAATTTGAAGGGGAAGAGGAGTAATTCAAAACACCTACGTCAAGATTCCTCACCAGAGTGACGAAGGGGCTGAGGAGTAAAAAGAATTCCTACTCTCCGATATAACTAGACTCCGAAAAGGTTTTCTTCTAGACTCAACAACGGCTAGACTACAATCAATCAAGGGGGCTCCTATGGTCGGTCGAGGCTCTGATACCAACTTGGCAGGCCCAAGATGCGATTCTATCCCGATCACGTGACACTTACGTGATTGGGGCACAACCGCATTTCGGGCGCTTAGCAAGATGGATATCATTACATCGTACCATTACATACATACATGGGGGATACAACAATTCATACAAGTCACATGAATACAACAACATCAATACAAGGCATCCGACTACGGATGCAAACATGAAAACCACACGACATCCATCTGCTATCCCAGGCTGCCGACCCGGAACCTAACCCAAGACTGAAGAAGAAGAAGAAGAAGAAGAAAGAACTCCAACACAACGCACAACGCTCTCACGTCAAGTCATCGGAAACCTGCACCTGCAACTGTTGTGGTAGTATCTGTGAGCCACGAGGACTCAACAATCCCATAACCATGGGTAACAAGACTAGCAAAGCTCAATAAGTATGGAGAGGTTAAGTGGTGAGGTTGCAGCAGCGGCTAAGCATAATATGGTGGCTAACTTACGAGTACAAGAATAAGATGAGCATCTACGCAAACGGTCGCAACTAGTAGTGATCACTAAAGATCCTGATCTACCTACGAGTCAAACATAACCCCACCGTGTTCTCTTCTCAAAGTGAAAAGAGACAGTCATGGTTACTCACACAGTTGTGTGTTTTACTTCGGATCCTCTGTCAAGTTTTCTACAACCGGACATTAACAAATTCAAATATGCCACATAACCACGAGCACGGCTTTCGAAAGATCATAACCCTGCAGGGGTGTCCCAACTTAGCCCATCACAAGCTTTCACGATGAGCAAAGATAATAATAATATTACCCCTTATCTTAGGGAAGGCCCGATCAGACTCGGAATTCCCGGTGCACAAGACATTTCGACAATGGTAAAACAAGTCCAGCAAGACCTCCCGACGTGCCGACACCCTGATGGTAGCCACGCGCATCTCGTCTCAGGCCACGTCCGGATGAGCACTGCGTACAGCAACCGAAGACCCCAGATAACTGGGTGGCACCGCAAGTGGCTTTAGTTTGGGACCAACACCATCAGCACTGGCCCCCCTGTATGTAGAAAGAATCCTCGGGTAGCGCTAACTCCCTATGCAAATAATTAATTAAATTTTTTATTATGTTGCAATAAAACCAATGTTGGGCCTTGCTGGAGGAGTTTTATTCAAAGATGAACTGTCAAGGGGTCCCCATATACCCAACCGTGTAAGGAACGCAAAATCAAGGAACATAACGCCGGTTTATCGGCTCCTAAGGTGGCATGAGTGGAACAAAACACCGAGCAAAAGGCCAAGCCTTCCACCCATGCCCAGTATATAGGTGTGTTAATATATATAAGACATATTGTGATATTCCAACAACAAGATCCGACATGGATCAATCTTCATCTTCACCTGCAACTAACAACGCTATAAGAGGGGCTGAGAAAGCGGGTGATACGTCCAAAACGTATCTATAATTTCTGCTTGCTCCATGCTTCTTTTGTGTGATATTGCTATGATATTGATGCACTTCCATGCACTTTTGATCATATTTGGACTAACCTATTAACTCAGTGCACCACATTGCATGTTCCTGTTTTCTGCTGTTTTTCTATTTCAGGTTTCCCCCATATTAAAAGTGCTCCAAAAATTCCAGGAAAAATCAGCGTATAGGAAGCTTCGCGAAGAACCAAAGATGGGCCAGAGGGGAGCCAGGGGAGGCCCAGGCGACCACCTGGCGCGGCCCCATCCCTAGCCGCGCCAGGGGGGCGCCTGGGGCCCCAGCTCCGCCTCTGGCTGCCCCCCTTCGCATATATATCCCTCTCATCCCGAAACCCTCGAGGACAGAACCCTTTTTCGCGATCTCGCCTCTGTTCCGCCGCCGCAGCGCTTCCAAGATCGGGAGCATCAGGAGAACTCTTCCCGGTACCCTGTCGGAGGGGAGAACCACCACTGGGAGCTTCTCCACCACCATGGACGCTTCCCCGATGAGTCGTGAGTAGTCCACCTTGGACCATGGGTCCATGATCAGTAGCTATGTGATGTTCTCCTCCCCTCTTTGCTCTTCATGGTTTAGACCTCGTGAGCTGCCCTACATGATCGAGGCACATATGTTGCTGAGTTTGCTGGGATCTGATGGATTATGAGACTATGTTCAGATTGTGTTTGAGTAATATATTTGATTCACCTCTTTTATATCTTTGTTCTTGAGTAATTCTTGCATGTTCTCCGTTGCTGTTTATTGCTTTGGCCAAGTAGTAGGTAGTAACTCCAAGAGGGAGCGCTATGCTTGATTGTGGGTTCATGCCCCCTGATGACTAGCTTGAGTGACAGAAACATGAGTCTAGGGGATGTGCTGTTGCCACAAGGGAGAAAACAACGGTGCTTGTACTTGTGGGTGCAAGGATTGTTTACTTTACGCAAAGTTCTTTTAATGTAGTTGTCTGTTGCTTTGAGTTTACACTTTGGGTGGGATTCGCAACTTAATACCAGCGAGATGTTCTGGATAGATATCTCAAGGTGGATGATTAGTAGTAGATGCAGATGGATTTCGGTCTACTTGCCTTGGCGTACCGCCCATGCTTTTGAGCCTCTACCTTTCTTTGCAGCATAGTTAGCATTGGTTTGCGCACATAATCCTGTCAATTGCCCAGCTGTAATTTGTTTACCTCGCTTTGCTATTTTATCGTTTTTTGGGAGAGAGACATCACTAGTGAACATCATGGGACCCCGGTCCATATTACCACCGCTGATCACACCTTCTATTTACTTCTTGTTTTTATTTCCTAGTTGCAGTCATAGCTATCATTATTATCTCTTGTGTTTGATCCTTTGTAAACAACAAGACCGGAGGGATTGACAACCTCTCTATACTCGTTGGGAGCAAAGTTATCTGTATCTGTGTGCAGGTCCCGTCAACCGCTAAGTTTCTGGCGCCGTTGACACCTACTTGTCGACCCTCGAAGTCTCACGGGATTCGATCCTTGGTACCTTTGCCAAGGGAAATTTGCCGCTACGCTACATCTCAACCTTCCACTTGGGGTAACCAACGAGGGGCGAGAAGCCATCAGCGGGTAACATAGCCAAACAATGGTCTGCAAGGAAGGTGTCAAAGGTTAGAGGTTTCATGGCAACAAGGAGAGGGGCTGACAATAATGATGGGTAGCGTGACATATAACGATAGCATCGAGACAACTAAGCATGGCAATGATAGTAAAGGTATCCAAGGTGATGATCATCTTGCCTGAGATCCCGCAAGGAAGAAGAACGATCCCATGAAGTAGACAAAGAAGAAGCCTCGAAGACGATCCAAGTGTAGACGAACGAATCCTCACGAACGCAACAAAAAAGAACTAGCGAGAAGAAAGCACACAACAAGGTAAACACACCACTCAAGAACAAGACATGGAGCTCAACAAAGTATGATGCAAGACAAGTCTATATGATGCATTTCATGGCAAGCGATGAAGCACACAAGAACAACACAAACCAACAAGTTTAAATGAGGCCGGAATCAACATATAACGATTCCGATAAGTCCTCATATGCATGTTTTGAAATTGGTCCAGATCTGAACAAACCTTAAGTTAAAGTTGTTAAAAAGGAGGTTAACATGCACCATAATGATCTACTCGAAATTCTATTCAAGTTTCATATAAAGTTTGTTTAATTCAGAGCTACGGCCTAGAAGATATGAGCAAAAAAAGACAAACATGGCAACGGTGCAAGAAGCACCCAAACATCAAGCAAACACACTCCAAACATGTAAACAACCTGATATTATGCTTCTACATGCAAAATCACACAAGTTTCACATAGGGCCCGCTCCAAAACGGAGCAACGGTTCAACACATACACACGAAATAAGATATAACAACAAGTTGTCAAAAACAGCAACATAGCAACTTTGGAGCAAGGTATATATATGCTACGACACTCAAACATGATAACAAGAAGCATGGATGTGAAATAGACATGATACTTAACTAGCATGAACTTATAACACACACAAAAACTTGCTGGAACACATTTAAACAAGCATGGCAAGTTGCAATAAATTTATCCAGACTTAGACAAAATCTGGGAAGGCAAAAACATCATCATGATGCTGCCTTAGGAGGCACAAAACAACAAGCCTATCAACTCTACTTAGTATATAAAGATCATGGACATGTAATAGACATAGCATACATCAAACAACTGCATTGGAGCAACTCCATAGGAGGCATGGATCAATAACAACAAGCTTCACCAAATTGATCATGCTGATAAAAACCTGACAGGTAAATTTATGGCAACTTGAGAGCAAGAAATAAATAAGCTACAGCAGGCCATATGTGCAAGCAAGGGCATGGATGGATAGACAATAACATTGACAACACGACATGATCATTTGACATACTAAAACATGCATGGATTTGACTAGGGAATCAAGCAAACATAGCATCATGTTTAACAGATTCCAGACTTAGCAGTTTTTCACTAAGTATAAAACAGCAACATTGGCATGGCTTGTTTACAAGCTTGTTTAAGTCACCTCAAGGCATAACATGAAAAGTGGATTGCACCACAGCAAAGACCATATGATTGTGCTTCTAAAACATATAGACATGTGGCATGAAGACAAACACACCAATAGCAATGAGCAAGTGAAAACAGCATCTCATAACAAGTTTCAGCACTTAACAGCCAAATACACTTTTGCAACAGGGATTAACATGGCAATATGGACTCAAAAAAGCATGCTACAACAACCATCATGTAGAGCACATCACAATGAACATTTTGACATATCATATGCTCCATTTGGATAAACATGCACAAAGTTATCACATCTCAAACATGCTAACAAAATTACAGTTAACATCAGTTTTAAACTTATAGCACTCTTGCAACGATGATTAGGGCTTCAAGATGTACTCAAACAAGCATGCCACAATGGAACAAAATTTAGAGCATATCACCACGATGATTTTGACATATCATTTGCATCATTTGGACAACCACACAAAAAGTTAGAGCCATGCAAACATGCATATATTTTTTACAAAAGGGCCAGGGACTTGGAAGAAAAAGACCTCGGGGACGGGCGGACATTGTCCGTGTCAGATCGGACATGTACGTCGGTGGCTGGACGCAGGTCCACCTATCAGGGTCACGGAGAGGGGAGGAGTCGGACATGTCCGTGACCAACCGGACATGTCCGGACGGTGAATGGACAGAGGAGGTCCGGCGGTGCGGCCGCTGTACTCCAGCAGGGCGGCGGCGGTCGATGGAGGACTGGAGGGGGCGGATCCAGCGAGGGAAGCCTGTCCCCGGCGAGATCCGGCGACAGCGGGGCCCGACGGGCGACCGGCGGCGAGCCAAGGCGCGGTGGCGCCATGGATGCGGATCCGGCGGGACTCGAGCTCCCGCAGCTCGAGCTGGCGGTGGCGGGGCAGCACTTGCGCCGGTGGCGAGGGGAAATGGGGAATCGATTGGTGGCGGGGGAGTTGCACTCCGGCGAGGTGGACGGGCGGCGGCGGACAGAGGGCTCGGGGTCGAGGGGCTCCTCCCCTCGATCCAGAACGAGCACGCGTGGGCGAGATGCACGAGCAGGCGGCGGTTGGCTCGGCCCATTGCGGCCCGGGGGCGGGCCGAGTACGAGCTTCGGTGGGCCGCGGGGATGTGGGGCGCCGGGAGGCCACCGGAGGCGCGCGAATGGCTGGAGGAGGGAGTCCGGCGGCGCAAACCAATGGCAGCGCGCCATGTGGCACGGGGAGGAGGAGGCTGGCGAGCGGGGCGGCGCCAAGTGGAAGATCTGGAGCGGTTGGCCACGGAATTTGAGGCGAGGGTGGCGGCTGGAGGTAGGGGAAGCGGTCTAAGGGTAGGTTTAGGCCAAAAATGGCATGGGGAAGGTGTATATATAAGAAAGGGGTCTAGGGTTTAGGGTTTTTAGGCCGTTTCGGAGCCTCGGATCTCGATCAGACGGTTCCGGAGCGGAGGGGGTTTAGCAAGTGGTCTAGTGGGCTGTTTAGGAGGCCTTCAGGCTGAAAGGAGAGAAGAGAGAGTGGCCTGCGGGGGTTTTCGGAGACCGAAAACGTCCGCGTTTTAACCGGTGACTAGTGCCGCTATATATATCCGTTGGGCTATCAAACGGACTCTGAATGCGACGAAATTTGACAGGCGGTCTACCTATGCTATAATAAGACCACACGCCAAGTTTCATCCCATTCCGAGAGCATTTTCCGGCCACTTATAAAATAAATATTCGGAGGTGCCGCGGGCGCGTGCAGTGTGTCGGGGCTCAGAACGGACAACGGAAAGGACGGCCGGACTCGGACGGATGCAAGTTTTGAAAACATGAGGATGCAATGCACATGATGACATGGCAAAGATGCAACACGCAAGCATATGACACGGCAACGGCGACGAATATTTGACTGATACCTGGCGCACCGGTCTCGGGGTGTCACATTGCACTACTGAAAGTATGAACCCTAGGCCTCATTTTCAAGCATTGCAATGCCGTTTCTGCTCACTTTTGTGACTCTCTACCTTGTTCTTTTTTATTGTTCTTAATAGAAAAATCAATATATACTATCATTACTACACTTGTATCACCATCTCTTCGCCAAACTAGTGCACCTATATAATTTACCATTGTATTTGGTTTTTTGGGAACACAAGAGACTCGTTGTTATTTGGTTGTAGGGTTCTTTGAGAGAGGCCATCTTCATCCTATGCCTCCCACGGATTGATAAACCTTAGGTCATCCACTTGAGGGAAATTTGCTACTGTCCAATAAAACTCAGCGCTTGGAGGCCCAACACGAGTTTATAAGAACAAGTTGTTTAGTAGACATCAAGCTCTTTTCTAGCGCCGTTGCCGGGGAGGTGAGTGCTTGAAGGGATATCTTTAGATCTTGCAATTGAATCTTTTAGTTTCTTGTTTTTCACTAGTTTGGTTTATAAAATAAAATTAAAAAATGAAATTGAGGTGGCCTCATATTGTTCATCTTTATCATGTCTTTCTTGAATATGATGGATTGAAAAATTGTGCTCAATTGATAGAAGAAGAATTCAATAAAATGTTTGGCACATAATCCATAGTGATGAGCATGATTGCAATGTTGTTAGTATGAATTCTTTGAATATCCATGATGCTAATGATATGCAAAGCCATAAGCTTGGGGATGTTATATTTGATGAAGATGATATATTTAGTCCCCGAAGTTTTGATGATAAAACTTATTATGATGAAAGCATGCCTCCTATTTATGATGATTATATTGATGAAAGTGGATTTGGAGAGTCCATGACTCTATTTAGTGATGAATCCACTATTTTGGAAGAGGTTTCTATTGATTATGACAACAAAGTTGCTATTTGTGATGATTATGGTGATGACATGTATGCTATAAAGAATATTGATAACCATGGAACTTGTCATCATAATTTTTATTTTCAATATGATTATGCCCATTGTTGAGGATATCGCTTATCGTTATCGTGTTGGTCAGTTGGGGATTATAGATTAATCAAAAATCAGTTGATTAATCAATTTTATTGGCCGACTATTAATCAGCCATTTTTTGCAAATCCCAGGTTCCCAACACTAAAATATGTTATATTCAACACCAAAATAATATTGGACAGAAGTGTTACCTTGATTCCTAGCCTTAGAATCCTCGTATAATCACAAAGAAAATAGGACAACAATACATATTGCGTAACAAGGTCCACAAAACGCAAATAAACATAGTTTTTGCAAACATAGTGCTATGAATAGGCCTGATATATCGATAGATTCTCGATAAATCGCTTGTCATAGCGATAAATCAACCCAAACGATAAATAGTGAAGGTAAGGCATAATCTTATCGGTCACCCCAAGAGTAGCGATAAATCGCTGAATCGGAAGATTTTTTGAACAGTGTATGCCAATCAAGTGTCATATGATAGTTATTTTATTGAATTTGCTCCCACTATTTTGAATGAGAATAAACTTGCTTATGTGGAGAGTAATAAAATTTCTATGCATGTGGATCATGAAAAGAATGCTTTACTTGATAGCTATATTGTTGAATTCATTCATCATGCTACTGAAAATTACCATGAGAGAGGAACATATGATTTTACATATCTCAATGATATCAAGTTTCCCCTCTATGTGTTTGAAATTTTGAAGTTTTGCTTATTTTGCCTTCCTATGCTACTTGATTCTTGCTCTCATAAATTGTTTGCTCACAAATCCCTATGCATAGGAAGTGGGTTAGACTTAAATGTGTTAGTCATATGCTTCATGATACTCACGTTTTGTTTCATTTCTTTACTTTTATGTGAGCATCATTGAAAACATCATGCCTAGCTAAAAATGCATTAAATAAAAGTGCTTGTTGAGAGACAACCCAACACGATTACCTATTGTTTGTGTGTGTACACATGATTAAGCTATTGTATTAATCATGTTTTATAACTTTTTTCAATAAAGTGTCAAGTATAGCCTTTGGGATAGTGTGGATGATAGTTGACTTGATTCTGTGAAAAAACAGAAACTTTTGTGCTCAGTCCAGGATTTTTAAAATTCATTGGAACGTGCTTTCAATCTGTATTTTTGACACATGATTTATATAAAAAAATCTACGTTGTCCTAATTTTTCATAATTTTTAGAGTTGCAGAAGTACGGTCAATGTCCAAATCATTACACACTATTCTGTTTTTGACGGATTTTGTTTTACTGCATAGTTTGCTGGTTTCCTAGTTTCTATCGCTTGTATTGCTCAATATAAATTATAGAAACGATAAGATACAGTAGGCATTGTGTGATAACAATTATGAATCTTGTCTTTGACAGTACCAAAGTGAATGGTTTGCTGTTTATCATAGTAACACATCTCACGAAGTTTCGTTAAATGTAGTGTAATTGAAGTTTCCAAATTTTGGGTGAGATGTCGATATGAGCAGAATAAGGAGTGACAATACCCTAAGCTTGGGGATGCCCAAGGAACCCACAAGGTAATATTTAAGGAAGATCCAAGCAACTAAGCTTGGGGATGCCCCGGAAGGCAACCCCTCTTTCGTCTTCAACATTATCGGTAACCTCACTTCGAGCTATATTTTTATTCGTCACATGTTATGTGTTTTGCTTGGAGCGTCATTTTATTTTATTAGGATTTGCTTCCTGTTATTTAGAACAATGTTTTGCATCTTTTATTTCAATAAAAATGTCAAGTATAGCCTTCACCATGCTTATTTTGCAAGTCTATATGTGGCTGTTTGAAAACAGAAAGTTGCACGCTAGTGCGTGACTTCTTGAGAAAATTCAGAATGTGATAAAATGTTAATTATTTTTGCACAATAAGCTATGATAAATTTTCTACAATGTGGTAAATTTCAAAAATTGTTGAGTTAAATAAGTATGGATACTTCTCCATCCATTACAGACTATCCTGTTTAGACAGACTGCTGTTATGTTTGCATATGTTTGCTTGTTTAATGATTCTATTTGAGGATAGGAGTATTAAATATGCGGAGACATTTATTATGCAATGTCAAATTATAATTTAAGTGATTTGCTACAGTAGGTAATAATAAGGTTTTGAATTGATTTATACTAACTAATCTCACGAGTTCTTGTTGAATTTTGTATGGATAAAGTTTTGAGATTTAGGGAAACCGTGCTATGGGAGGAATTAAGGAGACATAAAAGCTCAAGCTTGGGTATGCCCAAGGCATCCCAAATTAATATTTCAACAAGTCTCAAGAATTAAAGCTTGCGGATGCCCCGGTAGGCACCCCACCTTTCTTCTTCAAAAATTATCGGTTAGCATCGGTTGAGCCTAAGTTTTTGCTTCTTCACATGAGTTGTGCTATTCTTGGAATATCATTTTATTTTGTTTTGCTTGTTGTTTTAATAAAATAGTTAGATCTGAAAGTTTTAAAATGGGAGAGAGTCCTCACATGGCTACCTATTTACTTAACTACGCATTTGATCTTCACTTATATCTTTTTGGAGTAGTTTGTCGAACACTCTCTTGCTTCAATTATATTATGTTGAGAGTTGATAATAGTGCACAATTTGCACAAGCTATGAAATTGGTCCCAAAGTGATGGATATTCAAGAAGGATATAATAAAACTTTCATGTAGATCACTGGATATGATAATTTTGATTCCTTGGAATAGTTTTTGCGATATGGAGATAATAATATGTGAGTCATGTTAGTGAGTAATTGTGCTTTAGTAAGAATATTGGTGTTAAAGTGTGTGATTCCCTATGCATGCACGTAAAGTCAATAGTTATGCAACAAAGTTGTATCCTACTTATGGTGCATTATTCAATGTTAGTTATGTTTAATGTGTGTTTATGACCGTTTTCATTTTTTGGTTGGTTGCTTCTCAATCTATTTGCTAGACTTCAATTGTACTAAGCGGGAATGCTGCTTATGCATCCAACTCCTAAAACCCAAAGTTGTTCCATATGAGTCCATGATACCTACCTATACGAGGTATTTCCATGCTGTTCTAAGTAAATTTTCAAGGGTCAACTCTAAATTTTCAAAATAACTTTCCGTTTTGTGTGCCCGTACCGCTCATGAAGCGAGTGGGGGTGGCCAATATTTTTCCATGCTAGGTATTTTATTCTCACGGTGAGTGTTTATTCACTTGTCATTGCACGCGGAGTGTGGCAGGTAATAGGGATGCTCGGTCCCAAAATAAAAAATACTATGGTAATAAATTCCTTGGAAAGTGTTGGTATGGAAGGTACCCGTGGATACGGCTAGCCATAGATTGTGAAAGAATGGTGGAAAGGAAATAAACTCTACTTTCTGTTTGAGAACCGCCTATAATTTTTCTAGCATGGAAGATATTGGGAATTTTCAGCCGTTTTTGTTGACAGGAAAAACAGGCCTCTCAAAATAATTTTATCTCTCAATTTAGGCCTTGAGCTCTGCCACCTCTGCAAATCTCTGCTTCCCTCTGCGAAGGGCCTATCTATTTACTTTTATGCAATTTTTATTTTATTTTGAGTCTCCATCTTCTCTTCCAAAGCAGCAACTAGGGAACACTATTGTCATACTTGTGCATTGGATGTAGCTAATATTTGAGTGTGTTTCATGAATGGATCAATGATTGAGCATAATGGGCTAGGGATAACTTTCTTTAGTGTTGATATTTTGAAAGACATGGTTGTTTGTTAGTATGCTTGAGTATTAATGTCTTCATGTCAAATTATAGACTATTGCTTTGAATCATTCAAATCCAAATGTCCATGCTACAAAATAAAAGAGTATATGATGAATATGATAGGTAGCATTCCACATAAAAATCTGTTTTCAATTGCTACTTTATCATGATGAATTTTATGAGAAAGAGTTGTTGTTATGATGCTAGGAAAAATGATTGAAATTATCATGGATCAAACTTAAGCACTATGCTAGCATTCACAGTTCATAAATTATTTATTTTATCATTTACCTACTCGAGGACGAGTAGGAATTAAGCTTGGGATGCTGATACATCTCCAGTGTATCTATTATTTGTACCGAAGGTAGTTCGGAGTCCCGGGACACCGGAAGTGTTCCGGGTGTTATCGGATAAAACTGGAGTGCCGGAGGGGTTACCGGAACCCCCCCGGGGGAGTATGGGCCATAGTGGGCCATAAGGGAAAGAGAGAGGGAGCCCACTAGGGCTGGCCGCGCCCCCTATGGAATCCTACTTGGACTAGGAGTGGGGGGAGGCGCCCCTCTCCTTCCTTCTCCCCCTTCTTCTTCCTTTCCTACTCCTAGTAGGAATAGGAAAGGGGATACCTACTCCTACTAGGAGTAGGAATCCAACTCCTGGCGCGCCCTATAGGGCCGGCCAGCCCTCCCCCCTTGCTCCTTTATATACGGGGGCAGGGGGCACCCAAGGACACACAAGCAACATTGTTTTAGCCGTGTGCGGTGCCCCCCTCCACAGAAACACACCTCGGTCATATCATTTCAGTGCTTAGGCGAAGCCCTGCGCCGGTAGCTTCATCATCTCTGTCACCACGCCGTCGTGCTGACGAAACTCTCTCGTGAAGCTCAACTGGATCAAGAGCTCGTAGGACGTCATCGAGCTGAACGTGTGCTGAACGTGGAGGTGCCGTACGTTCAGTGCTTGGATCGGTTGGATCGCGAAGATGTTCGACTACATCAACCGCGTCACTAGACGCTTCCGCTTCCAGTCTACAAGGGTACGTAGACACACTCTCCCCTCTCGTTGCTATGCATCTAGTAGATAGATCTTGCATGATCGTAGGAATTTTTTTGAAATACTACGTTCCCCAACAGTGGCATCATGAGCCAGGTCTATGCGTAGATGATATGCACGAGTAAGAACACAATGAGTTGTGGGCGATAATAGTCATACTTCTTACCAGCATGTCATACTTTGTTTTGGCGGTATTGTGAGATGAAGCGGCATGGACCGACATTACGCGTATGCTTACGCGAGACTGGTTTCACCGTTACGAGCACTCGTTGCTTAAAGGTGACCGGTGGGTGTCTGTCTCTCTCACTTTAGCTGAATCGAGTGTGGCTACACCCGGTCCTTTTGAAGGTTAAAATAGCACATACTTGACAAAAAATCGTTGTGGTTTTTGTATGCGTAGGTAAGAACGGTTCTTGCTAAGCCCGTAACAGCCACGTAAAACTTGCAACAACAAAGTAGAGGACGTCTAACTTGTTTTTGCAGGGCATGTTCTGATGTGATATGGTCAAGACATGATGAGTTATACGTTATTGTATGATATGATCATGTTTTGTAAAGTTATCGGCAACCGGCAGGAGCCTTATGGTTGCCTCTTTATTGTGTAAATTACGAAGGCCATTGTGATGCCCCAAGACCGATGCTCCAGAAGACTTCCAGCTATTCCGGGTTTCGCCATGTGTTTCATTTGTGCTTGCTCTATTTATTTATTTTGCATTTCATCATTGCATCATGCCATCATGTCATTTTATTTTTAAAACTCAACTAAATAAATTGCATGGATCTTCGATCTATTTAAATCAAGGGAATTCACATGGTGTTTCTCTTTACAACATACCCTCCCAATATTCTAGGGAGCTATAATAAATATTCCATTATTTTGGAATTACCCATGAACCCACTTGCAATTTAATTCCATGCCACTTCTGCTTCAGGTTTCTGTAAATATAAAAATTCCCAAGGCAAAGTTCTTTCCTACTTTATTTCTATTCCAAATTCAAGTTGCATTTTTCTACTTCAGAAAAATGTTCACTATATTTCTAAATTCCCTAAACCATGCCAAGGCTCGCACCTCCTTTTTGCATAACTTTTGGATGTGATTTGGTTGGATTTTAAATCTATTCAAGTTTGACTTAATTTCAAACTTTTCTAAATTTTCAGTCCCTAAAAGTTGCCAAAGCATTTACTAAAATAGCCCACAATTCCGGGGTTATAGGGATATTTTTATCTTAGCTAAACCCTTCTCCTAACACCCTGATCTTTTCTTGAAACTCTTATTTATTATTAAACAGAAAATGAGTTAAAGAGGGTGAGAGAGAGAGAGAGAGACCTCAGCCCAATTTGGCCCAAGGCCCAGCAGCAGTAGCTGCCAATTCGTCCCAGGGCCCGGCCGACTCCTCCCTAACCCTATCCTCTCTAAACCTGGCCCGATCCACTCCCGTCGATCTCATCTTCCCCTCGTTCTCCCTCAGCGCCGCCACCCATCTCCCTCCTCTTGTTCCTGATCGCTCCTCCCGATCCCCATCACCTCCCCGCCGCCTCGCCCCGGGTCTCGTCCCCGCGCGCCATCCGCCTACATCGCCCGAGGCCAGCCACCGGCCCCTCCGCACCTCCTCCTCGCACCTCGTCGTCGCTGCCTCCCACCGGCAGCCGCATCCGCGACCGCCGCCACCCTTCTCCTCGACCACGGCCCGTCTTCCCCAGCGCCCCAGCCTCCTCCTTGTCATTTCTCCCCAGGGCCCCGCTCCTCGCATCGACTGGCCACCAGATATGCCGCCGCCGGCCACCAGCAACAGAGCAGGAGATCGCCGCCGGCAATGGCGTCGCCTTCGACGTCGCGCTGCCCGGGTCCCGAATCCTCGTCGGACCTCCCCGGCTTGCGGTGCCACCGCGGAACCACACCGACCTCCGCGCGCCTCCTCCTCCTCGCCACCTCGAGTCCCGCCCGACCTCCGCGCCACCACCGGAGCGGCCAACACCGGCGGTCCCGTCACCGTCGCGTCCTCCATCCACCGGGCCTCACTGGCCTCCCGTTCTGTCGCCGCCTCGCCGAACTCCACCACCGTTCGATCTCCACCTTGCCATGGATGAGGCTATACCCGGCAGCAAGCTACCTTCCTCACCTCCTGCGCCCTTGCTGGTTTGGCTTGCCACCCGCTGCTGCCTCCGAGCGCCATGGGTGCATGTCCATATGGAACCGCCAAGGTCATCTTCGGATTCGCCAAGTACCACGACACGACGACATGAACATCTACAAAAACGAGTACCGCTACGCCCGAACGACTACGGACCAAAACGACAAGTCCCTCTACGACATGTGTACCACTACATAAACGTTTGTACTACTACTCGGATTACTCCAAGTACCACGACGCTCGGAGGACTCGGATCCATCAAGTCCGACTACAACACATGTACGACTACCGTCGCCCCGAGAACGATGGATTCGTCAAGTACCTCCCAGAAACGACATGTGAACAACTACTTCCACTATGACCCGTGAGTACCACTACTTCCCTTGACGACTCGAATCGCCCCGAGAACGCTCGCTTCGAAGGTATACCCGCCGGAACGACGCCCGAGAACGAATGCTTGTTGTGTTGTATGAGATGTTCCCGTGTTGCACCGTGTCCGAGTTGACGTTCCATGTTTCTCTGCGTTTGCCATGCCGTCGACCCGTGGGAACCCGGTATCCGGGAGGACCCCACCATCTTGCATGACACGCTCACGTTGACCCTTTCTTTTGCACCGGTCTCTCAACAAGTTACCTGAACCGATATGTTGTCGTGGCATCATTTTCGGTTATCGCTGCCGTGGCACCCTTTCTTTCCACCACGGTGACAAATGCTTCATATCTTGCTCTTGTCAACTTTTAACTAAAAATTGCATAAAACTTGCAAATGTCATCCGCATCATAATAACAACATTTAAATGACTAAAATTGTTTATTCTTAAAATTGCTAAATATGACATGGGGTTTTCCCGGAATTGTTGTTGTTATTTCCGGCCTCATTTAAAATGCCTAAATAGATAGTTTACTTATGCTTCACCTCTTGCCATGTTAACAGACATTTAATCTTGTCTTGTAAATAAACGAGAGTCAACTAAATAAATATAATGTGGTGTTTTGTCAATATGCAACTCGTTGCATATTGAGCTCTACTTAAATTGTAGTGTTGTTTGTGCACTTTGCCATGCCATGCATAATTAAACCAGACATGCATCATACTTGGTTGTGCATCATGCGCCATGTTTTTGCTTGTGGGTTTACCATGTTGTTTGATTCTTTCCGGTTTGCTTCTCTCGTTAGCTTCGGTTTCGTTCCGGAGTTGTGAGGATTCGTTCGACTACCTTCGAATGTCTTATTCATGGACTCATTCTTTTTTCTTGCGGGATCCCAGGGAAGATGACCGTTCCCCGATATCACCTCTATCTTTGCCTTGCTAGTTGTCTCGCTCTATAGTTATGCCTCCATGCCCATTCTTGTCTTGTCAGCCTCCTATGTTGCCATGAAACACTCTAACCGCCTTCCTAGCAAACCGTTGATTGGCTAAGTACGCTTTTGCTCAGCCCCTCTTATATTGTTGTTAGTTGCAGGTGAAGTTTCAAGATTGCTCCATGTTTGGACTTCTTTATTGGGATAACACAATATATATCTTAATTAATTAATGCACATATACATTGGTAATGGGTGGAAGGCTTGGCCTTCTGCTTAGTGTTTTGTTCCACTCATGCCACCTTAGGACATGATAAACCGGTGTTATGTTCCTTGATTTTGCGTTCCTAACACGATTGGGGTTTATGGGCCCCCCTTGATAATTCGCTCTGCTTAAAGCTTTTCCAGCAAGGCCCAACTTTGGTACTACATTTGCCTAACAACTAAAACTTGCCGAGGGAGTAATTAACCCGAGGATTTATTAATCAACCCCCGGGCCAGTGCTCATTTTGAGTGTTGGTCCAAATTAGAGCACTGTGCGGGTCCGCCCCTTAGCAACTGGAGGTATTTTGATACCTGTACGCCTCGCTCATCCGGTCGTGGCCTGAGACGAGATACGCACGGCTACTATCAGGGTGTCGGCACGCTGGGAGGTCTTGCTGGATTAGTTTTACCTTTGTAGAAATATCTTGAGCACGGGATTCGGAGAATACTCGGGTCTTCCCAATTTGGAGTTGCGACTCTGTAGATCGTGAGCTTGTGATGGGCTAAGTTGGGACACCCTTGCAGGGTTTTGAAGTTTCGGAAGCCGTGCCCGCGGTTATGTGGCAGATGGGAATTTGTTAATATCCGGTTGTAGATAACCTGACACCATATCCATAAGAATACACTACCTGTGTGAGTAACCGTGATGGTCTTTTTCTAAAGGGCTTCGAGATGTGAACACGGTGGGGTTATGTTTGACCGTGAGTAGCTAGGATCACTTCTTGATCAACTTGGCGACCGTTGGCACATGTTCTCATCTCGCTCTGAACTCGTATGCTAGTTGCTTAGTGCTTTGCCGCAAACACTTTATTACCCTTCCACACCTAAAAGGCTTTGTTAGTTTTGATACCTGGGAATGGGATTGCTGAGTCCTTGTGACTCACAGATTACAACACACACCAGATGCAGGTACAATTGAGTACGACGCAGCAGATGGACAAGAACTTCACTGGGAGTTCGATGAAGAACGTGGTCGCATGTATGTACCGTATCCGGACGATCAGTAGTGGTTCCTACTAGGGGCGATCATGACTTGTGGTTGTGGTATCTTTTCTCGTTTGGATTTCGTCTGTAGTCGGACCTGTGTGTTTTGGATGAATGTATGCTATTGTATTCATTGTGTGACGTGGCGAGTGTAAGCCAACTATTTTACTCTTTCATCCCTGAACATTTACATGAGTTGTGCAAAGATACCAAGCTTGCGATCATTCCAGAATGCGCTTATGTCTCTAAGTCGTGCCTCCACACGTAGGAGATATAGGCGCATCCTGGGCATTACAAGTTGGTATTCAGAACCTTCTCCGACCTAGGAGCCCCCTGATTGATCGAACAGCTGACGATTGAGTCTAGGCACACACACAAAATGTTTTGAGTCCATATATATATATATATATATATATATATATATATATATATATATATATTGAAGAGTGGGATTTCTTTTTACTCCTCAGCCCCTTCGTCGCTCTGGTGAGGATTCCTGGCGTTGTTTAATCTTCACTATTCTCAAAATTTCACCAATTGTTTTTTGGATCACGCGGGTATTCTTTGGATTGTTCCGATATCTTTGTGACGAGAACATTGTTCTTAGTGCCTCATGTCATTTAGGGGTTGTGGCAGTGTCCCGGGGAGTTGAGCTCCGAGGTGTTGTCATCACAAATGTATCGTTGCAGTTCTAGAATACCAGAGGCGGCTGACATCGAAAACTCTTCAATGCATGTCTGGTGGTGAGATAACCCCGACGTCACCCAGTACTGGTGGGATAGTTTGGGAGTATTGCCACAGCAAGTATAGCGGATGCGTTTCGAAGGTCCGAAGTAAATAGCTTCCGAAGGTGCCTGGTTATGTGTTGACGGATGGATACAGCTGGATGTAGGTTTAGAGTTGAGTGCACCGTGCTTCCCCTATATCCCCAACAGCAGATTGCATAACGGAAAGCTTTGGGAATTAATAGGTGGGTTTAAAGTAGCTCATAGGTAATCTTCCAACGGGTGCATGGTATGAGGTTTGGGGTTCAACATTTAGTGAAGAGGTTTCATGGGCGCTGTTCCAACTGGTAGTTGCATCTTAAAGGATCCTTGGCTATGCTGATCCGGGGATTGCAAGGCCCTTTGTAACACGTGCCATGGGGCATTCAGCACGAACATGTGGGAAGAAACCTCTATTATGTATTTGTTCCATCTGTACCTTGTTGTTTTATTCTATCATTTTGTTCTCCCAAATGGCTTCTCGACAAGTTGATGTACCATTAAGCTTACGGACTTCATTCGTTCAATTATATGTTCGAATGATATTGTGAAGATTATGTGGCAACATATCAATCCTTTGTTTTGTTTTGAGTTGTGGTATTCGAGTTGCTTCAATGTCAAGTGTTGATTCCATACCTTTCCTAATCGGTGTTCTCATATTTCTATGGGAGTGCTAGTTCTTGATCATCAAGATTGTCATGTTAAATTCTTCTTAACCGGTGTGCTTCTCTTCAAGTTAATCGATCCTTTTAATATGTGCAAGACCAAGTCTTGGTTTTTCTCAACGATGTCTATTTTATTCATCCCAAGTTGTCTTTGTTTTCCCCCACCCTCCCACCCTTTTCTTCAAGAACTCGGAATTTTTAGTCAAGTATCCATTTTATTCATGTGAAGTTCTTCATTCTTTCCTTCAATGTCTGTATCTGGTGATTTCTCATGAAGATGCTCTTGAGTTTCAAGTTTATCATTCTCCGTTCTCGTTTCTTCTCCGGTGGATGTAATTCAAGCTTCGGTCATGATCATATCTCTTCCTTTTTGTTTCACATATTTTCCCATGTTGAAATTTCTTATCCGAAGTCTCTCTTGGTTATTCAACTCTCTCTTTATTCATATCCGGAGTATTGAAGGTATCTCAGAAGATTCGTGTTTCGATTCTTAATCCGTTCAAGCTATTTCGAGGTTTTTTATTACCTCATCCATGCCATTTAATTCAACCGGTGCAATCTTTCTTTCTAGCAATCCTTTCCAATGATGTTTCTTTTGAGTGGGCCCTAACCCACAGGTTTATTCCCAGGATCTTACCTAACTCTTCTAATTTTCCCGAGTTATTCTCAAATTCTTTTCAAGTTTGATGGAGGAATGGATCTCTCATCGATCAAATTTATCCTCCAAGATCGCTTTCAAATTCTTTTCATCATTGGTTCAACCTTTTAATTCTTCATTCCTGAGTTCCTCGACAATTCATGGTGGTGTATCTCATAGTCTTCTCAGATTTGAAGACCGAAGAAGAGTTCCTCTTGAATCCTTACCCGTTCTTCCAAAGATTCATGGTTCTAGCTTCATGCCATCCTCATAATTGTTTTCGATGGTGAGAATTATTTTCATACCCATCCGAAGCATTTCATGAATTCTTCCCATTGCGATCCTCCGAAGGCCATCATTTCAGAAGATTTCTTCGTTCTCAGTTTTAACTTCGTCCTCTAACTATTCTTAATTAATGCCTCTTCATTCGTCTCCATATTCTTACGGTGGTTCATTCAAGATTACTCTTCAGTTGTTATCATATCAATTCATTTGTTCGTTTCATAATCCTACCGGTGAGTCGTTCAAGACTTTTCTCAAGTTTGGCTATATCTCTCTCCAATCCTTTTCAAGAAAAATAAGTAGTAGGCCAAATCTGTCGCTTGTCATCAATTTAAGAAGGATAAGCATACAGTAAATCTTATTCTTATTTCCTCGAAGTGATTAATCTCTTTTTCCGGAGCTTGTTCATCATATCATATTCTCGGTTCCAAGTTGTTCATCTTGTTTTCCGGAGCTCCAAGTTATTTCAATTATATCATTTCAAAGCTCCATCTAATCATTGCAAGGCTTCAATCTTATTCTTTTCATCCTTCACTTCTCATCCTTTTGTTACCGGAGTTCTTCTTGGTGGTTCATCATGATTTAATTCATCATCGAAGTGTTCTTCAAGATTCTCATCGGAGGAGCTCAAGTATTCTTCATCTTGTGTTTCGAAGTGCAATTCTTGCTCCCTTATCTTTTGAGGTGGTGTTATGTCATTCTTGACAATTTCCGTCATGTTTCATGATTCACAAGTTATCAAGAATGAGATATTTAAACCCATCATTTTCTTGCTCAGGAGATTCTTTCAACCCCTCAATTTCTTCGTTGGAGTTATCTTGGGTTGTATTTCACCTAAAAGCTTTCCCTAAGGATTGTTGCTATTGTGGTGCTTATAAATGACCCAAGTTCTTCATTTATCCTCTCGGTGAAATAACTCTTTCGTCTCCTTGCTTATCTCAATCCAATCAATTGTTTCCGTTAGTGGCAGAATATCACCTCAAGTTTTGAGATGTTTTCCATAAGCCCACAACAAGCTTATTCTTTTGTTATTGAATTTTCAACAACTCCGTTCAACCCTTCTTCGTAAGGATGATTTTTCAAATTCAATTGTGGTAGAAGTTGTCATGTTCTTCTACTTTCTTTTCTTCCTATGGTCTGGCTTCTATTCTTTTGTTCTGGAGGCTTTGTGATGCTGCTCTCTTCGACCATCATCTCTTTTGTCAAGATCATATTCTTCCCTTACTTGTCCATTTAACTGGAGTGTGGTGACCTCCATTCTAGTTCTATCATCCTATCAAGTTTTTACTCTCTTTTCAACTGGAGTGCTGTCTGAAGCCTTTCTTACCCCTTGTGCCATTCATTAAATTGTTTCGGAGGCAGTGTGTTGTTGATCTCATCAAGCATCATCCCTTCTTCTCAAGCTCATGTTAATTCCTTCCATTTTCAGTCGGAGTGCTATCCAAATTTTTTCATTCTCATTCCTTCTCTATCTTGTTTTAACCGGAGTGGTTTTTAAATTCTTTCGACATCCGTGAGCGATTGGTTCATGTATATTAACCTACAAGGTTCTCGTAATGTTCCTTGATCCTCTCTGCTAATGGAGTGTTTGCAATCTCATTCATCTCCGTTCTATTCTTTCATTCAAGTTTTCAACCACCTAAGGTTCGTGGTTTCACTCGTTTGTAAAATAAGCAACTTTGTTTTACCTCTTTCTTTTCCTCTTCTATCCGGTGCCATCTTCAGGATCTCGGGTCGAGATCCTCTGTTAGTGTGGGAGAGCTATGACGCCCCAAGACCGACGCTCCAGAAGACTTCCAGCTATTCCGGGTTTCGCCGTGTGTTTCATTTGTGCTTGCTCTATTTATTTATTTTGCATTTCATCATTGCATCATGCCATCATGTCATTTAATTTTTAAAACTCAACTAAATAAATTGCATGGATCTTCGATCTATTTAAATCGAGGGAATTCACATGGTGTTTCTCTTTAACACATATCCTCCCAATATTCTAGGGAGCTATAATAAATATTCCATTCTTTGTGAATTACCCATGAACCCACTTGCAATTTAATTCCATGCCTCTTCTGCTTCAGTTTTCGGCAAATATCAAATTCCCAAGGCAAAGTTCTTTCCTTCTTTATTTCTATTCCAAATTCAAGTTGCATTTTTCTACTTCAGAAAAATGTTCACTATATTTCTAAATTCCCTAAACCATGCCAAGGCTCACACCTCCTTTTTGCATAACTTTTGGATGTGATTTGGTTGGATTTTAAATCTATTCAAATTTGACTTAATTTCAAACTTGTCTAAATCTTCAGTCCCTAAATGTTGCCAAAGCATTTATTAAAATATCCCACAATTCCAGGGTTATAGGGATATTTTGATCTTAGCTATACCCTTCGCCTAACTCCCTGATCATTTCTTGAAACTCATGTTTATTATTAAACAGAAAATGAGTTAAAGATGGTGAGAGAGAGAGAGAACTTAGCCCAATTTGGCCCAAGGCCCAGCAGTAGTAGCTGCCAATTTGGCCCAGGTCCCCGCCGCCTCCTCCCTAACCCTAGCCTCTCTAAACCTGGCCCAATCCACTTCCGTCGATCTCATCTTCCCCTTGTTCTCCCTCAGCGCCGCCACCTATCCCCCTCCTCTCGTTCCTGCTCGCTCCTCCCGATCCCCATCACCTCCCCGCCGCCTCGCCCAGGTCTCGTCCCCGCGTGCCATCCACCTACATCGACCAAGGTCAGCCACCGGCCGCTCCGCACCTCCTCCTCGCACCTCGTCGTCGCTCCCTCCCGCCGGCAGCTGCAGCCGCGACCGCCGCCACCCTTCTCCTCGACCGCGACCCGTCTTCCCCAGCGCCCCAGCCTCCTCCTTGCCTCGTCTCCCCAGGGCCCCGCTCCACGCATCGACTGGCCACCAGAGATGCCGCCGCCGGCCACCAGCAACAGAGCAGGAGCTCGCCGCCGGCAACGGCATCGCCTCCGTCGTCACGCCACCCGGGTCCCGCATCCCCGTCGGACCTCCTCGGCTTGCGGTGCCACCGCAGAACCATGCCGCCCTCCGCGCGCCTCCTACTCCTCGCCGCCTCGACTCCCGCCCGACCTCTGCGCCACCACCGAAGCGGCCAACTCCGGCGGTCCCGTCACCGTCGCGTCCTCCTGCCACTGGGCCTCCCTGGCCTCCCGTTCTGTCGCCGCCTTGCCGTGGCGTCCCGCCTGCGCCACCTCGCTGAACTCCACCACTGTTCGATCTCCACCTTGCCATGGATGAGGCTGTACCCGGCAGCAAGCTACCTTCCTCACCTCCTGCGCCCTTGCTGGTTTGGGCTGCCACCCGCTGCTGCCTCCGAGCACCATGGGTGCATCTCCGTATGGAACCGCCAAGGTCATCTTCGGAATCGCCAAGTACCACGACACGACGACATGAACATCTACAAAAACGAGTACCGCTATGCCTGAACGACTACGGACCAAAACGACAAGTCCCTCTACGACATGTGTACCACTACATCAACGTTTGTACTACTACTCGGATTACTCCAAGTACCACGACGCTCGGAGCCCTCGGATCCATCAGGTCCGACTACAACACGTGTACGACTATCGTCGCCTCGAAAAGATGGATTCATCAAGTATCTCTCCGAAACAAAATGTGAACAACTACTTCCACTACGACCAGTGAGTACCACTACTTCCCTCGACGACTTGAATCGCCCCGAGAACGCTCGCTTCGAAGGTATACCCGCCGGAACGATGCCCGAAAACGAATGCTTGTTGTGTTGTATGAGATGTTCCCTTGTTGCATCGTGTCCGAGTTGACATTGCACGTTTCTCTGCGTTTGCAATGCCGTCGACCCGTGGGAACCCGGTATCCGGAAGCACCCCACCATCTTGCATGACACGCTCATGTCACCCTTTCTTTTGCACCGGTCTCTCAACAAGTTACCAGAACCGATATGTTGCCGTGGCATCATTTTCGGTTATCGCCGCCGTGGCACCCTTTCTTTCCACCACGGTGACAAATGCTTCATATCTTGCTCTTGTCAACTTTTAACTAAAAATTGCAAAAAACTTGCAAATGTCATCCGCATCATAATAACAACATTTAAATGGCTAAAATTGTTTTTGCTTAAAATTGCTAAATATGACATGGGGTTTTCCCGGAGTTGTTGTTGTTATTTCCGGCCTCATTTAAAATGCCTAAATACATAGTTTACTTATGCTTCACCTCTTGCCATGTTAACAAACATTTAATCTTGTCTTGTAAATAAATGAGAGTCAACTAAATTAATATAATGTGGTGTTTTGTCAATATGCAACTCGTTGCATATTGAGCTCCACTTAAATTGTAGTGTTGTTTGTGCACTTTGCCATGCCATGCATAATTAAACCGGACATGCATCATACTTGGTTGTGCATCGTATGCCATGTTTATGCTTGTGGGTTTACCATGTTGTTTGCTTCTTTCCGGTTTGCTTCTCTCGTTAGCTTCGGTTTCGTTCCGGAGTTGTGAGGATTCGTTGGACTACCTTCGCTTGTCTTCTTCATGGACTCGTTCTTCTTCCTTGCGGGATCCCAGGCAAGATGACCGTTCCCCGATATCACCTCTATCTTTGCCTTGCTAGTTATCTCGCTCTATAGTTATGCCTCGATGCCCATTCTTGTCTTGTCAGCCTCCTATGTTGCCATGAATCACTCTAACCGCCTTCCTAGCAAACCATTGATTGGCTAAGTACGCTTTTTCTCAACCCCTCTTATATTGTTGTTAGTTGCAGGTGAAGTTTGAAGATTGCTCCATGTTTGGACTTCTTTATTGGGATAACACAATATATATCTTAATTAATTAATGCACATCCACATTGGTAATGGGTGGAAAGCTTGCCCTTCTGCTTGGTGTTTTGTTCCACTCATGCCACCTTAGGACCCGATAAGCCGGTGTTATATTCCTTGATTTTGCGTTCCTAACACGGTTGGGGTTTATGGGCCCCCCTTGGTAATTTGCTCTGCTTAAAGCTTTTCCAGCAAGGCCCAACTTTGGTACTACATTTGCCTAACAACTAAAACTTGCCGAGGGAGAAATTAACCCGAGGATTTATTAATCAACCCCCGGGCCAGTGCTCGTTTTGAGTGTTGGTCCAAACTAGAGCATTGTGCGGGTCTGCCCCTTGGCAACAGGGGGTATTTTGATACCTGTACGCCTCGCTCATCCGGTCGTGGCCTGAGACGAGATACGCGCGGCTACTATTAGGGTGTCGGCACGCCGGGAGGTCTTGCTGGATTAGTTTTACCTTTGTAGAAATATCTTGAGCACGGGATTCCGAGAATACTCGGGTCTTCCCAATTTGGAGTTGCGACTCTGCAGACCGTGAGCTTGTGATGGGCTAAGTTGGGACACCCCTGCAGGGTTTTGAATTTTCGGAAGCCGTGCCCGCAGTTATGTGGCAGATGGGAATTTGTTAATATCCGGTTGTAGATAACTTGACACCATATCCATAAGAATACACTACCTGTGTGAGTAACCATAATGGTCTCTTTTCGAAGGGCTTCGGGAAGTGAACACGGTGGGGTTATGTTTGACCGCGAGTAGCTAGGATCACTTCTTGATCAACTTGGCGACCGTTGGCACATGTTCTCATCTCGCTCTGAACTCGTATGCTAGTTGCTTAGTGCTTTGCTGCAAACACTTTATTACCCTTCCACACCTAAAAGGCTTTGTTAGTTTTGATACCCGGGAATGGGATTGCTAAGTCCTTGTGACTCACGGATTACAACACACACCAGATGCAGGTACCACTACTAGGAAAAGGCCTATTAATGGCGCACCTAATTTGGCCATTAATGGCGCATTAGAGGTGCGCCATTGCTAGCACGCCATTAGTATTTGATACTAATGGCGCACCTCAGGTGCGCCATTAGTATCTGGTATACTAATGGCGCACCGCAGATGCGCCATTAGTGTGCACCGAAGTGCGCCATTAGTATGCCTCCCAGGAGCCATGTGTACCCAGGTGCTTTGGCATACTCATGGCGCACTAAGGTATGATGCGCCATTAGTAATGTCCGCATAGTAATGGCGAACTGGCTGATAATGCGCCATTAGTATGCTTTGGCACACTAATGGCGCACAGTGCTCTGATGCGCCATTAGTATGAATATTAGGTTTTTTTTAATATTATTTTTCTGTTTTTTTGCATAGATTACAAAATGTATAATTGCACAGAATATAGACAACACACATCAACAACACATTCATCGAATACAATAGAAGATTAGTCTCTGAATACAATTCATCATATTAGTCTCCGAATACAATTCATCATATTAGTCTCCGAATTGAAAAGACCGAACAAAGATAGAACAATATATTACAAGTCTCGAGACCGCGAGTAGCGAGTTTGTCTTCACATTACAAGTCGATATCGATCATCTAAACTACCATCACATAGAAGAGAGCTGCGGTCGTCACGATGAGCATCATCACGATGAAACTCATTTTCATCCGGTTCCTCCAACGCTCCCTCCCCTCTCCCGCTAGATAGCGGGCGTATCTAGATTCGGCCTCGGCCCTAGTGGTGTACCCTTTGTAACTGTTACCGCTGAATCGGTGAACCTGTCTCCGACACTCCTCCCAGTCGTCGTAGACTCCGGGAACCTTACCCTTGTACACGACATACGACGGCATCGCTATATATGCACTAGCCAAACGAAACATTAGTACCAATTCACAGACAATTCATAAGCAATATATAAGTATGCAACAGAACGATCGAAAGAGAAAAGCAAGACATTAATAGCATCGATTACATCTAAGTTAAACGACTCTCGAAACCAAAGAGACATACTACAAGTTCATTAAAGTTTAATTACAACAAGAGCCAATCGATGTTTCAGAACTAGACACAGCATCACTGCTTTCGACTCGACTCAATGCACCGGAGCGTGGATGAAGCCGCCGTCTATCGTGGGAGTCATGAAATCACGGGCGTTGTCAGCCTGCATTTGTAGCATTGTGTCGATGTCACTGTTCGACGGTTGATTTATGAGGTAGAACTGCCCCGAGGTACGAAGGACATCTAGATGGATGATTTCCGCAAACTTCGACTGGATGCGAAAGAAATCTTGTCTGATGTCCGCGTCCTGGATTGCCGACACGCGCGCGGCCCAATCTTTGAGCTTACTCGGTAGCAGAAGTTGATGATGGTCCCATACGATCGCCCGCATGTGATGGATGGCGTAGTAGGCACCCTTCTGACCGCCAGGCGGCTGCTTGACGCAGCAGAACGTCGTGTTGTGGGAGAACACGTGCTTGCCGTACTTACGAGTTGTCCTGGTGAAGGTGCCTCCAGATTTGGCGTAGCCGGCGAGAACATCATCAAGAACCTTCTTGACATTTGTGTAGTCTACAGCCGACTTACGGTCCGGGTCGAAATACGTGGCCAGGGAATATTTGGGGCTTAGTAGGATGAGCGTGCATTGTGTGTCACTGCAGAAAACATGGAATGTTAAAAGAAGAACGATCGAAATCTAAGAATTCATATGTTAAGGGGCGGTTGAGGCGGAGGACTTACTCGGGAAAGTAAGGCACGAGGAAGTTATCCTTATCTCGGTTTGCCAGAATGACGCCTTCGAGGTAAGAACTCGCGACTTGCCGGTCCCCAGCGCTGGCCAAGATCTTGGCACGCATGTAGAAGGGGTCGACTATCACAATGTCCGGGGTCTTGTCGCGAATGATCCGCATCTCCATACTCAGCGAAAATAGCCGAACGAAGGTGTAGTGCAGCGGATGAAGGTTCGACATAGCGTGGATGTCATCAAACCACAGGACGATCGTACCCCCGATGGAGTTATCCACAAAGCCCTTGCCCTCCAGCACCTTGGCCGCGAAAACCGGGTAAGCCACATCCTTCTCTCTGAGATGCCGCTTCTCCAAAGAAAGAACACTGTCATGCAGACTTTGCATGGCACCGGTTGCAGCATCGAGCATATTTGTCGGTAGCATCGGCCTACCCGCCACATGCACCCTCCTATCCTCAGGTGAAGGTGGCCCGTCCTGAGCACGGATCGTACTCGGTGCCGGCTGGCTCGCACCCTTGTTAGTTTTTCTTTTGCGTGCCTTCTTCTTGATCTCCTGAATTGGGACCGAGTTCTGCTCAGAGACCGCCTTCTTTAGTGTGTTGGGGCTGATCATATTTCGCACCTCGCCTATCTGAGGCTCGGTGAAGTCGGCAGCTGGAGGCGTCTCCTGAGAGCTGAACGGCAGACGACGCCTGTTGCAACTTGGCTTCTCCGCGGTACCGGCTTGATCGCGCACATCTTTTGTTGGGTTGGGTTCTTGAGAAGGAGCCCCCATGAAGTCGTCACCGTACCCATGATCGGCAAAGTAATGATCGACGTTGGCAAATGTATCATCGTCGTCGTCGTTCTGATCCTGTGCCATATGCATGTTTGGATCCAGTGGCATAGGGATGTCCGGCACCGTTGCGGCGGACTTGCCATGGGGACGACTTGGCGCCGGCACGACTGGCGGTGTTGTCTTTGGTGTGGTTTCCCCCGCCCCCAAACGAATCTGGCTCTTCGGCCAAAGCAGGGGCCAGCTCAGGCAGGCGCTGAGGGTTATGACGTCATCATCGTCGGCCCCGACAGGTCGAATCGGAGGTAACACGTCGTCGCAGCCTGGCAGCACCCGAACAAGTTGAACCCTAAACAAGTTGGGTGGCATCTGGGTACCGTGGAACAAGGGCTGGCCCGGTTGAACGATTTTGCCCTTGGCGACATCGACCAACTCGTTGTTCACGAAGTGCAGGAGAGTGCACGGAACGTCGGCGGCGCCCTGCGAAAACATGTAGGGCGTCAGGGATGCCCAGTCAAAGGCAAGGAGATGAAGTCCTCGGCCGAGAGAGGCTTAATTAGTTACCGTGATGATGGCGTCGAGCTCGGCTAATGTCGAGGCACCGCCAACGGCGGGCGTGCAGTTGACGGAGGGGCCGTTTGCTGCAGAGGTGCCGGCCGGCGTACACACGGGTGCATTAAGCTCCCGTGCCGGCGTCGGAGACACCAATGCCGCCTCCGCCGGAGACACCAATGGCCCCGCCATCGCGTTCTGCGAGTTGCTGGCCGTGAAGCTGGGAATCGGGGGCGGCCCCTGTTGGCCGCGAGCAATCCACGCCTGCAACCCCTCGATCAAGCTAGGCACAATGGCGGTGATCGTCGCTCCGATCTATTGTTGCACTTGCTCTTGGACAATCTCCGGAATCCACGCCACATGTGCCTTGAGTTCTTGAACCTCGCGCGCCTGGCTTTCCGAGCTGGTCTTTTTCTCCTTTCGCCCACCAGCGTTATAGTATGACGACCATTTTGTCGACAAGCCTTTGCCGGCCACACGACCAGCTGACATCGGCTTCTCGAGCTTATCCTTGTTCTTCATTACATTCAACGCCCTATTTAGAGTCGTGTCCCAAGGGCCGCTCTTAGTCGACCCCGCGCTACTGCTTTCAGTCGCCTGCGGAAGGAATGTGAATCATTTAGAAATTTGGCTTCATTAATTAGAATGCAACCATATGGAGCTAATTACGCGGGGGTGTATTCCTTACCAGAACAGCCTCAAGCGCCCTGGTCTTCGGATCCGTGGTCAGCTCCTTTGTTTTCGGGTCCTTCTTGTACCGGGCCCTGATAAAGTTCCTGGTCTGCTTGTCACCGTATTTTTCGAAGAGGGGCGGTAGGCCTTGCTCGGCACGGTCCGCCTCCTCCTTGTCCCATATAGGCTCCGCCACTCTGTAACCGTCGGGACTGAGTGTGTGTTCCCCTAAGTTAAGCTGCCGCATTTCTTTCCCCCACTGACTTGATTCGGAGTGTGAGGCGCTCGAGCAAGTGATCTTGAATTCGTTGTAGTCATCTTCGGTGATCGAAGGATGTTTCTCCTTGATCGTCTCATAACTCTCACCTTTCTTGATCATTATCTTCACATTGGTTTTCCAAGTAGACAGGGCCTTGCTCATCTTCGTGAGGGCAGCACTGTTCACTTTATTCCCTTTGAGGTTTGTGTTATCAAATTGAGCGGGGAACTTGTATCGTTCGTGCAGCTTCGTGAAGAGGAGGTTGCGATAATTCGCGTTGTCAGGATGCCTTAGGTTCTCGCTGTTGATCGAGACGGTGCTCCGGAGAATGCACCCGAGCTGAATCGAGTACCCCTTGACTATTCGTTCGGGCGCCATTGGATTCCCATCGGGGTCCACTTTAGTAACTTCCTCCTTGAGGGTGCGGAGCACGGTCGGGCGCCGGTCCTTCCGTTGCCTCTTCGGTTGGCTGCCATCTGTGCGTGCGCCGCCATCATCAGTGGTGGCATTCTCGGCGGCACCATCAGTGGTGGCATCAGTGGGGTCATCCTCCGCGGTACCATCAGTGGTCTCAGGATCGGTGTGGAAGGCGGCGTCCTCATACAAGTGAGGTTGTTCCTCCATCTCCTGGGGCAGCTCCCAGAATGCCTTCCCGCCCGAACCGCCGGCCTCATCGTTGTTGGCCATGTTTCTCTCTAAATAGGAACAAAGTTTGGTCAAAAAGTTGGTTATTGTCAAGGAACAAGATCATGGTCTCATCATTTAGGGTTTGTTGACGCCGAGGCATCCTAAAAGCTAAGCTTCTATAATTGAGGGTTTTTCGACGCCCAGGCACCCTAAAAGCCTAAGCTTTCATCATTTCGGTTTTTATCGACACCGAGGCACCCTAAAAGCCAAGGTTTCATAATTTATGGTTTGTCGACACCGAGGCATCCTAAAAGCTAAGCTAGGAAGGAGAATTGTAAGTTGGGCCTAATCACTTGGCTCTATTGCCGCCTATGGTTTAATGCAGCTAGAATAAAGGGGCACTTGATCCTACCTAATTAACCACTAAGATACCCCGGCCCATGCATTAGTCACAAGTACCCTATATGTCCTATTTTTAGCAAAGTCATGCTAAAATTCACGGAAAATTTCAGCATGACCTTTGCTGAAAATAGGACATATGGAGTACCCGAATTTGCCGGAACGGAAGTTAATCAACATTCCAGCAAACTCAAGGGCCTCTCGGGGTACCTGCAAAACTATCACAATGTGATCACAAGTCTTAATGTGATCATCATCTTTACAAGTCTTTCTCAATGTGATCACAAGCATCACAAGGCATTAGTAGTTCAGTACATGAACATGTTTTACAACAAAAGCTGTAAGCCAGAGTTGGCAAACTTAAAACACATGCTGTAGTACAAAAGCTCCCTCGAAAGAGAAACAAAAGTGTGGCCACACAAATACAACAAATGATGTAAGCGAGAGTTGGCAAACTTAAAACACATATATATGAGCTACAGAAGTTTTAACTGAATTTGACATTAGTGAATCTTGACAATGCTAGTAGGACTAACATTGTCACTAGATATCTACAGTTTTATTACTAGAGCCACCATACAAACCTCATATTCTTTTATTACTGGAGCCAATTTTCCTCATATTCTTTTTTATTACTAGAGCAAGTTCATCATGTCAATTACTCCAAGCAACAACAGTTTGCCTAGTAGAAAAATTTAAACTATGGCTTAGCAGAAAAATTAGTCTAACTAGTGTAACTAGTCTAACTACTGAAACTAGTCTAACTACTGAAACTACTGAAACTAGTCTAACTAGTCTAACTACTGAAACTACTGAAACTAGTCTAACTACTGAAACTACTGAAACTACCTGAGGGCATGTAAATCATGTACACCTTTTTATCTATTAAAAAAACCACAAGCTAGCTAAGCTAGCTGTGGCACAAGCTTCATCCTTGCTGGGTTCTTCAGGGGATGGGGGCCTACCTTGCTGGGTTACAGCGCTCAGGGCGCTTGCAAGTTTGGGTTCTACGAGTACTTCAAGAAGACCTACTCAGATATGGCTGGTCCTGAGAATGCCAGCAAGTACAAGACCCTAATTTACCTTGCAGGGTCTGCTTCTGCTGAGCTAATTGCGGATGTCGCTCTCTGTCCCATGGAGGCTGTCAAGGTCCGTGTCCAGACACAGCCTGGATTTGCTCGTGGGCTGACTGATGGGCTCCCCAAGTTCATCAAAGCTGAGGGTGCTGCTGGGTAAGTAAATCTACCAACTCTTTGAAGAGGTTCATGATTTTCTACGCTTTCCTTGATTATATCCCTAAAAACTTCTACACTGGTTGTTAATGGCAGGCTCTACAAGGGAATTGTTCCTCTCTGGGGTCGCCAGATTCCTTGTAAGTGCATCTCTCCCCATTATGTTACATTATATGTTCTGAATATTGATTCTTACTCCTATGATTGATGCAAAGTTGTGGCCTGCTTTGGAACCAATTAGGGTCCTGCCTGTCTCATAAACTTGCTCATTTGATCTTCTGTAACTATTTATCTATTAACATGTACTCATCCACTGAATACTTCCATACTTTTTTTTCAGATACCATGATGAAGTTCGCTGAACCCTAGAACTAGCAGTGTTCATACAAGCAAGTTGAAATTTTAAGAGCAGTGTTCATACAAGGCCTACAAATCATGTGTTGAACCCTAGAACTAGCAGTTGAAATTTCAGAAACATGGAGGTACGGGAAGGAGGGAGGGAGGCAGGGGGAGGAAGGAAGGGGGGAGGAGACGGAGTGGTTACCTGG
>LR738710.1:839656291-839751664 GCA_902687465.1 Secale cereale
GGCGTCGGGGAGAGGGGGCGAGGGCGTCGGGGGCGAGGGAGAGAGAAGCGTCGGGGAGACAGGGGGAGAGATCTGGCGAGAGGAGGGTGCGGTT
The DNA here is from genome assembly GCA_902687465.1 of Secale cereale. Lineage (NCBI taxonomy): Eukaryota > Viridiplantae > Streptophyta > Magnoliopsida > Poales > Poaceae > Secale > Secale cereale. Next base: position 839,656,386 of record LR738710.1, read on the forward strand.
GTATGTATGTGGGATTACTAATGGCGCACTTCTGCTATGTGCGCCATAAGTATGTGGACACTAATGGCGCACCGCCCTCTGGTGCGCCATTAGTATTGTGAGAAAGCTATATCTTTCACCTAACCCACTACCTAGCAGAACCCCCACACTAGCCCGACTGGTCAGCACTCTGCATACCCACCAGGAGGTCCTGGGTTCGATTCCCAGGCTCCCCAATTTTTTTTTTTGCATTTAAAATGCTGTTTGACACTTATTTGTGTTTAAATATGTTCAAATTTGTTTAAATCATAACAGTAATATTTTTTTATAAAAAAGTAATAATTTTTCTAAAAATATCATCAAATTTGTTATTTGAAAATATTTATGAATATGAAAAAATATCATCAAATTTATTATTTTGAATATATCATGGGTCGGCGGCGGCGGTTGAGTAGGGGATAGCGATCGAGATGGAGGGGGGGTCGAGATCGAGTGTCCATGAAATTTAAAAATATTCATGATAGTTCAAAAAGTGCCCATGAAATACAATCGAGAAATGAAGGGTATGATTTAAATACAATCGATCTTAGCTAGCTATCTGTTCACAATCTTCTTGCCCTTCTTTTTCGCAAATGGAGTTCTTCTGTGGAACGGACGTCCTTTAGGTAGGGTGGTCCTGCTTCTTCTTGTGGTGTAAGCTGCTACTTCATCATCGTCGTCATGTTCGATCCTCGGGTCGCCGTACTTGTCGAAGTCTTGCTCATTGGCTACTCCATCCATTCCGATGATCTTCCTTTTGCCTCTCCTCACGACAACACGACTGGGCTTTGACGGATCGGTAATGAAGAAGCATTGGTCAACTTGGGAAGCCAGTACCCATGGCTCATTTTTCGCGGTGACGTTTGCGCCCGCGGTCTTGGATTTGGCTTCGGGTATAACCATGGTGGTGAAATACCGGTCTTCTTTTAGGACGCTCTTGGCCCATCTGGCACGGAACATCGGGACCTTCTCTCCAGCGTAGCTCAGCTCCCAGATCTCCTCGATCCTTCCGTAGTATCTGTCCTTGTCATTACCGGTGTAGGATTCCATCGTTACCCCGGAGTTCTGATAACCATCGCTCTTCATGTCCTTGGCCTCGGTGTAGAATGTGTAGCCGTTGATATCGTACGCCTCATAGGTCATCAGGTTGTGCTCGGCGCCCTGTGACAAGGCGAATATGAGTTGTTCTTCCGCGGAAGAATCATCATGTAAAGGGTACGACAGAAGCTTCTGCTTGAACCAACGCGTGAAACATGAGTTGTGCTCTTTGATTATATCTCCGTCCGTCCTCTGTTGGCCTCGGTCATTGTATGTCTTCTCAATAAAGGTTTTGTGCTGAACCACCCAAGGATCGACCACGTCTATGTGTTGTAGCGCGACTAGGTTTGCTCTTTCAAAGTCGGCGAGTCGACCCTCGAAGTCGACATGCATTTCGCGGCGACCCTCACGGTGACCCGATCCAGCGAGCCTGTCGAGGTGCCTGTTGACGGGCAGACCAACGGGGTTCTCGATGCTTAGATAATTCGTGCAGTACGAGATGCACTCTTCGGTCAGAAAGCCCCTGGCTATGCTTCCCTCTGGACGTGACATGTTGCGAACGTATCCTTTGATGACACCATTCATCCTTTCGAACGGCATCATGCTGTGCAGGAACGTCGGCCCGAGTTGGATGATATCGTCCACGATATGGACCAGCAGATGCACCATAACGTCGAAGAATGCGGGCGGGAAGTACATCTCAAGCTCGCATAATATCACCACGATCTCTTCCTGTAGCCTTCTGAGTTGCCTCACGCCAACAGACTTCCGAGAGATGACGTCGAAAAAGTTGCATAGGCCAAATAGGGTTTCACGGACGTGCGCGTCCATGATACCACGGATTGCAACTGGAAGTATCTACGTCATCAGCACGTGACAGTCGTGAGACTTCATCCCGATGAACTTCAGCTTCGCCCGGTCTAGGTATCTGCTTATCTTCCCCGCGTAACCGTAAGGAAGTTGTACTCCTACGAGGCAGGTGAAAAACTGCTCGATCTCCTCCTAACTTAGAGTGAAGCACGCGGGAGGGTAGTCATTTCCGGTCTTCTTGGCCTTTTTGCCTTTGCGACGACTTTCCGTGTCCTGCTTCGCCTCATCATCATCATCATCATCATGATCATCATATATAGCGTGAAGCTCCTGCCTGATGCCCATTGATTTCAAGTCTGCCCTTGCTTTCGGCCCATCTTTGGTCCTCTCTGGCATGTTGAGCAGGGTACCAAGCAGACTCTCGCACACGTTCTTCGTGATATGCATTACATCAAGGCTGTGAGGCACACGGTGGATCTTCCAGTACGGCAAGTCCCAGAAAACAGACCTCGTTTTCCATACCTTCAGCAGCGGCTCTGGCGCCTTTCGCTTCTTTCCCGGCTCTGGCGCCTTTTGCTTCTTTCCCGGCAGTGGGCAATCTTTCCAATTTTTCAACAGCTCGTCTATTTCCTCGCCGCTCCTCGTACGCGGGTGTCCTCGGGGTTCGGTTTCACCATCGAACAGATCCTTGCGTTTTCTCCACAGGTCATCGTCGTGAAGCCACCTTCGATGTCCCATGAACACGTTTTCGAAGACCCGGGATCTCTATCTAGCTGGCGATACGTTGTGTCATCCATGCACCTGACGCATCCAGAAAATCCGTGGACCACCAGCCCCGCGACATATCCGTAACCGAGATAGTCGTGCACCGTCGTGAGCAGCGCGGCTCTCATAGGGAAATATTCTTTCTTTGCGGCGTCCCACGTATTGGCTGGCATTTTCCACAGCGTGTCTAGCTCCTCTTTCAGCAGCCCTAGATACAGATTGATGTCGTTCCCTGGTTGTTTTGGTCCTTCAATTAGCATACTCATGTGAATGTACTTCCTCTTCATGCACAACCAGGGGGGAAGGTTGTACATCTACACAAACACAGGCCAGGTGCTATGTGTGCTTCTCTGGCTGCCAAACGGGTTGACTCCATCGGTGCTCGCGCCCAGCACGACGTTCCTTGGATCGTTCCCAAATTCTAGGTCTTCGAAGTTCAACGCTTGCCACTGGCTCGCATCCTTAGGGTGACTCGGCATCTTGTCTTTTTTATCTATCTCCGGATCATTTGCGTCATCTTCTCGCTTCTTCTCCTCCCTATCCGCGTGCCAACGCAGAAGCTTTGCTACCTTAGGGTCCGCGAAATACCGCTGCAGACGAGGAGTGATCGGAAAGTACCACACCACTTTTCGAGGAGCTTTCTTCCTCTTCTTGTATCGAGTGACGCCGCACATCGGACATATGGTAGACTCCGCGTGCTCGTCCCGATAAATGATGCAATTGTTCATGCACACATGGTATTTCACGTGCGGTAAATCCAGAGGACACACGATTTTCTTCGCCTCCTCCAAACTGGTGGGGCACTTGTTCCCCTTGGGAAGACGTTCGTGCCAGAATGACATGTTCTCGTCGAAGCATGCGTCGGTCATTTTGTGTTTTACCTTCATCTCCAGAGCCATGAGCGTTACTTTCAGGCGGGTATCCTCGGGCCTGCATCCTTCATACAATGGAGTAACCGCGTCTAACTCAAGTTGATCCATCTTGGCTTTCTCTCGGGCGGCAGCTCTTGCGTTATCGGTCTGCTTGAGAAGCAGCTCTTGAATATGAGGGTCCTGCACCCAGCCCATCGATGGTTCAGCGTCGTCTGCTCCGCCGGCATCATCATCTTCATGATCATGCCCGTCGTCTGCTCCGGCATCTTCCTCATCATCATGTCCTGCATCTTCTATATGATGACTGTGTACAGCATCACCGTCGTGATCATCTCCTGGGGATTCTTCGTCTTCTCGCCCGCCCGAGCAGCGGTGGTTGTCTTGCTGCCCTTCCTCATTTCTTGCCCGGCCCCCATGGACGACTTCGTAGTCATCTTCATCACCTTGCCACCGATAGCCATCCATGAAACCACGCAAGAGCAGGTGGTCCCGCACCTGCCCGGAATCCGGGTCCGCAATAAGGCTCTTCAGCTTGCATCTTCGACACGGACATCTTATCTCCGTCTCGTTCTTTTGAAGCATCTCGGCCTTCGCGGACCTCAAAAACCTATTCACGATGCCTTCGGTCATCGTGCGCACCATGGTCGCCCTGCGGGGTATAGCAAAACGATATTTTAGAACCAAGAAAAAATTTGCCATGACTTTCCCTAAAAATAGGACAAAAATGAATGCTTAATGCCAAAATTCTCACCGAAACGGAAATGAATCAACATTCCGGGGAAATATTGGCAACTATCGCATTTCAAATACCGGTACACCTCCAAACACAAACACATATGCAACACAACAAACCTATGCAACACCACAAACATACATAGATCTAGCTAGGCCATAAAAGTGCATGTGCACATTGTTGTATGGAGAACAACATAAATATAGCTTCCCCCCATACTTACCTACCAAAACAAGGTAATTTAACCACTTAATTTGAATGAATATATGGTGGAAATGAGGTGAAAAAGAGGAGGGACCCGAGAGGAGAGGAGGTGGAGAGAATGAAGAAGTGGGGGGGGGGAGTGAGTGTGGTAGAGAGGCTGTCCAAAATATCTTGTTGCTGCCCGCATACTAATGGCGCACCAACAACAAATGCGCCATTAGTAATCAAGGTTACTAATGGCGCATTTATAGTTGGTGCGCCATTACAAGTTTTGCAAAAAAACATACTAATGGCGCACTATCGCATAGTGCGCCATTACTAGTTCAAACTAGTAATGGCGCACTCTGGGACAGTGCGCCATTAGTAGTTTTGTAAAAAAAGAATAAAAAATATCATAAAAAAGAGCATTAATGACGCACTTTACTGCAGGTGCGCCATTACTATTTACAACTAGTAATGGTGCACTATGCATGGATGCGCCATTAGTATGTTTGGACAGGCGCGCTAGTTAAAAAAAAACTTCTTGATACTAATGGCGCACTCCGGGCAAGGTGCGCCATTAGTACATCGAACTCTAATGGCGTATCAGTTGCTGGTGCGCCATTACTATATACTAATGGCGCACTTCCTGTCTGGTGCGCCATTAGTATCAATTCCATCTATAGCCCTTTTCCTAGTAGTGTACAACTGAGTACGACGCAGGAGATGGACAAGAACTTCACTGGGAGTTCGATGAAGAACGTGGTCGCATGTATGTGCCATATCCGGACGATCAGTAGTGGTTTCTACTAGGGGCGACCAGGACTTGTGGTTGTGGTATCTTTTCTTGTTTGGATTTCGTCCATAGTTGGACCCTATGTTTTTTTGGCTGAATGTATGCTATTGTATTCATTGTGTGACGTGGCGAGTGTAAGCCAACTATTTTACTCTTTCATCCTTGAACTTTTACATGAGTTGTGCAAAGATACCACACTTGCGATCATTCCATAATGCGCTTATGTCTCTAAGTCATGCCTCGACACGTAGGAGATATAGTCGCATCATGGGCATTACAGCCATGTAATTGCTTTACTTTATCACTATGAGTTAGCGATAGTAGTAGTGGCAATAGATGGCGAGACGACCACAAAGCTACGATGAAGATCATGGTGTCAAGCCTATAACGATGGAAATCATGACGATGCTTTGGAGATGGAGATCAAAAGCACAAGATGATGATGGCCATGTCATATCACATATTTTGATTGCATATGATGTTTATCTTATTATGCTTCTTATTTTGCTTAGAACGGTGGTAGCATTATAAGATGATCCCTTACAAAATTTAAAGGTACAAGTGTTCTCCCTGAGTATGCACCGTTGCGAAAGTTCGTCGTGCTAAGACACCACGTGATGATCGGGTGTGATAAGCTCTACATTCAAATACAACGGGTGTAAGACAGTTTTGCACATGCAGAATACTCGGGTTAAACTTGACAAGCCTAGCATGTACAAACATGGCCTCAGAACATTGGAGACCGAAAGGTCGCGCATGAATCATATAGCAGATATGATCAACATAAGATGTTCACCATTGAAAACTACTGCATCTCACGTGATGATCGGACATGGTTTAATTGATTTGGATTACGTGATCATTTAGGTGATTAGAGGGATGTCTTTCTAAGTGGGAGTTCTTTAGTAATATGATTAATTGAACTTTAATTTATCATGAACTTAGTCCTGATAATTTTTGCATATCTATGTTGTTGTAGATCAATGGCCCGTGCTACCGTTCCCTTGAATTTTAATATGTTCCTAGAGAAAGCTAAGTTGAAATATGATGGTAGCAATTACACGGACTGGGTCCGTAACTTGAGGATTGATACGTCCAAAACGTATCTATAATTTCTGCTTGCTCCATGCCTCTTTTGGGTGATATTGCTATGATATTTATACACTCCCATACACTTTTGATCATATTTGAACTAACCTATTAACTCAGTGCACCCCAGTGCCAGTTTCTGTTTTTTGCTGTTTTTGTATTTCAGGTTTTCCCATTACGAAAACTACCAGAAAAATCCCGGAAAAATTATATAAAAAATCAGTGTTCCAGAAGCTTCCCAGCAGCCAAAGTAGAGCCGGAGGGGGGCCACCAGGGCTCCAGGCGCCCTGGTGGCGCGGCCCCCCTCCTGGTCGCGCCGGGGGGGGCGCCTGGGCCCCCCAGGCCTCCGCTGATGCCCTCCTTTGGCATATATTTAACACGCGTCCCGAAACCCTCGAGACGGGAACCCTTTTTCGCGATCTCATCTCTGTTCCGCCACCGCCGCGCTTCCAAGATCGGGAGCACCAGGAGAACTCTTCCCGGCACCCTGCCGGAGGGGAGGATCACCACCGGGAGTCTCTCCACCACCATGGACGCCTCCCGGATGAGTTGTGAGTAGTCTCCCTTGGACCATGGGTCCATGACCAGTAGCTATGTGATGTTCTCCTCCCCTTCTTGTGCTTCACTAATTAGACCTCGTGAGCTGCCCTACATGATCGAGGCACATATGTAATCCTTATGCTATTGCTATGATGAGTTTGCTGGGATCCGATGGATTGTGAGATTATGTTCAGATTGTGTTTGAGTAATATATTTGATTTACCTCTTTTATATCTATGTTCGTAAGTAATTCTTGCATGTTCTCCATTGCTATTTATTGCTTTGGCCAAGTAGTAGGTAGTGACTCCAAGAAGGAACGTTATGCTTGATTGTGCGTTCATGCCCCTCGATGACTAGCTTGAGTGACAGAAACATGAGTCTAGGGGATGTGCTGTTGCCACAAGGGGGAAACCAACGGTGCTTGTGCCCGCGGGTGCAAGGATTGTTTACTTTACGCAAAGTTCTTTTAATGCAGTTGTCTGTTGCTTTGAGTTTACACTATGGGTGGGACTCGCAACTTAATACCAGCGAGATGTTCTGGATAGATATCTCAAGGTGGATGATTAGTAGTAGATGCAGATGGATTTCGGTCTACTTGCCTTGGCGTACCGCCCATGCTTTGAACCTCTACCTTTCTTGCAACATAGTTAGCATTGGTTTGCGCACATAATTCTGTCAATTGCCCAGCTGTAATTCGTTTACCTCACATAGCTGTTTTATCGTCTTTTGGGAGAGAGACATCACTAGTGAACATCATGGGACCCCGGTCCATATTACCATCACTGATCACATCTGCTATTTACTTTCTGTTTTTACTTACTATTTGCAGCATATCACTATTATCACTTGCGTTTGATCCTTTGTAAACGACAAGGCCGGAGGGATTGACAACCTCTCTGTACTCGTTGGGAGCGAAGTTATTTGTATCTGTGTGCAGGTCCACGTTGATTGCTAATATCTGGCGCCGTTAGCAGTTGACACCTTCTTGTTGAAACCAGGAGTCTCACGGGAAATCGATCCTTGGTATCTTTGCCAAGGGAAAACTTCCGCTACACTGCATCTCAAACCTTCCACTTGGGGTAACCAACGAGGGGCGAGAAGCCATCAAGCAAAGTTTTCTGGCGCCGTTGCCGGGGACTCCACTCTTCAAGATAGGGGAGTTGCACGCTATCTTTTACCTTTGCTTTTAGTCTTGTTAGTTTACCTTTCAGTTTTTGCTTTAGTATCTTTTATCGAAAATCAAAAAAATAGTTATCTTGCTTGCTTGCTGCTATGGGTTCCACCAAAAACACTAAATGGGAGGAGTACACCCCTTCTTCCATCACGCCAATCACCACTGTCGGGATCTACAAAATTAATAAACCTTGTGATTATGTTAGTCTTAATGGAGAGTTATGCCCATGGCATGGTCTTCCAGGAAAAGAGTATGAGCCTCAGTTTAAAGTTGCTCCTATGCTTCCCCAAACTTGGGAAGACGTTCAAACTCTTATAATAGAGAGCAATTCAAACAAAGAAGATGACACTACAATTCTGCTCAATAATGATAAAATTGATTTTGATAATTGTAGTATCTCGGAAGTTGTCACCTTTCTACAAAGAATGGCTAAAGATCCCCACACTAGCACGGTTAACCTTGCCTTCACAGAGCATATCACTAATGCTCTCATCAAAACTAGGGAGGAGAAACTTAGAGTAGAAGCCTCCATACCTAGAAAGCTAGAAGATGGTTGGGATCCTATGATTAAAATTAAGTTGAATAACTTCTCTTGCTATGCATTATGTGATGTTTTGGCTAGTACCTCCATTATGCCCAAAAGAATATATGATATGCTTAAACTGAAACCTTTTGATTCTTGTTCTTTTGGTGTTCGTCTCGTTGATTCTTCCATAAAGAAACCTTTGGGGAGGATCGACGATGTTCTTATCATTGTCAATGACAATTATGTTCCCGTTGATTTTACTATTATGGACATTGAATGTGAACCATCTTGTCCAATTATTTTGGGTCGTCCGTTTCTACGCACCGTTGGTGCTATCATTGACATGAAAGAGGGGAATATAAAATTCCAATTTCCTCTCAAGAAAGGGATGGAACACTTCCCTCGAAAGAAGATTAAGTTACCTTTTGAGTCCGTTATACGGGCTAGCTATTCTTATACTCTTGATAAAAACTTGATCTCTTTGCATTATGCCTAGCTTAAAGGCATAAAAGAAAGCGCTTTTGGGAGGCAGCCCACATGAATAAAATTTTATTTTGCTTTTGTTGTGTCTTGATGTTGTTACTACAGTAGCATCATCATTGTATCTTTGCTTTTCAACTTTGTGCCAAGTGTAGCCTCTGATTGCAAGAAAGTTCAAAAGTTGTGACGTGCTGTCCAGGAAACAGATTCTATCCTTGGATAGAAAAATTCGTATAAAATCACCAGATCATCTTTTTGGTCTGAATTTTTTCGACAGCGTGCTCTATACAATTGTCTTTCGGGCGTCTGTTCTGAGTTTTTTGACTAGAGTTGTAGAAGTGCCCCAAAAAACCATTTACTACCTGCTGTTCTGTTTTTCACAAATTCTGTCCTGTTTTGCCTTTCCCTCATTTTGCAAACCTTGAGCTTGCTTTTTCTTTGCAAAAACCTTTTGGCAATCTTGAGAAACAGTAGACCTTCAATAATATCCTTATTTCCAGCAAGGAACAATTATTTTATTAAGGGTACTAACCTCGCTAATCAGATTATGATGAGTTATGTATGAAGGGAGTTTTCAAGTGTACGAGGGGAGATGATAAAAAGATTCAGGAGTGTCAAACGCTCAAGCTTGGGGATGCCCCCATGCACCCCCAAGAAATATTCAAGGAGACTCAAGCGTCTAAGCTTGGGGATGCCCCCGTGCATCCCCTTCTCCATCCACATTATCAGTTCGTCTTTCGTTCCACTATATTTTTATCACTTCATGTGTTATGTGCTATGCTTGGAGCGTCTTGCTTTTAGTTTCCTTTTTAGTTTTCTTTAGCTTTTCATAACGAGTCGGAACTCAGCTTTCTTTGTGTGGGAGAGAAACACGCTCCACTTCAACCTAGAACACAACATAGAATTTTCATGTCTATCTTTGCTGTGTGTGTTCTTTGTCTTTCAATAGCTACTATCATGCTTAGCTCTTAGTTTTCATGCTTATCTTTTTAAAGAGCTTTTGTTTAGTTGGTTGCTTGAACTCTCTTTAGTTATCATGCTTATCTTATTAAGAGAGTTTGCTTCTGTTGCATTGGTTGATATGTCTATGATAAAAATGCTACGTGCATAATGGTGCTTAGTAGTTCATGTTTTCTTATGGTTAGTCTCAAATAGCTGGGGGTTCCCAATGTGTTATTGGAGTACCAACATGATTTGTTTGCCTATGATGTGGTATGGTTTAGTAATATCTTCCTTCAAGAATTTATTTTGATTGACTTGGCGTATGCTCACGCATATTTAAGACTGTAAAGAAAGTCTGTCAAGCCTTGATGATCTTTTGTTTCTGAGTAGCGATATAACTTCTATGCCTGATTCAATGTTGCTTTGTCGCTCTGCATGATTATGACCGTCATTGCTCTTTTAGTTGGTCGCTCCCAGTCTTTTGCTAACCTCCACCTGTACTAAGCGGACTGACTGCTTGTGCATCCAAAATCCTTTAAACCAGTTACGCCATATGAGTCCACCATACCTTCCTATACATGGTATTTACCTGCCATTCCTAACGGAGACTTTCATGTACCATCTCGAAATTATTCAAAAAAAAGCATTTCTGTTTTGTGCCTCTGTTTTAGTTCATGAGGAAGTAGTAGTTAATTCATGATCTTTTTAAGTTGGACAAGCTTCACCCCGGGATTGCATGTCTAATGTGCAAACCCATAATACGAGAAGGAACTGGCAAAGAGTGCGCCCGGCTCAAAAATAATATAAACAAACAAACCCTCCTTCACGCTTTGTTCATGAGAAATCAGAAAACTTTGGCAGTGATAAACAAAGGAGATTAAGAGGATGTGATCGTCCTCATTCGGGAGCCGTTCCTCGAAACTTGTCCATCTCAAGAAGTGATTGAGTTGTCTGCTAGCATTCGTTGACGAAACATGCATATCCAAAAAAAATTATATTATTACCTCTGTTTTTAAAACCAAGAGCTCTGGTACATGCTTTGTCTTTGTTTCCGACCACGGGTTTTCAACCTTGCCAACAAAAGCCACGGTTCGAGAGTCTCTACCTTCTTTTAAAGCACCAACTACTGAGAGCATGATTGTCATTCTGAGTGTAATGTGCATTGTCCCAAAGTAGCATTGTCTTTTGCATGATTATGATATCGTTTATTCTGAAAGCATTGTATCTAGTCATCACTTAAACCTTGGAGGTGCCCCTGCATTTATGTTTTGCTTCACTAAAGGGGGCAAGCGAGATATCACTTTATCATATTTGCACACCATGCTCATTACAAATCTATTTGATGTTTCAGTATCATGTTGTAAAACTTTCAGTTCTTTGTGATTTTCTCATGAGGCAACTTAATTACTACAGATTCATTGTCTCAGTAAGCTTTTGTCATATGACTATGAAAAATCCTTATATGGTTAATAGCATGTCGCCACATAAATTATTCTTGTTATCATTTACCTACTCGAGGACGAGGAGGAATTAAGCTTGGGGATGTTGATACGTCCAAAACGTATCTATAATTTCTGCTTGCTCCATGCCTCTTTTGGGTGATGTTGCTATGATATTTATACACTTCCATACACTTTTGATCATATTTGGACTAACCTATTAACTCAGTGCACCCCAGTGCCAGTTTTTGTTTTCTGCTGTTTTTGTATTTCAGGTTTTCCCATTACGAAAACTGCCAGAAAAATCCCGAAAAAATTATATAAAAAATCAGCGTTCCAGAAGCTTCCCGGCAGCCAAAGTAGAGCCGGAGGGGGGCCACCAGGGCTCCAGGCGCCCTGGTGGCGCGGCCCCCCTCCTGGCCGCGCCGGGGGGGCGCCTGGCCCCCCAGGCCTCCGCTGATGCCCCCCTTTGGCATATATTTAACACGCGTGCCGAAACCCTCGAGACGGGAACCCTTTTTCACGATCTCATCTCTGTTCCACCGTCGCCGCGCTTCCAAGATCGGGAGCACCAGGAGAACTCTTCCCGGCATCCTGCCGGAGGGGAGGATCACCACCGGGAGTCTCTCCACCACCATGGACGCCTCCCGGATGAGTTGTGAGTAGTCTCCCTTGGACCATGGGTCCATGACCAGTAGCTATGTGATGTTCTCCTCCCCTTCTTGTGCTTCACTAATTAGACCTCGTGAGCTGCCCTACATGATCGAGGCACATATGTAATCCTTATGCTGTTGCTATGATGAGTTTGCTGGGATCCGATGGATTGTGAGATTATGTTCAGATTGTGTTTGAGTAATATATTTGATTTACCTCTTTTATATTTATGTTCGTAAGTAATTCTTGCATGTTCTCCGTTGCTATTTATTGCTTTGGCCAAGTAGTAGGTAGTGACTCCAAGAGGGAACGTTATGCTTGATTGTGGGTTCATGCCCCTCGATGACTAGCTTCTGTGACAGAAACATGAGTCTAGGGGATGTGCTATTGCCACAAGGGGGAAAACAACGGTGCTTGTGCCCGCGGGTGCAAGGATTGTTTACTTTACGCAAAGTTCTTTTAATGCAGTTGTCTGTTGCTTTGAGTTTACACTATGGGTGGGACTCGCAACTTAATACCAGCGAGATGTTCTGGATAGATATCTCAAGGTGGATGATTAGTAGTAGATGCAGATGGATTTCGGTCTACTTGCCTTGGCGTACCGCCCATGCTTTGAACCTCTACCTTTCTTGCAACATAGTTAGCATTGGTTTGCGCACATAATTCTGTCAATTGCCCAGTTGTAATTCGTTTACCTCACATAGCTGTTTTATCGTCTTTTGGGAGAGAGACATCACTAGTGAACATCATGGGACCCCGGTCCATATTACCATCACTGATCACATCTGCTATTTACTTTCTGTTTTTACTTACTATTTGCAGCAATACCTATCACTATTATCACTTGCGTTTGATCCTTTGTAAACGACAAGGCCGGAGGGATTGACAACCTCTCTGTACTCGTTGGGAGCAAAGTTATTTGTATCTGTGTGCAGGTCCACGTTGATTGCTAATATCTGGCGCCGTTAGCAGTTGACACCTTCTTGTTGAAACCAGGAGTCTCAGGGGAAATCGATCCTTGGTATCTTTGCCAAGGGTAAACTTCCGCTACACTGCATCTCAAACCTTCCACTTGGGGTAACCAACGAGGGGCGAGAAGCCATCAAGGATTATCCTCATTGCTGCACAGAAGAATTATGTCCTTGAAGCACCGCTAGGTGACAAGCCTGCTGCAGGAGCAACCCCGGACGTTATGAACGTCTGGCAAGCTCGTTCTGATGACTACACGATAGTTCAGTGTGCCATGCTTTACGGCTTAGAACCGGGACTTCAATGATGTTTTGAACGTCATGGAGCATATGAGATGTTCCAGGAGTTGAAGTTAATATTTCAAGCGAATGCCCGGATTGAGAAATATGAAATTTCCAATAAGTTCTACAGCTGCAAGATGGAGGAGAACAGTTCTATCAGTGAACACTTGCTCAGAATGTCTGGGTACCATAATCATATGACTCAACTTGGATGCAAAGTTGACGACGATAGTGTTATTGATAGAGTTCTTAAATCACTGCCACCAAGCTATAAAGGCTTCGTGATGAACTATAACATGCAAGGGATGCAGAAGACAATTCCCGAGCTCTTCGCTATGCTCAAAGCTGCGGAGATAGAAATCAAAAAGGAGCATCAAGTGTTGATGGTTAACAAGACCACTAGTTTCAAGAAAAAGGGCAAGGGAAAGAAGGGGAACTTCAAGAAGAATAGCAAGACAGTTGCTACTCCCACGAAGAAACCCAAGTCTGGAGCCAAGCCTGAAACTGAGTGCTTCTACTGCAAAGGGACCGGACACTAGAAGCGGAAATGCCCCAAGTATTTGGCGGATAAGAAGGATGGCAAAGTGAACAAAGGTATATGTGATATACATGTTATTGATGTGTACCTTACTAATGCTCGTAGTAGCACCTTGGTATTTGATACTGGTTCGGTTGCTAATATTTGTAACTCGAAATAGGGGCTACGGATTAAACGAAGATTAGCTAAGGACGAGGTGGCAATGCGCGTGGGAAATGGTTCCAAAGTCGATGTGATCGTCGTCGGCACGCTACCTCTACATCTACCTTCAGGATTAGTTTTAGACCTGAATAATTGTTATTTGGTGCCAGCGTTAAGCATGAACATTATATCTGGATCTTGTTTATTGTGAGACGGTTATTCATTTAAATCTGAGAATAATGGTTGTTCTATTTATATGAAATATCTTTTATGGTCATGCACCCTTGAAGAGTGGTCTATTCTTATTGGATCTCGATCGTAGTGATACACATATTCATAATATTGAAGCCAAAAGATGCAAGGTTAATAATGATAGTGCAACTTATTTGTGGCACTGCCATTTAGGTCATATTGGTGTAAAACGCATGAAGAAACTCCATACTGATGGACTTTTGGAATCACTTGATTATGAATCATTTGGTGCTTGCGAACCATGCCTCATGGGCAAGATGATTGATGACCCACAAGTGTAGGGGATCTATCGTAGTCCTTTCGATAAGTAAGAGTGTCGAACCCAACGAGGAGCAGAAGGAAATGATAGGCAGTTTTCAGTAAGGTATTTTCTGCAAGCACTGAAATTATCGGTAACAGATAGTTTGGTGATAAGATAATTGGTAGCAAGTAACAAATAGTAAAAGTAAATAAGGTGCAGCAAGATGGCCCAATCCTTTTTGTAGCAAAGGACAAGCCTGGAAAACTCTTATATGAAGGAAAGCGCTCCCGAGGACACATGGGAATTATCGTCATGCTAGTTTTCATCACGTTCATATGATTCGCGTTCGTTACTTTGGTAATTTGGTATGTGGGTGGACCGGTGCTTGGGTGCTGCCCTTATTTGGACAAGCATCCCACTTATGATTAACCTCTATTGCAGGCATCCGCAACTACAAAAGAAGTATTAAGGTAAACCTAACCATAGCATGAAACATATGGATCCAAATCAGCCCCTTACGAAGCAACGTATAAAATAGGGTTTAAGCTTCTGTCACTCTAGCAACCCATCATCTACTTATTACTTCCCAATGCCTTCCTCTAGGCCCAAACAATGGTGAAGTGTCATGTAGTCGACGTTCACATGACACCACTAGAGGAAAGACAACATACATCTCATCAAAATATCGAACGAATACCAAATTCACATGACTACTTATAGGAAGACTTCTCCCATGTCCTCAGGAACAAACGTAACTACTCACAAGACATCTTATTGTTCATGATCAGAGGGGTATTAATATGCATAATGGATCTGAACATATGATCTTCCACCAAGTAAACCAACTAGCATCAACTATAAGGAGTAATCAACACTACTAGCAACCTACATGTACCAATCCGAGGTTTTGGTGCAAAGATTGGATACAAGAGATGAACTAGGGTTTGAGAGTAGATGGTGCTGGTGAAGATGTTGATGAAGATAACCCTCCCCAAGATGGGAGAGTTGTTGGTGATGATGGCGGTGACGATTTCCCCCTCCAGGAGGGAAGTATCCCTTGAAGAACAGCTCCGCCGGAGCCCTAGATTGGTTTCGCCAAGGTTCCGCCTCGAGACGGCGGCGTCTGGTCCCGAAAGCCTCCTTCTGATTTTTCCAGGTCAAAACACCTCATATAGGAGAAGATGGGAATCGGGGGGTCACCGGCTAGCCCACGAGGCAGGGGGCGTGCCCAGGGGGAGGCGCGCCCCCCACCCTCGTGGATAGGTGGTGGCCCCCCTGGCAGATCTCTTTCGCCAGATATTTTTTATATTTTTTGAAACGGTGTTTCATGGAGTTTCAGAGCTTTTTGAGTTGTGTGGAATAGGTCTCCAATGTTTTCTCCTTTTCCAGCCCAGAATTCTAGCTGCCAGCATTCTCGCTCTTCATGTAAACCTTGTAAAATAAGAGAGAAAAGGCATAAGTATTATGACATAACATGTAATAACAGCCCATAGTGCAATAAATATCAACATAAAAGCATGATGCAAAATGGACGTATCAATAACTAAGACTCCGTTCTCCGGAACAATGGAGCGAGCAACTGATCTGGTGGAAATCATACATACTGATGTATGTGGACCAATGAGTGTTGAGGCTCGCGGCGGGTATCGTTATTTTCTGACCTTCACTAATGATTTGAGCAGATATGGGTATATCTATTTGATGAAACACAAGTCTGAAACATTTGAAAAGGTCAAAGAATTTCAGAGTGAGGTAGAGAATCATCGTAACAAGAAAATAAAGTTTCTACGATCTGATCGTGGAAGCCGAATATTTGAGTTACGAGTTTGGTCTTTTTTGAAACAATGTGGAATAGTTTCACAACTCACGCCACCCAGAACGCCATAGCGTAATGGTGTGTCCGAACGTCATAACCGTACTTTATTAGATATGGTGCGATCTATGATGTCTCTTACCGATTTACCACTATCGTTTTGGGGTTATGCTTTAGAGACAACTGCATTCACGTTAAATAGGGCACCATCTAAATCCGTTGAGACGACGCCTTATGAACTATGGTTTGGCAAGAAACCAAAGTTGTCGTTTCTTAAAGTTTGGGGCTGCGATGCTTATGTTAAAAAGCTTCAACCTGATAAGCTTGAACCCAAGTCGGAGAAATGTGTCTTCATAGGATACCCAAAGGAAACTGTTGGGTACACCTTCTATCACAGATCCGAAGGCAAGATATTCGTTGCTAAGAATGGATCCTTTCTAGAGAAGGAGTTTCTCTCGAAAGAAGTGAGTGGGAGGAAAGTAGAACTTGATGAGGTAATTGTACCTTCTCCCGAATTGGAAAGTGGTACATCACAGAAGCTAGTTCCAGTGATTCCTACACCAATGAGTGAGAAAGCTAATGATGATGATCATGAAACTTCGGATCAAGTTACTACTGAACCTCGTAGGTCAACCAGAGTACGTTTCGCACCAGAGTGGTATGGCAACCCAGTTCTAGAAGTCATGTTACTAGACCATGATGAACCTACGAACTATGAGGAAGCAATGATGAGCCCAGATTCTGCAAAATGGCTTGAGGCCATGAAATATGCGATGGGATCCATGTATGAGAACAAAGTGTGGACTTTGGTTCACTTGCCCGATGATCGGCAAGCCATTGAAAATAAATGGATCTTCAAGAGGAATACCAACTCCGGCGGTAATGTTACTGTCTACAAAGCTCGACTTGTTGCGAAAGGTTTTCGGCAAGTTCAAGGAGTTGACTACGATGAGACTTTCTCACCCGTAGCGGTGCTCAAGTCTGTCCGAATCATGTTAGCAATTGCCGCATTTTATGATTATGAAATCTGGCATATGGATGACAAAACTGCATTCCTGAATGGATATCTCAAAGAGGAGTTGTATATGATGCAACCAGAAGGTTTTGTCGATCCTAAAGGTGCTAACAAAGTGTGCAAGCTCCAGCGATCCATCTATGGACTGGTGTAAGCATCTTGGAGTTGGAATATACGCTTTGATGAGGTGATCAAAGCATATGGTTTTATACAGACTTTTGGAGAAGCCTGTATTTATAAGAAAGTGAGTGGGAGCTCTGTAGCATTTCTGATATTATATGTAGATGACATATTGTTGATTGGAAATGATACAGAAATTCTGGATGGCATAAAAGGATACTTGAATAAGAATTTTTCAATGAAAGACCTCGACGAAACTGCTTATATATTAGGTATTAAGATCTATAGAGATAGATCAAGACGCTTAATTGGACTTTCACAAAGCACATACCTTGATAAAGTTTTGAAGAAGTTCAAAATTGATTAGTCGAAGAAAGGGTTTTTGCATGTGTTAAAAGGTGTGATGTTGAGTAAGACTCAATGCCCGACCACTACGGAAGATAGAGAGAAAATGAAAGTCATTCCCTATGCCTCAGCCATAGGATATGTCATGTATGCAATGCTATGTACCAGACCTGATCTGTGCCTTGCTATAAGTCTAGTAGGGAGGTACCAAAGTAATCCAGGAGTGGATCACTGAACAGTGGTCAAGAAAATCCTGAAGTACCTGAAAAGGACAAAGGATATGTTTCTCGTTTATGGAGGTGACAAAGAGCTCATCGTAAACGGTTATGTCGATTCAAGCTTTGACACTGATCCGGATGACTCTAAGTCACAAACCAGATATGTATTTTTATTGAACGGTGGAGCTGTCAGTTGGTGCAGTTCCAAGCAGAGCGTCATGACGGGATCTACGTGTGAAGCGGAGTACATAGCTGCTTCGGAAGCAGCAAATGAAGGAGTCTGGATGAAGGAGTTCATATCCGATCTAGGTGTAACACCTAGTGCATCGGGTCCAATGAAAATCTTTTGTGACAGCACTGGAGCAATAGCCTTGGCGAAGGAATCCAGGTTTCACAAGAGAACAAAGCACATCAAGAGACGCTTCAATTCCATCTGCGATCAAGTCAAGGAGGGAGACATAGAAATTTGCAATATACATACGGATCTGAATGTTGCAGACCCATTGACTAAGCCTCTTCCACGAGCAAAACATGATCAGCACCAAGACTCCATGGGTGTTAGAATCATTACTATGTAATCTAGATTATTGACTCTAGTTCAAGTGGGAGACTGAAGGAAATATGACCTAGAGGCAATAATAAAGTTGTTATTTGTATTTCCTTATATCATGATAAATGTTTATTTTTCATGCTAGAATTGTATTAACCGAAAACTTAGTACATGTGTGAATACATAGACAAAACAGAGTGTCCCTAGTATGCCTCTACTAGACTAGCTCATTGATCAAAGATGGTTATGTTTCCTAGCCATAGACATGAGTTGTCATTTGATCAATGGGATCACATCATTAGGAGAATGATGTCATGGACAAGACCCATCCGTTAGCTTAGCAACTTGATCGTTTAGTTTTACTGCTATTGCTTTCTTCATAACTTATACATGTTCCTATGACTATGAGATTGTGCAACTCCCGAATACCGGAGGAACGTCTTGTGTTCTATCAAACGTCACAACGTAACTGGGTGATTATAAAGATGCTCTATAGGTGTCTCCGAAGGTGTTTGTGGTGTTGGCATAGATCAAGAATAGGATTTGTCACTCCGAGTGTCGGAGAGGTATCTCTGGGCCCTCTCGGTCATACAGATCATAATAAGCCTTGCAAGCAAATGACTAATGAGTTAGTCACGAGATGATGTATTACGGAACGATTAAAGATACTTGCCGGTAACGAGATTAACTAGGTATAGTGATACCGACGATCGAATCTCGGGCAAGTAACATACCGATGACAAAGGGAACGATGTACGTTGTTATGCGGTTTAATCGATAAAGATCTTCGTAGAATATGTAGGAACCAATATGGACATCCAGGTTCCGCTATTGGTTATTGACCGAAGATGAGTCTCGGTCATGTCTGCATAGTTCTCGAACCCATAGGGTCCGCACGCTTAACGTTCGATGACGATCGGTATTATGAGTTTATGAGTTTTGATGTACCGAAGGTAGTTCGGAGTCCCGAATGAGATCACGGACATGACGAGGAGTCTCTGAATGTCCGAGACATAAATATTGATATATTGAACGACTATATTCGGACACCGGAAGTGTTCCGGGTGTTATCAGATAAAACTAGAGTGCCGGAAGGGTTACCGGAACCCCCCGAAGGAGTATGGGTCATAGTGGGCCATAAGGGAATGAGAGAGGCAGCCCACTAGGGCTGGCCGCCCCCGTAGGGAATCCTAGTTGGACTAGGAGTGGGGGGGGAGGCGCCCCTCTCCTTCCTTCTCCCCCTCCTTCTTCCTTTCCTACTCCTAGTAGGAATAGGAAAGGGGATTCCTACTCCTACTAGGAGTAGGAATCCTACTCCTGGCGCGCCCTATAGGGCCGGCCGGCCCTCCCCCCATGCTCCTTTATATACGGGGGCAGGGGGGCACCCAAGGACATACAAGCAACATTGTTTTAGCCGTGTGCGGTGCCCCCCTCCACAGAAACACACCTCGGTCATATCGTTGTAGTGCTTAGGCAAAGCCCTGCGCCGGTAGCTTCGTCATCTCCGTCACCACGCCGTCGTGCTGGCGAAACTCTCCCGTGAAGCTCAACTGGATCAAGAGCTCGTGGGACATCATCGAGCTGAACTTGTGCTGAACGCGGAGGTGCCGTACGTTCGGTGCTTGGATTGGTTGGATAGCGAAGACGTTCGACTACATCAACCACGTCACTAGATGCTTCCGCTTCCGGTCTACGAGGGTACGTAGACACACTCTCCACTCTCGTTGCTATGCATATAGTAGATAGATCTTGCGTGATCGTAGGGATTTTTTTGAAATACTACGTTCCCCAACATAATTTATGAAGTATTCATGCCATGATTACAACAATTCTATATGGTTTTGGTATGATTTAAATGGAATTAACTTGGACTGATGTTGTCTCAGAAGAACTACCGTGGTGTTGTTTTTTGTGCAGAAATAAAGTTCTTCAAATGCAACGAAACTTTTTGACATTTTTTTTTGAACAAAAGAGACACTAGAAGCTTCATGGGAGGACTAGAAGGTGAAGGAGGTGAGCACTACCCACCAGGGCACGCCAAGTGCCTTGGCCGTGGGTTGATGGGTAGTGGGCACCTCGTGGCCCATCTGGACGTGAGCTAGACGCCAAAAATCCTATAAATATAGAAACCCCTAGAAATAACCCTAGATGAGAAGCTCCGCCGCCGCAGGACTCCGTAGCCACGAAAAACCAATGTAGACCCTGTTCCGGCATCCTGCCGGAGGGGGAAATCATCACCAGATGCCATCTTTATCATCCCGGCGCCCCCATGATGAGGAGGGAGTAGTCCACCCTCGGGGCTGAGGGTTTGTACTAGTAGCTATGTATTTGATCTCCCTCCCTCTCTCTCTCTGTCGTGTTCTTGATTTGACACGATCTTGATGTATCGCCAGCTTTGTTAATATAGTTGGATCATATGGTGTTTCCCCTCTCTATCTTGTTATGATTAATTGAGTTTTACCTTTGAGATTTCATTATTATCGGATTGAATACTTTTATGAATTTGAGAACACTTGATGTATGTTTTGGCACTCAACTCGTGGATTCCCGAGGTGACATTGTGGTAATCTATGCTTAGGGGTCGATGCACGTTTTCGTCTTTGTTTCTCTAGTAGAAATCTTGGGGCACTCTTTGAAGTTCTTTGTGTTGGATTAAGTATTATGAATCTGATTTTTTTTTATCCATATCGTATAATCAACTCACGGATACTCGTGGTGACATTGGAGTATCTAGGTGACATTAGAGTTGGTTGACGTGCATCATATGGTGTTATTTTAGTACGGACTCTTAGGCTGCTTGTGACACTTATATGGATAGCTCGATAGATCGATGGGAAATGATAACTTTGAGGTGGTTTCGTACCCTACACACAATTTTGTCGTATGTTCTCCGCTAGATAAGAACTTTGGAATGATTCTTCACCGCATGTTGAGGGATTGTTGTGTGATCCAATTATATTAGCATTTTTGAGAGATTGCATAGTGAAAGTATGAACCATATGCCTCATTTTCAAGCATTGCAATAGCGTTCTTTTGTTATTTGCTAGCTTGCTGTTTTTATTGTTCCTATTAGAAAATTCAATATCTACTATTATTACTACACTTGTATCACCATCTTTTTGCCGAATTAGTGCATCTATACAATTTATCATTGTATTTGGTGTGTTGGGGACACACGAGACTCTTTGTTATTTGGTTGCAGTGTTGTTGAGAGACACCATCTTCACCCTACGCCTTCCACGGATTGATAAATTTTAGGTCATCCACGTGAGGAAACTAGATATTGTCCTACAAAACTCTCCGTTTGGAGGCCCAACACGAGTCTACAAGAACAAATTGTGTAGTAGACATCAATGGGCGGCGGCATCGGGGCGGGAGGCGGGAAACGGAAGCCGGCGGAAGTGCTTCGCGCCAACCAAAAGGGGATCCGACAAAATCGGGTGGATCCCGCACATATGGAGGAATTGGACTCCCGAATGCGGGTCGCACAAAAATAATTCCGGGGCGGCCCGATTTGACGGATTTGCTCTGGCCGGGGATACGGATGGACCCCCAAACCGGCGGTTATTATAGCGAACGGTCCGGTTTGCGGGATCTGCTAAGAGATGCTCTTAGACCGGATTGCTTTTTTCTTCTTCCCATTTTCTCTTTGGAGTCCTGTTTGTAAAAATTAAGGGGCTGTCTGTGAACCTTTATTTTATTTGGGTCCTGCTGTAAACTGCACAGTGTCACCGCTCTACGTTTAATGCAACTCTGGTTATTTGGGACGCTTCTCCCGTTCGAAAAAAAATGGAAACCAAACTTCCTGGCGGCTAGGTCTCCCAAATCCGTGGCCGCCTGAACTCGGCAGCCAAGCAGCCATGGCTTCCCACCCGCCGCCGCCGCCGCCGGAGCACCCTATACCACCCGCTCCCACCACGATAAGTGCCCTCGACGACGACCAGCTCCGAGAGATCTTCCTCCGCCTCCCGGACCTCCCCAGCCTCGCCTCCGCCGCCTTCACCTGCCGCACCTTCCTCGGCGCCGTCCGTTCGTCCCGCGCCTTTCGCCGCAGCTTCCGTGCGCTCCACGCGCCCCCGCTCCTCGCTCTCTTCCTCACACCCTACATGCGCACGGTACCTACCTTCCCCGTCTCACGCCCTCCCACTGCCGCCAGATTCAGTCCCCTCCGAGACGACGACGCTTCCGAGTGGGGGGTTGATTTCTCCGATCCTTCGATTGCGTACGATGAAGGCTTCATCGCTCTCCAACATCGGAGCACCAAGCAGGAAGTTTACTACAACCCCCAAACGATGGCTCTGTTTCTCCACCCCAAGGAGCACCATGACATGCCTGACGGCACCACCCTTGAGTTCCACACACTCTCCCCCGGAGAGGATCAGAGGCCGCCCCGTGTGGTCTCTGTCCGTCATGACTACTCGCGGCCTTGGGCACGCGTCGCCGTCTTCTCATCGGACACCATGGAGTGGCAGATTTTCCCGGAGACCGCCGCGCTGCTGCCTGAGGGATTCAGGGGTACAACCCGCACGCTGGTGGATGGGTTTATCTGTTGGCAATGCGAGTCTGTGGGCGGGGCATCTCTCAGCGAGTACATTTTAGTGCTCAACACAGATACCTTTCAGTTCTCTCTAATAGATCTGCCGCCGCCCTTGAGAGTGGTATACCCAGAATTTAAGATTGGTCAGACCAAGGATGGGAGGCTTTGTATCGTAAATGAGAAGGAATGCACAATTTCTGTTTGGATCTTGACAGACAGTGATGACGGCGTCCAGCGATTTGTGCTGCACAATACGTTTCTGTTGCACTCTAGCTTTATGGAGGTCACCAACTGTTCAGTGGAAGATACAATCTCAGTGCGGCTTATGACAGTTTTCAGTGGTTTTGTGTACCTTTCTATTTCCCCCTGGAAGAATTCCATGGGTCAGTACAAATCCCCTGAGTGGTTCCTGTCTTTCTCTCTGGAAACAGCGGAGCTGAACCAGCATTTTAAGAATAGAGAGCAACTTCTCTGCCCTGTCCATCCCTACTTGGCCTGGCCTCCTTTGGTATGCAGCATGGTGAGCCTACTCTTGTGTGACCGTGGTGCTAAGTACTCCTTTTATGTTTGGTCCATTGATTGCATGCAATGAAGTTTCCTGAGAGGATTGGATTGTTGTAATGCTGTGAATATATGCTATCGGTTTTAGTCCAAGTAACATGTCTTATTTACATAACTCATAGTAGCGGAACTGACAATGCTATTCCCATTCCTTAAAAAAAAACAGCAGACAGCCTCAACTACTTGTACATTACTACATGGATGCAAAATTGTCAACTTATAGCATGAGGATTTCTGTAGATTATAGTATATCATTATGATATGAAGCTCCACAAACATAATGTATAACTAGTATTCCCTCTGTTCCTAAATACTAAGTCTTTTTAGAGATTCCACCGCAAACTACATACGGATGTATATAGACATATTTTAGAGTGTAGATTCAATCATTTTGCTCTGTATGTAGCCCATAGTGGAATCTCTAAAAAGACATATATTTAGGAACGGAGGAAGTATATGAATAGCATAGCTAGATTTGTCAAAAGTGTTCAAATATTTGGAGGGTTTCTGCAAATTATATGGTAGCATCATCATAATGTTCCACACACATGATCCATAACCAATATATCAATAGATAGAATTTTCAGTATAAGTTCAAATAGTTGGATATCCCTCTTAGCGACGCGCCATACCGGAACCCAAGTGTGGTGTTAAATGGTCAAGGGCCAGGCCGTCACCCCCTTGGTGGCATGTCATATCTTGATCTGGATACGATGATAAGTTAGCAAGTATCGGGTCGTCGCATCCTTAGTAGTGCGCTGCATCGACGCCCAAGTGTAGTGAAAAATAAGTAAGTGTCTTCGCATTTGACTCAGACGAGTGCGAAGGGCAAGGAAGCTAGCAGAGCCTAGCATGATCTGATTAGGTAGCTAGACCCCAGGGTCCCTGGTAGGTAAGTTAGAGGAACTAGTTGATTCAGTGGTGAGGAGAGGTGTTGGTATCCTATGTGTCCGAGAAACCAAATGGAAGGGACAGAAGGGTAAGAGATGGAGCATATTGGCTTCAAGTTGTGGTACACAGGGACAACTACAAACATGAATGGAGTAGGCATCCTCATCAACTAGAGCCTCAATGATGGAGTGGCAGATGTCAAGATGCAAGGGGTCGAGATTATCCTAGTCAAGAATGGAGTAGGCATTCTCAAGTTATCATGCCCTACAAATAGGCCCCATTGAGAGCACCAGGAGGCAGTTCTGGGAAGGCCTGGAGACATAGTTAGGAGTGTACCTATTGGTGAGAAGCTCTTCGGAGGAGGAGACCTCAATGGCCACGTGGGTACATGTAACACATGTTTTGAAGGGGTGCATGGGGCTTTGGCTATGGCAGTAGGAATCAAGAAGGAGAGGATGTCTTAAACTTCGCTCTAGCCTAAGACATGATCGTAGCTAACACCCTCTTTAACAAGAGAGAATCCCATCCCATCTAGTGACTTTTTGTAGTGGTCAACACTCTAGCCAGATTGATTTCATCCTCCCGAGAAGAGAAGACATGTGTACTTGCCTAGATTGTAAGGTGATACCTGGAGAGAGTGTTGTCCCTCAACATAAGCTTGTGGTCGTCGACTTTCACTTTTGTATTCGTTCCAGCACGACAAAGTGACTAGATCAAAGTGGTGGTAGCTCAAGGAGGAGGCAACCCGAGCTTTCAAGAAAAGGGTTATTAAGGAGGGCCCTTTTGGAGGAAGGAGGTTATACAAACAAAAAGATGGTGACTTGCGTTTGCAAAGTGACTTTCGGGAGTTTGTGGTGACCAGGGGAAGTAGAAGTGAAGCTAAAGATACCTAGTGGTGGAACAATGATGTCTAGAAGCCTACTAAGGAGAAGAAAGACTGTTTCAGACACTTAACCTTTGGATATGAATGCTAACAAGTGAAAACATTGAGAAGTACAAGGTGGCAAAGAAGACCACAAAGCGAGCTGTGAGTGAAGTAAGGGGTCGGGCGTATGAGAGCCTCTACCGGCGGTTAGACATGAAGGAAGGTGAAAGGGACATTTATAAGATGGCCAAGATTTAAGAGAGGAAGACGAAACGAATTGGCTCGTGGTAAAGGGCGAGGAGGTCAAGCATAGATGGCAGGAGTATTTTGACAAGCTTTCAATGGAGAGAATGAGAGCTCTACCATTGAGCTGGATGACTCCTTTGATGATACAAACATGCTTTTCATGCAATGGATCTAGGAGTCTGAGGTCAGGGAGGCTTTAAAAAGGATGAAGAGGTCTGGGTAGGCCTTGTGGACATAGCGGTAGTATGGCTAACTAAGCTTTTCAACCTCAATTTTTTGGCAAACAAGATGCCCGAAGAATGGAGGTAGAGTATATTAGTACCAATCTTCATGAACAAGGGAGATGTTCAAAGTTGTACTAATTAGTTAATTACCATTGATTAAGTTGATGAGCCATACAATGAAGCTATGGGAGAGTCATTGAGCGCCGATTAAGAAGAATAACAAGCGTGACCGAAAATCTGTTTGGTTTCATGCTTGGGAAGTCGACCATGGAAGCCATTTTCCTGGTATAACTACTTATGGAGAGATACATGGAGCAAAAGGACCTGCATATGGTGTTCATTCACTTAGAGAAGGTCCACGATAGGATGTTGTAGAATGTCATGTGATGGGCCTTAGAGAAACACAAAGTACATTACTCTCATCAAGGACATGTACGATAATGTTGTGACTGTTACAGTATATGTGGGTTGTCTAGCCTTTTTCATCAGTTCGTACTTTTGGTTGCGTTGGCTAGTGCATGAAGCTTAACATGGTATTAGAGCTAAGGTCTTGAGTTCAAATCCTGGCTTTTGCAATTTATCTAAAAAATTGCTGCTGCCTCCCTTTGTGTCCACTTATAGGCCTCTTGAGTCATACGTGAGTTCCGCGCCGTCGCTCTCTTCCGGTTGCACGTGTTAACTTGTCTTCCCCGTCACATGTGAGAGGGGGTGTTACAGTATGTGTGGATTGTCTAGCCTTTTCCATCAGTTAGTACTTTTGGTTGTGTTGGCTAGTGCATGAAGCTTAACAGTGACAAGTGTTCTAACAATTGATGGTGACACTGGTGACTTTCCAATTAAAATAGGACTGCACCATGATCAACTTTGAGCCCTTATCTTTTTGCTTTGGCGATGTATGAGGTCACAAGGGATATGCAAAGATATATCCCATGGTGTATGCTCTTTGCGGATGATGTGGTGCTAGTCAACGATAGTTGGACAGGGGTTAATAGAAAGTAAGAGCTGTGGAGACAGACTATGGAATTGAAAGGCTTTAGGCTTAGGCCCTGTTTGTTTCGGATTCTGGGACCAGATTCAGCTTTGCCAGTGAAGCTGAATCTAGAATCTGAAACAAACAGCTATTTGAAATCAGCTTTGTCAGTGAAGCTGAATATGGATTTGGGCTATTTTTAGTGCAATTTCCTGAAGCACCTCAAAGTGTACTTCGGTGGTGAAGCTGATTCGCACCAGTGAAGCGAATCCACATATGATTAAAATCTAAGCAAAGCTGAAACAAACAGGGCCTTAGTACCACTAAAAGTCATAAAACTGAGTACATGAGGTGCGGTTTCAGTACTAGTAGGCATGTGGAGTAGGTTAGCCTTGGTGGGCAGGTGGTACCTCACAAGGACACCTTTCAATATTTGGGGTCAATGCTGCAGAAGGATGGTGATATCGATGAAGATATGAGTCATTGAATCAAAGCTGGATGGATGAAATGATGCCAAGCTTCTGGCGTTCTCCGTGACAAGAAAGTGCTGCAAAAGCTAAAAGGCAAGTTCTATAGGACGGTGATTCGATCTGTGATGTTGTATGGCGTTGAATGTCGGCCAACTAAAAGGCAACATGTCCAACAGTTTGGTGTAGCAGAGATGCACATGTTGAGATAGATGTGTGACCACACAAGAATGGATCGGGTCCGGAATGATGAGATACGTGATAAAGTTGCGGTAGCACCGAGCCACCGATTGAAGAGAAGCTTGTCCAACATCGTCTGAGATGGTTTGGGCATATACATCGCAAGCTTCTTGTAGCGCCAGTGCATAGCAGATGGTTAGAGCGTGCTGATAATGTCAAGAGTGGTCGGGGTAGACCGAACTTGACATGAGAGGAATCTACATGGAGAGACCTAAAGGATTGGAATATCATCAAAGAACTAGCCATGGACATGGATGCGTGGAAGTTAGCTATCCATGTGCCAGAATAATGAGTTGGTTTCGAGATCTTATGGGTTTCAACTCTAGCCTACCCCAACTTGTTTTGGACTTAAAGGCTTTGTTGTTGTTGTTGTTTATATATTTGGACTTGCATAAGCTATATTCTCAATGCTAAGTAACATTTTGTTTTTCTTTATGCATTTTCTTCCTCCTTTTGCATTTTGTTATCTTCTACTTCAGCTTTAAATTTACATCTTATTTAATGATTATTTGTTGCATAATTTGATGGCAGTGAGAACTGAGCATCATTCAAGCTTTGACTTCAACTGTTACTCTGTTAGATAGTACAGGCGGTTATCCCTATGGCACTATCTAACCTCTTGCATGTTTTTAGAGGGATGCAAAATATATGTGTTCTCTAGATGCATGTATATTATAGTAGTTAATCCATCTAGAGTCCAAATAGGCCAGATTTTCAAAAACGAGCGTCCAGAAACAGTCAACATCTTCCAATCTGTTTCCAAAACAGCGAACATATTCAACTTTGTATCTTTTTCTCTTGAACCCAGTTATGTATGTGTTTTTTTACCATTGAATCTTAACTGATCATTTTTCTTCTTAATCTTAACCGTTTTTTCTATTGTTCACTAAAATAAAAAGTATAGTTAGATAAATTCCAATTGGATAGATGAGTTTGTTATCCTATATATATTGGTTTGGTTTCTAATTAGGGGTGTAAAAGCCGATTAAACATGCACCGTTCATTAACCTTGTATAACGTTAATATTTCTTTTTTATTCCAGAATTAGTTTGATTCAAAATGTTCTAGATGGCAGCGACGCATGTTGGTCTAATTTCACTTTCGTTGCTTCTGCAAAAGCTAGATAAAATTATCTGTATCGGTAGAATCTATTGCCTAGCACATATTTGTCTATACAAACACTTGAATTCCTTTTTGCACTGAATTTCCTTTTTCCACAGGAAGATTCAGAATCTGAAGTTACTGGAAACATTTTGGGGGATGTTGGTCCTGAGGGCACAGAAACAACTTCATCTGTCCTCATAACAGCATTACGCTCATTCAAAGAAGCTTTGGTTAAGGATGGTGAAGCAACTGTTGCAGAGATAGATGCCTTCCTACTTTGTATTGACGCTGAGGATGAGAAGAACTCTCTTGTGAGGAAAATCACTGCTTTAGATGAACTGTTGATAACTGTGAGAGATCGTGTCTTGAGGGTAGGTGCAGACTCTGTATTCTACGGACAGAAGACAGAAACAGAGAGCTGGTGGGAAATGTGCAAGGGGAAGTTACGGAGAGCTTTCTTCTTCGCTAGCTGAATAAGCCTATCAGGAGTAAGTGAGCTCTTGCTGTAATGCTTTGGTACTTCAGTTTTTAGATGCTGCGATGACGGTATGCACTAAAGGCCTGTTCGGCATCCCTCCGACTCCACGCTCTCGCTCCCGGAGCTGGCGGAGCTGAAGGTAAAAAGTACGGAGCGGGGGAACAGGTGCTCCGCAGATCCTTGAATTTCAGGGAGCAGTGGATTGCCGAACAGCCCCTAAGTTTCATGTATGTTAATTGAACCGGTAATGACTGTAGCTTCATCAGTAGTTTCATGTATGTTAATTGAACCGGTAATGACTGTAACATCATCAGCAGTTTCATGTATGTTAATTGAACCGGTAATGACTGTAACATCATCAGTATTCAGTATGGCTGGTTGGTAGAAGACTAAGCCTTGAGTTCCATCTACTGGTGCGTCATTTCACAGATGACCCTTACCTAGAAACTGTACATGCTCACAAGTGCTTCATATTTCTGCCTTTGTCTAATCGATTATGTGCACCTTTTTTTTTCATCTGTTGGTTTTTTTCACTTAGGGCATGTTCAATGCCTGGTTGCTTGGACGGGCGCTTAAGGAAATTAAGAAAAGAATAATCACGTAGCAGCGGCCGTTAGCGTCCTGTCCTCCATCGCCAGCGACAAGGTAGAGATGCTTATATGCCACATGCTCGAGTCCTGGCGCGGAAGAAAAAAGGGCTAGCGCCCGGTGGCTGTTTTTGCGCCGACGCTTCACAATTTCCTGGGATCGAACGGGATTTTACTCAAACGGCTGGGAATCATATCCTAGCGCCTGTCCTTAGCGTTCTCATTGTAGATGCCCTTAAAAGTGCATTTATGTGCAAGCGAGTTTGAAGCTCGTAGATATAAATGCGTGTGGATGTTCTACGTTGCATAATAAGCTAACATGGTAACTTTTGTAGCCTTTTGTAATGCTAAAGTCATAGCTGTGCTGCTATTGTATGCAAAATCACCAAAGGACTAAATGGTTAGGTTTACCCAGGTTGCAGCTAAAACTGTTTTTTAGAGAGTTATTTTTTCTCTGGAACGTGCACCAAATGCATGACATTTTGTACTGTGAGTTTTAATGCAGATTATTGTTTTCTGCATTTTGCCCGCCTTCGTTTTCCACTCTTATATTTTAACGCAGGATTTTCGTCTAATTTTAACTTCGGAAGTTGAATGAAACTAGTACCCGAGGGAGCGCACAGGGCACCGAATTTTGGTAGCAGTACACAGCTCTATGCAGATGGCGTATGTCATATCCTTTCGGTCTCCATAGAATGCCCTGTGTGTGCCACCTCTGCTCGAGACGAGTGCACAGTTTCTGCTGCTTGGCTTTGCCGGTGCGTGATCTGTCACGTATACGTGACAAAATGCTCAGCTGGGCAGCTGGCCAGTCCCCAGCGGTTTAAATGCAGCTTTTCTTACCGCCGCGCACTTTTACTGTCAGTGCCCACGACACGACTTATCTTAGCTTGACCTGGGCTATCGGGTCAACGGAACCTTCCACTACGATTACTTTTCTCTTGGAGTGTTGCCCTGCCGCTGCTTTCTGTCGCTCCTGCTTGAGCTGGACGGTTTTGTTTTGGCTAGGATCAACCGTGCTTGTTTTTCTCTTTTGGGACTGCAAATCGTAGTACTTGACACCTTCTTGGTTCAAGTTTTCCGTATGATCTGCTGCACTGCATGGCTTTAGTCTAGTCATATGGTTTTTCAAAATTTAGGGTCTTATTTTTCGTTTCACCCCGGGCCCTGAATTTCTGAAGGCGGCGGTGACTTGACGTGTTGTTGTCCCATATGCCGTGCTCCAATTTGATGCGATACATGACTAAATTCTTTTTTACATAAGTGGGAGCACCCCTGACTTAATCTCTGCATCGCTTGATGTATGCGATAATACATGGGTTATGATCGACGGAGGTATAAACAGTGACGCTAGCCTCGGTGCTTCACACGTCAGAGATATTACTCTCGTGGTTAAAAAAATGTTTTTAGCGCACTTGGTCGCTCAAATATCAGGTGTCGTCGTGCTAGTGTATAAAGCCTTAATCTTATCGTTATCTGGCCACTCATGAACATGGGATTGAAAAATGTATTGTCCACCACAAAAGGGATTGCCATGCCCTTTTCAGCGGTGCGTACGGGTCATCCATCCACAATTTCCTCACCTCGCTGGCCACAATTGCAATACACCACGTACTACGAACTTAGGGCATGTCCAATGCCTGGGTGCTTGCACGGACGCTTAAGAAAATTAAAAGAAGGATAATCTTGTAGCAGCTGTAGTTAGCATCTTTGCCTCCAACGCTAATGACTATATAGAGGCGCTTATACGGCAGAGTTGAGTCATGGTACAGAAGAAAAAAAGAGGGCTAGCACCCGGCGCAAGAGGTTGCGTCGATGCAAGCATGAATCCTGAGTTTGATCGGGAATAGGAAAAAACGGTTGGGATCTTGTGCGTAACGGCCAGGGTTTTGTGCCTAGCGCCTGGCATGAATCCTGAGTTTGACCGGGAATAGGAAAAAACGGCTGGGATCTTGTGCGTAACGGCCACGGTTTTGTGCCTAGCGCCTGGGCTAAGCGCCCTCATTGTAAATGCCCTTAGTAATTTCTTCACTTGTCATCACAAATATGCACAACTCAAGTAGGATTATAATTACCCTAAAAAAAGTAGGATTACAATTTACAAGCCATGTGACAAAATTATCGGTCTCAACCGAAGCAAAGCTAACACAAACATTATGTACACAAACACAACCCCATAATAAGAGAAGTACCTCAAGCCATACTGACAGCCCGGGGATGCTATACCGGGCTCTCCAGGTCCGGCTCCCGTCCGGCGGCCTCCGCCGTCCTGGAGCCGTCCTTCGCCGCCGGAACCGGGAGAGCAGGGCGCGCGCGGCAGACGGGGCAGGTGGCGTGAGCGCCCAGCCAGACGTCGACGCACCCGGCGTGGAACGCGTGGCTGCACCCGGGCAGGGCGCGCACCGCGTCGCCGTCCTGCATGGCGCCCAGGCACACCGCGCACTCCTCGCCGCCGGCCCCGCGCGGCTCCGCCTTGAACATGACCACCGGCATGGCGGCCAGCGCCGCCTCGTCGAGCCCTCCTCGGCCGTCCCTCTTCCTCGTCGCCGGCCCGGCCGCGGCGCCGGATCCCGCCCGGTGCACGCCGTCCCGCCCGCTCCACCGCACGTACAGATAGTTGAGGTACAGCACCGCCCCGTACAGCGCGAGGCACACCGCCGTGAACGCCGCCACGAGCTCCACCGTCCCGCCGAGGCTGAACCGCCCCCGCTGCGGCTGCTCCTGCTGCGACGGCGTCGACATGCCGGCCGACGGATGCCACTCCGAGCAGGGCACTGGCAGAGTGTCGTGGCGTGCGGTTCTTTGCTTTGTTCTCTCTGCTGGCTTGGTGCGAACAATGATGGCTTTTGTTGGCGTGTAGTGTTTACGGTCGGTGGTGCTGGAGCAAGAGTTAAGTTAGTGTTATTATACGATGTTCCGTCAGTGAATAGATTAGCCAAGTTCGTTCCAAGAGCATTCCCTAGGAATCTACCGGTGGCCGCAGCACTCCCCTCGCAAAAAAATATGGCAGGACATGGATGAAGCCGAATAATAGCATGTTTATTTATAATTTAAATGGTGAGAGTAGAATATTCAAAATCATATCCATGTCACAAGGGCTAGTTCGGGTGATGTTGCACTAACCTACACTAGTAGAAAACAGGGCTTTGGTTCGGGCCTGGCCAACCCATTAGTCCCGGTTCACTCACGAACCGGGACCCATGGGGGCATTTGTCCCGGTTCGTGCGCCCAGGGGGCCGGCCGGGCCTCATGGGGCATCTGCGCCAGTTGGTCTGGACCCATTTGTCCCAGTTCCAGACACGAACCGGGACCAATGGGCCTCGCTCCTGGCCCACACCCATTGGTCCCGGGTCGTGACTGGAACCGGGACTAAAGGCACACCTTCTGTCCCGGTTCCAGTAAGGAATCGGGACCAATTGGTTGCTTATATATACCCCATCGTCGGCGAGCCCACACTGCTATGTTTTTTCTGGCCGGCGAGGGGAGAGCTTTGTGTGGTGCTTTAGCTCACCTCCCATATATGGACATGAGGTGTTCGATGAAATGCCCGAGCCACACTAGTTAAGGTTTCTCCTCTCGAATCTCGAACTCGAAACTCCATTTTCTCCGAGATTTGGCTAGGTTGAGCGGTCCGTCCCGTCCCGTCCCCGTCTTCACCGCCGTCGATCGCCCGTGCCGATCTCGTCGCCGGCACCACCGTGGTGAGCTATGCATGTATTTTGAATATAATGTGATGATGAACTTATATTAATTTGATCACTTATCTATCCATGATGTTCTGTAATGGTTTTTGACACACTTAATTATATATAAATGCAAGCAGATGAACCGGCAATGGATGTACGGTCACGGACGCACCTCCGAGTACATTAATGGCGTGCATAATTTTCTCGAAGTGGTTAAGGCAAACAAGCAGAATGGTTTTATGTGCTGTCCATGCACTATCTGTGGGAATACGAGGTCTTACTCCGACTGGAAAACCCTTCACACCCACCTGCTTTATAAGGGTTTCATGCCACACTATAATGTTTGGACCAAGCACGGAGAAATAGGGGTTATGATGGAAGACAACGAAGAAGATGAGGACGATGACAACTATGTGCCCCCGAAATACGGTGATGCTGCAACGGGGGAAGCTGCTGAAGGTCAAAAGGAACCAGACGATGTTGTGCCCGACGATGATCTCCGTTGGGTCATTGTTGATGCAAGTAGACGGTGCGAAAGTGAAAAGGAGAAGCTGAAGTTCAATCGCATGTTGGAGGATTACAAAAAAGGGTTGTATCCCAATTGCGAACATGGCAACACGAAGCTCGGTACCGTACTGCAATTGCTGCAGTGGAAGGCAGAGAATGGTGTGCCTGACAAAGGATTTGAGAAACTACTCAAAACATTGAAGAAGAAGCTTTCAAAGAATAACGAATTGCCCGACAGTACGTATGTATCAAAGAAGGTCGTATGCCCTCTAGGATTGCAGGTGCATAAGATACATGCATGCCCTAATGACTGCATCCTGTATCGCGGTGCGTACGAGCATTTGAACGCATGCCCGGTATGCGGTGCCTTGCGGTATAAGATCAGACGAGATGACCCTGGTGATGTTGACGGCGAGCGCCCAAAGAAGAGGGTTCCTGCCAAGATGATGTGGTATGCTCCTATAATACCACGGTTGAAACGTCTCTTCAGAAACAAAGAACATGCCAAGTTGATGCGATGGCACGTAGAGGACCGTAAGAAAGACGGGAAGTTGAGAGCACCCACTGACGGGTCACAGTGGAGAAAAATCGAGAGAACGTACTGGGAGGAGTTTGCAGGTGACGCAAGGAACATATGGTTTGGTTTAAGCGCGGATGGCATTAATCATTTTGGGGAGCATAGCAGCAATCACAACACCTGGCCCGTGACTCTATGTATCTATAACTTCCTCCTTGGCTGTTCATGAAGCGGAAGTTCATTATGATGCCAATACTCATCCAAGGCCCTAAGCAACCCGGCAACGACATTGATGTGTACCTAAGGCCATTAGTTGAAGAACTTTTACAGCTGTGGAATGGACAAGGTGTACGTGCGTGGGATGAGGCCAACCAGGAGGAATTTGACCTACATGCGTTGCTGTTTGTAACTATCAATGATTGGCCTGCTCTCAATAACCTTTCAGGACAAACAAACAAGGGATACCACGCATGCACGCACTGTTTAGATGACACCCAAAGTATATACCTGGACAGATGCAGGAAGAATGTGTACCTGGGGCATCGTCGATTTCTTCCGACTAATCATCAATGTCGAAAGAAAGGCAAGCATTTCAAAGGCGAGGCAGATCACCGGAAGAAGCCCGCCATGCGTACCAGTGATCACGTACTTGCTATGGTCAATGATTTACAGGTAATCTTTGGAAAGGGTCCCGTCGGACTATCTGTTCCGAATGACGATGAGGGACGCGCACCCATGTGGAAGAAGAAATCTATATTTTGGGACCTACCCTACTGGAAAGACCTAGAGGTCTGCTCTTCAATCGACGTGATGCACATGACGAAGAAACTTTGCGTGAACCTGCTAGGTTTCTTGGGCGTGTATGGGAAGACAAAAGATACACCGGAGGCACGAAAGGACCTACAACATTTGCACGAAAAAGACGGAATGCCTCAAAAGCAGTATGAAGGTCCTGCCAGCAACGCTCTTACCAAAGAAGAGAAGGAAATCTTCTTTGCATGCCTACTCAGTATGAAGGTCCCGTCTGGCTTCTCGTCGAATATAAAAGGGATAATAAATATGGCAGAGAAAAAGTTCCAGAACCTAAAGTCTCATGACTGCCACGTGATTATGACGCAACTGCTTCCGGTTGCACTGAGGAGGCTTCTACCGGAAAACGTCCGATTAGCCATTGTGAAGCTATGTGCATTACTCAATGCAATCTCTCAGAAGGTGATCGATCCAGAAATCATACCAAGGCTAAGGAGTGATGTGGCGCAATGTCTTGTCAGTTTCGAGCTGGTGTTCCCACCATCCTTCTTCAATATCATGACGCACGTCCTAGTTCATCTAGTCGACGAGATTGTCATTCCGGGCCCCGTATTTCTACACAATATGTTCCCCTTTGAGAGGTTCATGGGAGTCCTAAAGAAATATGTCTGTAACCGCGCTAGGCCAGAAGGAAGCATCTCCATGGGCCATCAAACAGAGGATGTCATTGGGTTTTGTGTTGACTTCATTCCTGGCCTTAAGAAGATTGGTCTCCCTAAATCGCGGTATGAGGGGAGACTAACTGGGAAAGGCACGCTTGGAGGGGAGTCAATAATATGCAGGGACGTACATTCTTGGTCTGAAGCACACTACACAGTTCTACATAACTCTACCCTGGTGACCCCGTATGTCGATGAACATAAGAATCGTCTGTGCTCCAAACACCCGGAGCGGTGGACGACTGGATTACATGTGAACACATCAAGACTTTCGTCAGTTGGTTGGAAACACGTCTCAGAGGTGACAACACTGTTTGTGATGAGCTGTATTCGTTGTCGAGGGGACCATCTTCGACTGTATTGACTTACAAAGGATACGAGATAAATGGAAATACATTTTAGACGATCGCCCAAGATAAAAAGAGCACCAACCAAAATAGCGGTGTCCCTTTGATGCAGCAACCAAGAAGGGAAAGGGCACATATTATGGTTACATAGTGGACATATGGGAACTTGACTACAGACATGATTTTAAGGTCCCTTTGTTTAAGTGCAAATGGGTCAATCTGTCAGGAGGCGGGGTATAGGTAGACCCAGATTACGGAATGACAACAGTGGATCTGAACAATCTTGGGTACACAGACGAACAGTTCGTCCTAGCCAATGATGTGGCGCAGGTTTTCTATGTGAAGGACATGCCAAAAAGAACCAGATAAAGAAAAGATATGGAATCGAACACATCAAACGATGAACCAAAGCGCCACATAATTCTTTCAGGAAAAAGAGACATCGTGGGAGTGGAGGGCAAGGCGGACATTTTCGAAGATTATGAAAAGTTTCATGAAATTCCCCCCCTTCAAAGTCAAGGTTGACCCAAGCACCCTGATAAACGATGAAGATTATCCATGGTTACGGCGCAATAAGCAAAGGACACAAGCGAAGAAAAAGTGAAGACTTTCTCTCCACAACTATTGTGATGATGCCTTTAATCTAGAATATCACTTTGTAATGGTG
Source organism: Secale cereale (assembly GCA_902687465.1). Classification (NCBI taxonomy): domain Eukaryota; kingdom Viridiplantae; phylum Streptophyta; class Magnoliopsida; order Poales; family Poaceae; genus Secale; species Secale cereale. Next base: position 839,693,291 of record LR738710.1, read on the forward strand.
CATTTTGAACACAGAACTAGTCTGTAGTTCAAATAAGTTAAAAAATTGAAATCCCTTTGTAACAGATGAGTTTTCGTCTGAAACCCTGATACCTCGAAACAAATAGTCCATTTTGTACATGAAGTGCATCCGGTATTTATACATCCAGAAAACTTTAATGAAACTCTAATAGCTAAAGGAATCAACCAAAAAGCTTTTATAAACCTCTAGTATTAGTGAAACTAGAATTATATAAAATTTATGCAACTAAAATTATCAAAGTATTTTCTGTTCAAAACATTAAAAGGAAAAATAATTTTCATAAAATAAATAAAAAAAGCAAAAAATAAAATAAAATAAATAAGTAGAATAAAAATAAAATAAATAAGTAGAAACAAAATAAACTTTAATAAAGTAAAATAAAATAAACTTTAATAAAATAAATAAAAATAGCAACAGTAAGTACTTTTTTGAAAGTAGAAACAAAACTAAAAAATAAAGCAACAAAGAAAAAAAATGGAAATAAATAAAAAAGTGCCACCTACTGGGCCACCACGGCCTGAATACGACTAGAAACCTAACCGTAGGCCAGGATTCAGGCCCGTAGAAAGCCCAGCAAGCCCACAGGCATAGCAGTGTCAGTTTAGGCCCATAGGCCTGCAGTTCAGAGGAGTTCAAGACGGAAGAGACAACGGGGCTTATAAACAGGTGCTCGTCGCTCTCAGCTAGCGAGGTGGGACTAAACTCCCACCACCACGCCGCTGTGCACACGCTATTGGTCCCGGTTGGTGGCTCGAACCGGGACCAATACCCACCTTTGGTCCCGGTTCGTGGCACCAACCGGGACCAATGCCCCCCTTTTAATCGCAGTTGGTGCTACCAACCGGGACCAAAGGCCTCAGCTTCTCGCCCTCTGGGCTGCTGAAAAGAGACCTTTGGTCCCGGTTGGTGGCACGAACCGGGACTAATAGGTGGCATTGGTCCCGGTTGGTGTCACGAATCGGGATTAAAGGCTTTCCTATATAAGATGGCACTTAGGAATTTTCACATCTCATCTCGCATAGTTGCCCCCGACGACGCCGACGACATCGACACTGCCAGGCTACCCCGATGCCTCCCGCTGCCCCCGCCGTCGCCGTCACCCGCGCCCTCGCCCGGCGCCGTCGCCGCTGCCCCGACGCGCGCCGCCCCGGCCCACCCCCGTCGTCGCCGCCGACCCCGTGGAGCTGCTCCTCACCTTGGTCCGGCCGGCGCCCTCCCTGTTTTTTTCATATATATGCTTGTTTTTTTTCATATATATGATGATGTATATATTCATATGCAAAGAATATGCAAATGTTAGAATTTTTCATAGAATTTTTATGGTTTTTCTGTTGTAATTTTGTTCATAGAATTTTTATGGTTTTTTCTGTTGTAATTTTGTTCATAAAGTTTTAGGATGAAAAAAAGAAGAAAAAGAAGAAAAAAAAGGAGGAGGAGAAGTTTCGTTTAGTTTTAGGATTATTTTAGTTTATGTTTAGGTTAGGAAGAAGCAAAAGAAAAAGGATAAGAGGAGAAGGAAGAAGAGGAGAAATAAATAAGAAGAGGAAGAAGAAGAAAAAAAAGGTCGAGGGTCGAGGGTTCGAGGAGTCGAGGGTCACCGAGGGGTCCAGGGTCGCCGAGGGGTCGAGGGTCGTCGAGGGGCCGAGGGTTCGAGGGTCGAGGGTTCGAGTGTCGTCGAGGGGTCAATTTTTTCTGTAGTAGATGATGATGATATATGAAAACTTGCTTGGTCAATTTTTTGTACTAGATGATGATGATATATATGGTGATATATGAAAACTTTTTTAGATGTATAATATATGATGATGATGATGTAATTTTATTCGATGATATATGATGACGTAGTTTTGTCGATATACCCCCTCCCCGATAACTTCGACATGACGGGGGTCGATCGATCTACCCCCTACCCTATAACATTTTTTTCTACGTATATGTCGTCGTTGTTGATATATATACCCCCTCCCCGATAACTTCGACATGAGGGGGGGGGGGGGAGGGGTAGCAGAGGGGTCGAGGGTTGCTGAGACGGTCGAGGGGGTCAAGGGTCGCCGAGGCCACCGCAAACCCTAGAGAAGCGTCGAGGCCACTAATATGGTTCCTTGTTGTGATTATAGCTAGCTAGGTCTATGTTTGCCACTAATATATCCGTTCTGTCATGTTTGTATAATAATTGCCATGTCGTAATATTTGCAGAAACTATGGAGATAGGACGAGACGAGGTAGCAGAACAGGTGTTGGGGGACATAATCGCAGACGGAGCTGCTGTCGAATTGTATATGAACGTCGAGTACGATTGTCATTTGGAAGGACATGGTGATGAAGAAGTAAGCTACGGTGATCCAATGGAGAAGATAACACAGGATTATGATGGTCCAATAGAGGAGGAAACACATGATTATGATGGCTCCGGTGACCGATTACCGGTGGAAGAAGGACACGGTGATGACGGCTCCGGTGACCGAACGGAGTCCAGCCAGGTATATATGTATTCATTAAGCATGTGCTGACACTATAGCTAATTGATGCATTGATTGTTTTGGTATATATGTACACGTATTAACTCTCTTCTTTCTTATTTTCTAGCCCTCCGGATCGAGCCAAAGTTTGTTAAATACACGAGGCCCGAAGAAAAGGTTGCGCTGGGATGAAAAGTTCATCATCGAAGAAATCGGGCGCGATGGCCTACCGAGTAAACCCAGCAAGGCCAAGGACGCATTTACTGCTCAGTGCGGGGTTGTTGTTAGGGACATGATCCCGATCAGCATCCACCTATGGTACAAGCCTAAGAACGAAGACCCTCAGGTGTCTTATGTCAATGATATGCAGAAAAATAATCTTTGGACCGCGCTGAAATCCAATTTCACCCTACCGCCAGAGGAGGATTCAGAGAAGCAGCCATCAGTTATAGAGCAATTGGTCAAGGTGGCCGCTCTTAAGAAGATGGGGCAACTATTCAGGAGGTGGAAGAATGAGCTGAATGCAAAGTTTGTCGAAAAAACAAGACTCCAGAATTCACCAGTCGGTTTGAGAAGATCAAAGATCACTGGGACGCATTTGTGGCCCACAAGAAATCGGAAAGAGAAAGGAGATGTCAGAGAGAAACAAGATAAATGCTGCGAAGAAGCAGTATCACCACCGCACGAGGTCAGGTGGCTACCTCAAAGCCCGGCCGTTGTGGGACAAGGCCGAGAATGACCTGCTTGCTAAAGGGGTCAAACCACATACATTACACTGGCCAGACCGTTCAAGGACTTGGTTCTTCAGAGTTGGGGGAACCTTGGACCCTGTAATAGGGAAGTGCGTTTGGACGGACGAGCAACTTGCAATACCCATCACGCAGCTTCAGTTCTATATCGAAGCGGCGCAGCAAGGGATGTTCGTTCTCGACAGAGAGAACGACGAGCTCACAATGGCCCTCGGGAATCCTGAGCACCCTGGACGGACACGAGGCACGCCAGGCTCCCTTTCGTGGAAGGTCGGGTTTCCCGACGTAGGCGGTTACAAATACCAGGATAGGAAGAAGAAAGTGGATCAGACCACTTTGCAGGCGCTGCACGCAAGAGTAAAAGCGCTAGAGGACGAACGAGAAGTATCTCGCAGCAAGCAACCTGTCGAAGCTACCCTCAAAGCTACCCCGCCATCTCAGCGGAAAAGCAGCATGGCTTCCACCGAGCTGCCTGAGGAGCCTGTCTTCACGGCTCCTGCTAGCTACCCCGTGGATGCTATCATGGAGTCTCAACATTGCCGCCTTATGACGCAATGGATGCAATTCAAAGTCAAGGCGATTGTAGGCTCTGTTTTTTCTTCTGAACCCGACACAACTTTTCACTGCTGTCCGATTCCAAAAGGATATGCCAGGGTGATGGTGGATCAAATAACGGAGGGGTTTGAGGATCTCGAGCTTGACCACCCTACCGGTGAAGGGGAGACTCGACTGGGTTCTTCTCTGAAGACTCCATGCCTATGGCGGAAGGACCTCATCAACCTTGTGAACAGGACGCCTCCGGCGAGTCAGTGCAGCCCGCCTCCTCCTCCGGCTCCTCCTCCGGCAAGGGATCAGCGCACTCCATCTCCTTCTCCGGGTGATCAGGCGCGTGGCGGCACTCCGCCTCGTTCTCCGCCTGCGCCGGCGCGTCCGAGCAGCGTGCCTCCTTCTCCGCCTGCGCCGCCGGCGCATGCCGCCTCCTCCTCCGCCTGCGCCGACGCGTCCGAGCAGCCCGCCTCCTTCTTCGCCTCGTCATCAAGGCGTGAAGAGAGCCGCCGACGCTCCGGCTGCTCCGTCGCGTGGTACCACCCCACCTCCTCCTCCGCCTCGTAAGCAACAAAAGAAGGCAGCCGCTGGGACTGCTCAGGCGTCTAGCAGTACAACCAGAGGCAGGAGGTAATACAGATACGGTCCATCTCTCAGGCCCTTAGAGAAGTTACCATACAGGAGGACCGACGAGGAGAACGCGGAGATCTGTAAAGCCGAAGTGAAGGACTTTTTTGCAAAGAAACCTCTACCTCCAAAGCAGAAGATAGATCCGGCGAGAGCGAAGCGCACTATTGATGCCCTGAAGAAACCACCACCGTCTCCGCCGAAAACCAACTATGAGCGTATTATTCAAAAGTCATATGTCGAAGCATCGTGGTCGGGAAGTACTTGCAGTGATCATAGGTTAGCACAGAAAAAAGTGGGAAACAAATTCCCCAGCTCGGCGAACAAGAGAACCAATCGTGCCCCCCGCTCAAGGTGCCTAGCAACATCGTCCCTCATCATCCGAGGATGGCGCCCTGTACCAATCTTGGAGATTACCTGACCGATGATGTAGTTCCTGATGTGTTAGAGGTGGATGATCACAAATACCAGTACGGGAAGCCTCTCGCCAAAGATGCCAGAACTCTAACCACGATGATGCGAAGATTGCATGACTGGTACATGGAAACCCGCAGAGACTCTGGTGGCTAGGATACTCTGATGATGAAAGTTAAAGAGGAGCACGACCTCATTGGAATTGAAATGTTGTCTATTACATTTGAGGAGTTCTTCAACTTTTTCAATCAGAAGGCCCTCGATAAACCAACGATCACTTGCTACTGTCTGTAAGTACTAATTCTGTCATTAATTAAGTCTCTCTATATAGCTCAGCTCTTCATATTGCAAGTATACTTCATTGCAAGTATATATAATTATCCTCACTATATTATGCAGGTTGAAGATCGTCGAATGTAGAAAAGCTGATATCTATGATATTGGCTTCATTAACACAGATGAATATTAGGTTCAATTTCATGCCAAAGAAGCCGAGGCCAACTTGCTACAATCATTGATAGTAAATCAAAACAAAGATAAAATACTCTTTCCTTACAACTTCAAGTGAGTGTTACTGTCTTGTGCATATTCGGTTTCCCTTAATTATATATTACTTTAGTAATTAATGTAATTGATGAGTTGTATGCATGCGTGCGCAGGTTCCACTATATTCTCCTAGAGATTAAGCTTGAGGAGGGACTAGTAACCGTCTTAGACTCGAGACGAAAAGATCCCGAGACCTTTGCGGACATGTCTAAAATGCTCAACAAGTAAGTTCAATCGATCATTACCGCACCATATCGGCAACTTTGTTCATTTCCTGATATAAAGTAATTGTTTTCTTTGTCTCGCAGAGTTTGGAAAGAATTCGCCTAAAATGTTCCGGCACTGCCGTGGGAACTGCTATGGATTTACCCGAAAGTACTACTAGCTAGCTAGTTCCGTGCATCTCCCGTTGACTCTAGCTATACTTTCATCAATGCCTTTATAATGCTTCATTATCAGTTTGATTGACCTCTATTTCTTGTAAAGTGCTTGTGGCAGGAACCCGTGAATAATTACCGTGGATACTACGTCTGCGAGTTTATGTACAACGCAACGGCCAAGAATAGGCGGGGCTACTCTAAAAGACAATTTGAGGTGCGTAAGCAAAAATATTTACAATTTTATTTTATTACCATTATTTCTGTTGAGTTTAATTCATATATATATATATATATATATATATATATATATATATATGTTGACCCCCTTCTTCAAATTAGATGTGGCAGTTGCGGGATGAACTCCTACCACAAGATCGCATACGGGCAATTCAAGAGGAATTGGCGGGATTCTTTCTTGATCACGTCATCAATAAAGCCGAAGAATACCATCTGGAAATTGAGTTAAGATGTTAGGGAATTGTAGTAAGAGGTCTTATATTGTATGTATGTTGCCAGTAGCGTCGGATAGATATACGAAAACTTGTTGTTCGACCTATCTCTCTCGGAGAAGGAGAGAGGTCGATCTTCTGTACTTAATGGTTTCCTTCATTTGCTTACTAGCTAGCGTGTCGAGTCCTCCGATCTATACGTATATATATAGTACGTAGCGTCGACCAAGCATGAATATAAGAGATGACACTTCTCTCTATTAGCGGGCTAACACAATATATGAAACCCCTAAATTAATCCTACAAAACCCTCAAACCCCCAAACCCCCTTTCAGAAAAAAATAAAAACCCGAGCCACTGAACTACTGACGCGTGGAAGCTTATTTGTCCCGGTTGGTAGCTAAAAGGCCCCCCTGCCTGGGCAAGCCGCGGTGGCCACGTGGAACCCCATCTATCCCGGTTGGTGTAAGAACCGGGACTAATGGTCTAGGACATTTGTATCGACCATTTAGTCCCGGTTCCCCAACCGGTACAAATGGCCCTTACGAACCGGGACAAATGGCCATTTTTCTACTAGTGCTAAAAGGCCATATTATTATTATTATTCTAAAAAGGCACTTGACACAAACCTAACATACGACAGAGGAAAATTCATTTCGGCCAGTTCGTCTGGATTACCACGTGTAGCCGATGCTCCAGCGGAAGCGAAGGCTTTAAGAGCAACTCCAACACGTCCACCCTGTCTGTCTCCACGTGTGTGTCCGTTTGAGTTAAAACGGATACAAAATTGACCAAACATACTAATGCATATGGATCACCATTCGTTTTTTGTCTGCGCGCGACCCATTTCAAGCACAAATTTGGGCCGCATTTGCGGTGGTTTCGTACCCCACAAACACTTCTTATGTTCTTCGCTAGATAGGAACTTTGGAGTGATTCTTCATCGCACGTTGAGGGGTTGTTATGTGATCCAATTATATTAGCATTTTTGAGAGATTGCACTAGCGCAAGTACGGACCATAGGCCTCATTTAAAAGCATTGCAATACTGTTTGTGCTCACTTTTGTTACTTGCCACCTTGCTGTTTTTTATTGTTCCTATTACAAAAATCAATATCTACTATCCATATTACACTTGTATCACCATCTCTTCACCGAACTAGTGCACATATACAATTTACCATTATATTTGGTGTGTTGGGGACACAATAGACTCTTTATTATTTGCTTGCAGGGTTGTTTGAGAGAGACCATCTTCATCTTACGCCTCCCACAGATTGATAAACCTTAGGTCATCCACTTGAGGGAAATTTGCTATTGTCCTACAAAACTCTGCGCCTGGAAGCCCAACACGAGTCTACAAGAACAAGTTGTGTAGTAGGCATCATGCATCACATCTTCCAAAATGTGCTTCTGCGCAAGGTTGGGGATCAGGATGAGATCTATGCTTACCTGGTTGACTTGATGGTTGCTATGAGGACCAAGGCTGGCTCTAGTGCTACATTTGATGCGTCCAAGTGGTTGTGGGAGGAGATGGACACCATAGTTATTCATTGCAAGGTGCCCATATATGCTCCCTTTATGATGTGCTTTTTGTACTCTATGTGGGAGGTTCGCAGGCCTGGAGAACCCCTCTCTGCTCCAGACAACCTTACTGTTCATGAGGTCAAGCAGTTCAAGAAGAAGCACCACAACCTCCCCAGCATTCCAGCTGACAACCCCGAGGATGTATTTGCCACTTCGAGCGAAAGTGACTTTGAGATGGAGGCAGGGGCAAAGCCCATATGTATCACCAAGCTCAAGGCTGAGGTCAAGAAAACCTTCTACTTGCAGACTAACATCTAGAAGAAGTTGTACGAAGCCCATGTGAATGAGAAGATGTCTCGATGCATGTAGTTTATGATGATGCGAAAGATGGACATCTCAGTGAAGAGTGGCTCTGGTAATAGGATCACTCCTGAGAAGAAGTGGATCTCTTAGCACGGCAGGTGGACAGATGGGGATGACTCTGATACAACCACGTCTGCCCTCCCTTGCCGCTTTATGATGCTGCCGAGGACATGATCATTGATGAGGAGGAGGAGACTGATGAGGATGAGACTGTCGATGAGGAGAAGACCGAGAGGTCATAGGAGGACTACTGAGCATCTGGGGCGTTAGCATCACTCTTTCCCTTTTTGGCGTCTTGATGTCAAAGGGGGAGTATAAGTGCATCTAGTGCCACACCTAGTTGATTTTGGAGTATTGACGACAACCGTGGTTGAGGGACTAATGTGTCTGTGAGATTCACAGGAGAATACATGTGGAAGTCCCTATTGATTTGGTTTACCCATCGAACATGACCACTAAAAATGTATGAAGACATTGAAGACTATGGTGGTTCGTGAAGACATTCACGTCGAAGATAATGACATGTGAAGACATTGATTTGAAGACAATGGAGCGCGAAGACATACTTGTTTCGTAGTTTCATTTTCTTCTTTCTTGAGTTATAAGAACCACCGAACTGTCAAGTGGGGTCCAAGTGAACAAAGTTAGAAACCTGACGTGATGCTCAATCCAAATCATATGTCTTCGAGTGAAGACAATGAGGGAAAATCTTATCCTGAGTTGGATAAGTCAGCTTTACTTGTAGCCAAGTCAAGCTGTCGTGTGTGTTTCAAATCTGACCGTTGGACACATGTCGGTTCCCCAATGACCCAGGGTCATTTTGGACAAATCATGTCGGGTTGCCTCCTGGCTATAAATAGCCCACCTCCTCCACCATAAATTGGTGGCTGCTCAGAGTTAAGACACACCTTTTGTCATTTGAGAGCATCCCACCTTCGAAGCCTTTGAGAGGGAATCCTTGCGAGGACAAAACCCAAAACACCTAGAGCCCAAAGAGTGTTTGGCAGGCGTGGCGTTCTGAGGGTCTAAGAGTCATTGTGCATTGCCGGTGAACGAGGTCTGTGAAGGTTTGGAAGTCTACCTTGAAGATTTACCAGAGTGATTGTGCGAGGACTAAGTGGCCTTAGCTCAAGGGGAATAACGTGAAGACGTGGTCTTCTGAGTTTAATCTCGGCCTCCCTAACCAGACGTACAATTGTCATAGCAAATGGAACTGGTCCACCAAATCCTTGTTTTCATCAAGCAACTGGTTCTATCACTCTGTCTCTCTTTATTTACTGTTTAGCTTTGTGAAGTCATTGCTTACCTACTTTGATTGACTTCTTGTGTGAAGACATTCACTCTGATTGCATATTTGGCTTCACACCTTCTTCCAAGTCCAATTTGTTCTACCTAGCTGCTATTTGTCTTCATGCTTAATCTATTATGTCTCCTGACTATGGCTATGCTAGTATAGTTTATCTTCCGTTGCATACTGTGTAGGTGTCATTTGCTTGTCTATCTGCAAAGACATTGCATGTCTTGAACACTTCCATAAAAATTGCCTATTCACCCCCTCTAGTCGATAACTAGCACTTTCAATTTGTATCAGAGAAAATTAAGATGACTGTAACACCCCATATGTGATACCTTCCTTATATGGCAATATAAACATTTACCATTTGATCCTTGTCCTTTCCTTGGGGGTTCTTTTCAATTATGTTTTGTCATTGCATAGCATGTTTTTCTTTCTTTATGCATTCATGCATTTTCATGTAATCATATGCATCATGGCCTCATCATATTGTTTCCAACCTTGTCATAATGCATTCTCTTTTTCACCAAGTGGCATTGTGGTTTCTTGCATGCTCTAGTGTTGCTTTGCTCCATGTGTGATCCATGCTTCATCACCTCCTCCCTTTCTTTTTACAGGATCATTCTTTCCTCACTCCTTTAATGTTCACTTATTTTCTGCAAATCGTACACCATGCCGACAACCTCTATGTCAAATTTCAGCTCATTTGGGTTCAATTTGGTTGGGTTAAAAAATGGTTCAAGTTTGAATTTAATTCAAACTTGAATTATTTTTCTATCTCTAAAAATGTCCAAACCAATTTATTGAAATTGTGCATATTTCCAGGACTCCATAGATATCTTCATCCCTGCCAAATTCCATATCACCTGGGCCTTTGTTTCCCTGGCCCAGCCCAGCCGAACGGCCACCTACTCCGCAACATCGCCATCTCCCTCCGCCGTCTTCAGGAGCGCCAATGTCGTGAGCTCTGCTTGACGGACGTCGAGGCCTCGCATGCACGCGCCCCCTTTAAAGCAAGTGCCTCTCTTCGAGGGTTTCCCTTTCTTTCCCTCTCCTCCCTCCGCCGTCGCCGCAGGTGAGTCACCCAACATAGCCATCGCCTCTTCCACCAGAGAGCTCCCGGAGTAGTTCCATGGCTACGCCGCGGCCGTAGCCCTCCTCCGTCGTTGTCTTCGCTCCAGGTCGGCTCGCCTCCGTTGTCTTCTTCGTCTTCAAGCAGGCCAGGAACCAAACGTGGACAAGGGCGACACCATCGTCTTCTTCCATGACGTCCCCTTCTTCCTCTGCTTCGTCTTCTTCACGGATCAGAGGAATGCCAAGATCAGTGAGCTCCTTCGTCGCCTCCGTGGTCTATCCATCCGATCTATCGTCATCAGCACCCCGTGGTGAGTAGCCGCTCCCCCAAGCCTAGTAACCCTGTATGTTTTCCTCGCCGAAGAAGCCTTCCTGTCCGTACCCACATGCCATGGCTTCCACGGAAGCAGGCTCGAATGCTTGTGCTTGGGTTCTCCGACCGCTCCTTACTGCTCCACACACGCACACACCCGCGCGATGCAAGCGCTCATGCACTAAGCCGTAGCCCATCGCCATGGCCGAGACGAGCTCAAGCTTGTGCTCGAGCAGCCCCGTGCGTGCTCGTTCCGTAGCAGCCCCGCTTGCAGGAACCGCAACCCCACCAAATTCCGCACCCCCGCCGACGCTCTCTAGCCTCAACCGCCACTGCTTTGGCCGCCACCGTCGTCGGCGATCTCCGTGCGGCCATGGAGGGCCAAGGTCGGCGTTTTCAGGTGTTATTTTTTTTCCTGCTTCCGTGCCAAACATGCTGCAACAGCGCAGTGGTCATCACTCTGCTCCTCTATCCATGAGGTCGTGGGATCAAGTACCAGCCGCCCCCATATTTTTTTGCTCTGTTTCCTTTTACTTTTCTGCACACTCACTCATCACGTTCGGGCCAGATCTTCTTCTGGGCTGCTGCACCGTGCTGCTTCCGGCCCAAGCATGTTTTTTTGCTCTGTGGTTTTTATCTTTTCCAGTGCAAGTATATTTACAGAAAATGCCACTATTTGGTTTTGCCAATAACTAAATATGCATGCATCCAAATAAAATATGTCTTGTATGAAAATGCTTAGAAAAATGTGTTGATTCATAATCTGCAACTTTTATCCTTGTTAAACACATTCAAAATGATGTTCGTATATGTTTTGTAATTAACATGTTGAAACTTGTTTAATTCATAACTAAATAAACACAACTCCAAATTTGACAAACTTTTTATGCTTTTGGGGTGGAAAAATGTGTAGATTAAGGTGGTGCTGTTACTTTGCATGTTTAACAACTTAAAAATATGGTGGCTACATATTTGTCCTATATTTTGTTTTAATGCACATGGGAGTTTCTGGGCCCATTTAAAATGCTTGCATGATGTTTTTGTTCTTAGTTGCACCCCTTGCCATGTTAAACAACTCTTAAAAACTTGTTGGGTGCTTGGTTAATTTAACTAGATAACCACTTATGACTATGCTTGTTCTTGTTATCTTTTGCATGATGTGCCCCTACATGTTTTGTGTTCTTGTTTTTGTCATGTCACATGTGCACTCATCATGTTCCATGTAAATGCATCATATCCTGCCCATGTTCATGTGCATCATATCTTGCATCATGTGTTTGAGCATTGCCTGATGTTTGATTGTTGTTCCGGTGTTTGTATTGTTGTGTTGGTTAGAGCCCGGCGATGATTCGGAGTTCGAGGTTCCTATCGAGACTAAGTTTGAGGAGCAAGGTTACGATCCCTCCGTGGACTTAACATGCAAGATGACCATTCCCCGATATCAGCTCTATCTTTGCCTATGCTAGTTGTCTCGCTCTTTAGATACGCCTCGGTGCCTATTCCTATTTGACAGCCTCCTACTGTTGCCATGAATCACTCTAACCGCCTTCCTAGAAAACCGTTGATTGGCTAAGTACGCATTTGCTCATCCCCTCTTATAGCGTTGTTAGTTGCAGGTGAAGCTTTGAAGATTTCTCCACGTTCGGACTTTCTTATTGGGATAAAAACAATATATCTCTTAAGTAAACTAATGCACCTATATATTAGAAGTAGGTGGAAGGCTTTGTCCTTCTGCTTGGTGTTTTGTTCCACTCATTCCACCTTAGGACCCGATAAACCGGTGTTATGTTCCTTGATTGTGCATTCCTAACACGGTTGGGGTTTATGGGCCCCCCTTGATAATTCGCACTGCTTAAAGCTTTTCCAGCAAGGCCCAACATTCGTTTTACTTTTGCCTAACAACTAAAACTTGCATAGGGCGTTGCAAACCCGAGTTCTTAATAAACAACCCGGGCCAGTTCTCCTCATGAGTGTTGGTCCAAACTGGGCAGACTGCGGGGCCACCTTGGGGAAACCCAAGGTCTGGTATATACCTGTAGGCTAACCTATCTGGTCGTGGCCTGAGACGAGATACGCGCGGCTACAATCAGGGTGTCGGCACGCCGGGAGGTCTTGCTGGATTATTTTTACCTTAGTTGAAATATCTTGAGCACGGGATTCCAAGAATACTCGGGTCTTCCCACTTTAGAGTTGCGACTTCGTAGATCGTGAGCTTGTGATGGGCTAAGTTGGGACACCCCTGCAGGGTTTTGATCTTTCGAAATCCGTGCCCGCGGTTATGTGGCAGATGGGAATTCGTTAATATCCGGTTGTAGATAACTTGACACCATATCCATAAGAATACACTACCTGTGTGAGTAACCATGATGGTCTCTTTCTGAAGGGCTACGGGAAGTGAGCACGGTGGGGTTATGTTTGACCATGAGTAGCTAGGATCACTTCTTGATCAACTTAGTGACCGTTGGCACTTGTGCTCATCTTGCTCTAAACTCGTAAGCTAGTGCTTAGTGCTTGCTGCAACCACTTTAATAGCCTTTCCACACCTAAGGCTTTGATAGTTTTGATACCCGGGAACGGGATTGCTGAGTCCTTGTGGCTCACAGATTCAACACACACCAGATGCAGGTACCGCTGAGAACAATGCTGGAGATGGTTTGGAACTTCACTGGAGTTTGTTGAAGAGTGTGGTTATTACTATGTTTCGTATCCCAATGATCAGTAGTGGTTGTTACTAGGAGGATCCGGGCTTGTGTTTATGGTATCTTTCTTGCTTGGATTTCATCCGTAGACGGACTCTGTGTATGGGATGAATGTCTGTTATTGTATTCATTGTGTGACGTGGCGAGTGTAAGCCAACTATCGCTTACATTTTTTCATCCCAAAACTTTTACATGAGATGTGCAAAGATACCATACTTGAGATCATTCCAGAATGCGCTTATGTCTCTAAGTCGTGCCTCGACACGTAGGAGACATAGTCGCATCCTGGACATTACAAGTTGGTATTCACAGCCTTCTCCGACCTAGGAGCCCCCTGATTGATCGAACCGCTGACGGTTCAGTCTAGGCACACAAAAAATGTTTTGAGTCCTATATATATATCGGAGAGTAGGATTTCTTTTACTCCTCATCCCCTTCATCGCTCTGGTGAGGACTCCTGACGTTGTTCTATCTCCTCTACTCTCAAAATTTCACCAAACTTTTTTTTAGGATCACACAGGTATTGTTTGGATTGTTCCGATATCTTTGTGATGAGAACATTGTTCTCGATGCCTCCTGTCATTTAGGTGTTGTGGCAGTGTCTCGGGGAGTTGAGCTCCGAGGTGTTGTCGTCACAAATGTATCGTACTGGTTCTAGAATACCAGAGGCGGCCGACATCGAAAACTCTTCTATGCATGTCCGGTGGTGAGATAACCCCGACGTCACCCAGTACTGGGGAGATAGTTCGGGAGTATTGCCACAGCTAGTATAGCGGATGCGTTTTCAAGGACCGAGGTAAACAGTTTCTGAAGAAGACTGGTTATGTGTTGACGGATGGATACAGCTGGATGTAGGTTTAGAGTTGAGTGTGCAGTGCTTCCCCTATATCCCCAACACCAGATTGCATAATCGGAAAGCTTTGGGAATTAATAGGTGGGTTTTCAAGTAGCTCGTAAGTAATCTTCCAATGAGTGCATGGTATGAGGTTTGGGGTTCAACATCTAGTGAAGGGGTTTCATGGGCGTTGTTCCAATTGGGAGTTGCATCTTAAAGGATCCTTGGCTATGCTGATCCGGGGATTGCAAGACCCTTTGTAACACGTGCCATGGGGCATTCAGCACGAACATGTGGGACAAAACCTCTATTATGTATTTTTTTCATCTGTACCTTGTTGTTTTATTCTATCATTTTGTTCTCCCAAGTGGCTTCTCTACAAGTTGTTGTACCATTAAGCTATGGAATTCATTCGTTCAATTTTTGTTCGGATGTTCATTGTGAAGACTATATGTTGCATATATCTAGCCATTGATTCAGCTTATCTATTAATTGCTTCAATGGCTAATAGTTGTTATCATCTTAAGGATGGCACCTAAGAAGGTTCCCAACCCAAACCAAGAGGGTGAAGAAAAGCGTCCTCCTTCCCCTCCTCCTCCGTCTGAGGCATGGAGAACGATTATGCAGGCAACCAACCAAAACACCCAGATGCTCATGCAAATGATGCAGAATTTCCAAGCCAATCAAGCAAATCAAGGCAATCAAGGGAACCAAGGCCAAGGAAATCTGTTCAATCAACCTCACTTTGCGACTCTGAACCAATTCCTCGCAAATCAGCCCAAGTCTTTCAGTTAATGTGTGGACCCGCTAGATGCTGAAGATTAGATCACACACATCAAAAATCACTTTGAATGCAGTAATGTCAGAACCAAAGATTATGTCACGTTTGCCGCCTTCCAACTCAAAGATCAAGCTGTAGATTGGTGGCAACAGTACAAAGACTCCAGAGGTGGTCGTGAGATCTCGTGGACTGATTTCTGCAGAGATTTCCGTTCTCATCACATTCCATCCAGTGTCATTGAAGGCATGCGTGAGCAATTCCGCAACCTGAAGCAAGGCACCATGTCCGTCTATCAATACAATGTCAAGTTCCAGAATCTTGCCCGTTATGCGAAGCAAGACATCCCCGATGCCAAGAGCAAAATCTACCAGTTCCGAGGTGGTCTGAAAGATGAACTCCAACTTGCTGTCACCTTGTTCGAGCCGGATGAATTTGATCAATTCTACAACATGGCTCTCAAGCAAGAGGCAGCTCAGCTCAAGTGTGAAGCTTCCAAAAAGAGGATAAGAGATGTTGTTCACTCCTCCTCTTCCTCTCAAGTGGTTGCCAAGCAGTAGAAGTTCTGGCTTCCGCCTCCTCGAGTGCTCCGTCCTCCAAGCAACAACAAGCACTTAAGTGGTCGTGGATTCTCCCACCCACCCAACCCAAGCAACCAGTCCAAGCCTCAGTTCCAAGCTCCAAGACCAAGTGGTCCTTATCATCGGCCTCTTTCAGAAGTTACTTGCAACAAGTATTCTCAGAAGGGTCACTATGCCAACAAGTGTCCCAACCCAAGGCGCCTTCCGCCTCCTCCACCTGTCAGCAATGCTATTGTCAAGCACAATCCCAAGTCAGCAAGAGTGAACTTGATGAATGCAGCTCAAGCAGAGAATTCTTCCGATGTGATAATTGGTAATCTTCTAGTTAACTCTATTCCTGCAAACGTTTTGTTTGACTCTGGTGCATCACTCCGTTTCATATCAAGACCATTATTTACCAAGCATAATTTCACTTCGGCATTTCTGGATAAGAAGTTATCAATTATTTCTCCGGGAAAACACATGACTTCTAATTTGATTGCTCCGGATATATCTATTCATATGGGTGATTACTGTTTTCTGGTTTCTCCGGTTGTTCTCGGTAACTTCGATATTGATCTTATTCTTGGGATGGATTGGCTCTCCAAGCATGATGGACATATTGATTGTGAAAACAAGGAGGTCAAGCTAACTCATCCTAACGAAGACGTGATTATCTTCGCATCTCGAGATAACACAATGTGCCTATTCTCTCTTAATGAAAAGGGCGAGATTAATGCCATTTCCTAGATTCCGGTGGTTTGTGAATATGAGGATGTATTCCCTGAAGAGCTTCCAGGCATGCCTGCCAACCGTCCAGCTGAATTCGTCATTGAACTTGAACCTGGTACCGAGCCAGCCCGTCGGTGTCCGTGCAAACTTTCTCCTGATGAGTTGAAAGAGCTGAAGAAACAACTCGATGAGCAAGAATGTATGGGTCTATTCAGACCAAGTACTTCTCCTTGGGGCTGTGGTGTTCTATTTGTCAAGAAGAAGGATGGCACTGAACGCCTTTGCGTTGATTACCGGCCATTGAACAAGAAGACAATAAAGAATAAGTACCCACTCCCCAATATCAATGAATTGTTCGAGCAGCTCAAATGAGCAAAGGTTTCCTTGAAACTTGATCTCCGGATGGGTTACCATCAGATTCGTATCCGTGAAGAGGATATTCCCAAGACTGCATTCAGAACGACTTATGGCTCCTATGAATAGACGGTCATGTCTTTAGGGCTTGCAAATGCTCCACCCACCTTCTCTCGGATGATGCACTTCATATTCAACCCCTACACCAATGAATTCGTGCTCGTCTACCTCGATGATATCTTGGTATTCTCCAAGAATGAGGAAGACCATGCCAAGCACCTCCGTTTGGTCCTTGACAGGCTCCGTGAGCACCATTTCTATGCGAAGTTCTCCAAATGTGAATTCTGGCTTGGAAAAGTCATCTATCTTGGCCATATTATCTTTGCCGAGGGCATTTCTGTTAACCCTGAGAAGGTTGAAGCTATTGTCAACTGGGAACCTCCTCAGAATGTCAAACAACTCCGAAGTTTCCTCGGTCTCGCAAGCTATTGCAGAAGGTTTGTTGAGAACTTCTCCAAGATTGCCAAGCCTCTTTCCAACTTGCTTTAGAAGAATGTCAAGTACTCGTGGACTCCTGATTGTGATGTGGCATTCAAGACACTCAAAGAGAAGCTCATTTCTACTCCGGTTCTTACTCCTCCGGATGAGTCCAAGCCTTATGAAGTCTTTTGTGATACTTCATTGCAAGGTCTTGGTGGTGTTCTCATGAAAGACAAGAAGATCGTTGCATACACTTCACGTTAGCTTAAACCAAGTTAGAAGAATTACCCCACACATGATCTTGAGCTAGCAGCAGTTGATCATGCCTTGATCACGTGGATGCACCTTCTATTGGGCAGAAAAGTGGACATCTTCACTGATCACAAGAGCTTGAATTACATCTTCACCCAGCCAAACCTTAACCTTCTCCAGACTCGTTGGGTTGAAATGATTCAAGAGTACGATCCAAGCATTGAGTATACTCCTGGCAAGGCCAATGTCATTGCATATGCCTTGAGCAGAAAGGCTTATTGCAACAGTCTCCTACTCAAACGGTTCCAACCTGAACTTTGTGAATCATTCAGGAAGCTCAAACTCCAAGTTGTTCCGCAAGGATTTCTTGCCAATCTGCAAGTTGCTCCTACCTTGGAAGATCAAATCCACGAGGCCCAACTCGGTGATGTTATGGTGCAGAAAGTGAAACATGGTATTGCTAAGGGTACTCCTAAGTACAAGTGCTATCGCATTGATGAGAGAGACACTTTGTTCTTTGAGGACAAAATTGTGGTTCCCAAAGGTGATCCCAGAAAGCTCATAATGAACGAAGCACATGACTCACTCCTCTCGATAGATCCAGGAAGCTCAAATATGTACCATGACCTCAAGCAATAATATTGGTGGACTCGCATGAAAAGGGAGATTGCCCAATTCGTGAACGAGTGTGATGTCTGCAGAAGAGTGAAGGCAGAGCATCAACGTCCAGACGGACTCCTTCAACCTCTACCTATTCCCGAGTGCTCTGGTCAGCGAAACTTTTGACTCTGGGGAGGCCCAGATTGGTTTCCTGCGTGACTTCTCAGTTCAGGAACAAGCTGCTTTCGTAGCATTGAGTGAGATTTTATCCTCGGTCTCGGTGTCGGAAGACAGAGACTCGATCTCTTGGTCGCTTGAAGCGTCGGGCCGGTTCTCAGTTAAATCCCTATACGCCAAATTAGTATCTGGCCCTAAGATTAATTTCGCTAAACCGCTGTGGGCTGCGCGTATCCCCCCACGCGTGAAGATCTTCATATGGCAGGCTGCCCAAGATCGTCTACCGTCGGCCCTAAATCTCCAAAAACGTCATGACCCTGGGAACGGGAATTGTGCGCTCTGTGGGGCACAGGAGGACGCCAATCATATCATCTTTAACTGTGCCCCGGCAGTTTTCCTTTGGAGTGTAGTTCGCGAGATCTTCGGTCCCTTGTGGAACCCAACGTCTATGGCTGGTCTTCTGACCAGCATGCATAATACTCGCGGGCAAGTTCGTAGAATTGCGTGGAGAACGTTCGGGGCCTTAGCCTGGGCGCTTTGGACCACTAGAAACAAGTTGGCCATTGAAGGAACCATACCCTCGCATCCTGCTAACTACATCTTCAAATGGGCTTTGTTCTTTCAGCAGTGGAGATCGCTGGGAAGGAGGGAAGACAGTGAGGCGGCGTCAGAGGTGCTTCGTAAGATCAACGGGCTTCACGCCAGCCACAGGAGCACCTAGTTATCTTATTTCCTTAGCGCTCTCTTGAGCTGCAACTTGTACCCGCTACCTTGTTGCTTCTCTTTTCCTTGCCTGGGATGTAATAACTCGTATAATTGCGACTTCTGTTGCTTTATTAATTTAAAGCGGGGCGCGGCTTGTGCCTTCTCTCTAAAAAAAAACCTATTCCCGAGTGGAAATTCGATCACATTGAGATGGATTTCGTCACCGGTTTTCCCAAGTCCAAGAGAGGAAATGATGCTATCTTTGTGGTGATTGACAAGCCAACTAAAGTGGCTCATTTTCTTCCAGTCAAAGAATCCATCAACGCAGCTCAGCTGGCAGAGTTGTACACCTCCAGAATTGTCTCTTTGCATGGCATTCCTCAAGTGATCTCCTCAGACCGTGGAAGCTTGTTCACTTCCAAGTTTTGGGATTCCTTTCAGTCAGCCATGGGCACCAAGATTCGCTTCAGCATAGCGTTTCACCCTTAGACTAGTGGTCAAGTCAAAAGATTGAATCAAATCCTTGAAGATATGCTCAGAGCTTGTGTCATCTCCTTCGGTATGAAATGGGAAGATTGCCTTCCATTTGCCGAATTCTCCTACAACAACAGCTTCCAAGCAAGTGCCGGCAAAGCTCCGTTTGAAATCCTCTATGGCATAAAGTGTCGTACCCCTCTCAACTGGTCCGAGACTGGTGAACGTCAACTCCTTGGAAATGATTTGATCTCAGAAGCCAAAGAAATGTGCAAAGTCATACGTGAGAATCTCAAGGCCGTGCAATCACGTCAAAAGAGCTACTATGACGGCAAGCATCGTGACATGTCTTTCGACATTGGCGATCATGTCTATCTCCGTGTTTCTCCCATGAAGGGCACCCAGAGGTTCGGTATCAAGGGCAAGCTTGCTCCAAGATATGTGGACCCTTTCAAGATTCTTGGCAAGAGAGGCGATCTAGCCTACCAACTCGAGCTTCCCTCCAACTTTGCAAATGTGCACAATGTGTTTCACGTGTCACAACTCCGCAAGTGCTTCAAGACGCCTGAACGCACCATTCCTTTTGAAGAGATTGATCTTCAGCAAGACTTATCTTATCGTGAGCACCCCGTTGCTATTCTTGAAGAATATGAGCGCAAGACCCGCAACAAGTCCATCAAATTCTTGAAAGTGAAGTGGTCACACCATACCGACCGAGAAGCTACATTGGAACGAGAAGATCATCTCCGTTCCGAGTATCCCGCTTTCTTTCAGTCCTAGATCTCGGGACGAGATCTTTTCATAGTGGAGGAGAGTTTGTAACACCCCATATGTGATACCTTCCTTATATGGAAATATAAACATTTACCATTTGATCCTTGTACTTTCCTTGGGGGTTCTTTTCAATTATGTTTTGTCATTGCATTGCAGGTTTTTCTTTATTTATGCATTCATGCATTGTCATGTCATCATATGCATCATGGCCTCATCATATTGCTTCCAACCTTGTCATAATGCATTCTCTTTTCACCATGTGGCATTGTAGTTTCTTGCATGCTCTAGTGTTGCTTTGCTCCATGTGTGATCCATGCTTCATCACCTCCTCCCTTTCTTTTTGCAAGATGATTCTTTCCTCACTCATTTAATGTTCACTTATTTTCTGCAAATCGTACACCATGCCGACAACCTCTGTGTCAAATTTCAGCTAATTTGGGTTTGATTTGTTTGGGTTAAAAATGGTTCAAGTTTGAATTTAATTCAAACTTGAATTATTTTTCTATCTCTAAAAATGTCCAAACTAGTTTATTCAAATTGTGCATATTTCCAGGACTCCATAGATATCTTCATCCCTGCCAAATTCAATATCTTCCCCTGCCTTTCTTTTCTTCCAAATTTTTCTGTCTGAAAAAAGGAAGGAAAAGAAATGTAGCAAGAGTGTAGGAGTCCAGCAGCAGCCCAGCTGAACCAGCCCACCTGGGCCTTTGTTTCCCCGGCCCAGCCCAGCCGAACGCCACCTGCTCCGCTACAACGCCATCTCCCTCCGCTGTCTTCAGGAGTGCCAACGCCGTGAGCTTTGCTTCACGGACGTCGATGCCTCGCATGCCCGTGCCCCCTTTAAAGCCAGTGCCTTGCTCCTAGGGTTTCCCTTTCTTTCCCTCTCCTCCCTTCGCCGCCGCCGCAGGTGAGTCACCCAACATAGTCGTCGCCTCTTCCACCAGAGAGCTCCCGGAGCAGTTCCATGGCTACGCCGCGGCTGTAGCCCTCCTTCGCCGTTGTCTCCGCTCCAGGTCGGCTCGCCTCCATCGTCTTCTTCATCTTCAAGCAGGCCAGGAACCAAACGTGGACAAGGGCGACACCATCGTCTTCTTCCATGACGTCCCCTTCTTCCTCTGCTTCGTCTTCTTCACGGATCATAGGAACGCCAAGATCAGTCAGCTCCTTCATCGCCTCCGTGGTGTATCCATCCGATCTATCGTCATCAGCACCCTGTGGCAGCGGCGAGTTCACCAGGTAGGCTTCGATAGGCTTGAGCCTACCCTCCAAATTTGCGGATTTTTTTTACTACTAGGCTTCATAATATTTCTTAGGCCCAACCCAGGAAAAACAGTCCAGGAGGTAGCCCATCTGAGAAATCGGTGACTAACAGACTAAGCCCAGCCTCCCGCACGCTCGCACGTGCACGAAGCACATCAGGCGCACCGCGCACGAGCAGCTGCCTCCCTAACCTAGCCGCCGGCCGCCAGACGCCACCTCCTAGTCCGGCGCCGCCTCCCAGCCTCCTCGCCGTGCGCTGCGTCCTCGCCGGACGCCGCCTCCCCGCCGGCCGCCTCCCCGCTGGCCGCCTCCCCGGCGGACGCCGTCGTTAGCTGGACGCCCGAGCCTGTATGAGGGACGGGGGGAGCCGGGCTGCTGCCTGTCGGGGAGCTTGTCTCCGACGACGCCCAGGGCTCTCTGTAGGTCGCCGGGCGCCGCATCCCCACCGGCCGCCTCCCCGCCGGACGCCGTCGTCAGCTGGACGCTCGAGCCTGTACGAGGGACGGGGGGAGCCGGGCTGCCGCCTGCCGGGGAGCTCGTTGCCGACGACGCCCAGGGCTCTCTACAGGTCGCCGGATCCGTCGCCTCCCCACTGGACGCCGGACGCCGTCTCCATTCTCCAGAGCAGTTCAAATTTTGAAGTAGGTTGTCTGTTACTCTGTTGTCTTTCTCTGACTTTGTTTGATTCTTCATAGTTTAGTTGATAGCCACTTGCTAGTTTAGTTAATTGTAGTCAGTACTGGTTCTAGTGACAATGAATTCATGAACTAATTTATGTCTTTGTTTAATTTTTAAAGAAATGAAGAGAAAGAGGACTCTGCATAGTTGGTTTGCAAGTAGTTCAAATACACTTCCTATTGTTCCTGAATCCAATGTTGCCCCAATTAATGTTATTGTTCAGCCTACCCTCATAGCAGCGGATCCAACAAATGAGAGCACTAATCCCTCGGTTGATGAGAGCACTAATCCCTCGGTTGATGAGAGCACCAATCCCACTTCAAATTAGAGAACCAATCACCCAACCGATGAGAGCACAAACCAACCAGCACCACCAACACAATATATATTAGAATTTCATCCAAGTCAGATTTTTGGTGATCCGGCGGATCGAATACCAATAGAAGATTATGCCCCTGAAATTCGAAGTGAAGTGAGAAGAGCTTATTTGTTGAAAGGGCGAAACAAAGCAAGTGGGCATAAATTTGAAGTTACATTGGACGGTAAAATTTGGAGATCTTTTCAACCACAATGGCTAGATAGGTTTGATTGGTTGGAATATAGTGTCGCAAAGGAGTCTGCCTTTTGCTTCCCTTGTTTTCTTTTCAAGAAACCATCACAGGCTGCTACATTTGGAAATGATGTATTTACCATAGATGGTTACAAACGCTGGAAAACAGCTTTGGCAAGTTTTCAAAAACATGTTGGTGGTCCATCTAGTTACCACAACATTGCTAGAGGCTTGTGTGATGATTTCAACAATCAAAGGGCCAATGTGGCTACCAAATTCCGAGCACATAGTAAAGAATCTGAAATAAAATATAAAATCCGTTTGACCGCATCATTAGATTGTGCAAGGTATCTCATAGCTCAAGGGGAAGCTTTTCGTGGACATGATGAGTCCTCCGATTCCGTAAACAAAGGCAATTTTAGGGAGTTCTTGGATTGGTACAAAGACAAGAATAAAGATGTGAAAGATGCATTTGACAATGGGCAAGGTAATGCACTTATGATATGTTCACAGATTCAAAAGGACCTTGCTACATGTTGTGCTTTGGAGGTAACTAAAGTCATCAAGAATGAGCTTGGAGATAAAAAATTTGCGATACTTGTTGATGAGGCAAGAGATTGCTCAATAAAGGAGAAAATGGCAATAATTTTGAGGTAGTTCAATGGTTTACAAAGGCTTATTATTTTATTTTATGTTGTTCTTTGTTTCTTTTCTTATAACTTGTAGCTCTCCAAAAGTGCAGATTTTTGGATGATAATGGGGAGCTTCAGGAGAGATTTCTTGCTATTAAGCACATCACAGATTGCACATCTGCCGGAATTAAAGAAGCATTGTTTCATGTCTTAAAGTACCATGGCTTGTCTATTAATAGGCTACGTGGACAGGGTTATGATGGGGCTTCAAACATGAGAGGAGAATTCAATGGTTTGCAAAAGTTAATTCGTGATGAGAGTCCATATGCTTTCTATGTTCACTGTTTTGCCCATCAGTTGCAATTAGTGGTCGTCACAGTGGCTCAATGTTGTCCGGTAATTGCTGATTTTTTCAACTTTCTTCCCTTGATAGTGACTCAGGTGGGTTCATCTTGCAAAAGAAAAGATGCATTGCTTGCAAAGCATCAAGATTACTTGATAGAGATGATGGAGAATTGTAAGATATCATCTGGAACCGGTTTACATCAAGAAACTAACCTTGCTAGACCAGGAGCTACTCGGTGGGGCTCACATCTTAGAACCTTGCTTCGTGTTTACACAATGTGGAATGCAGTGGTGGATGTGCTTGCAATTGTGATTGAGGATGCCCGGGAACACACTTCTCAAGGTGGAGCTTCAAGTTTGTTGGTCCAGATGGAATGCTTCCAATTTGTCTTCATCATGATATTCTTAATAAACTTGTTGAACATCACAAATATGCTATCACAAGCTTTGCAAAGGAAGAATCAAGATGTTGTTGAAGCCATGCGTTTGATCTTGGATGTGAAAGAAGCTTTGCAAACTATGAGGGACAATGGGTATGAGCCATTATGCGAGCAAGCAAAAAACTTTTGTGAGGAACATGGCATTGACGTGCCAAATATGGATGATCTTGTTGGAGCTATGGGGCAATCTGCTCGAAGCAAGAATAAGGTGACTCGAGATCATTATTTCAGGGTGAGCATATTCAATGTTGCTATTGATGCAACTCTCACTGAGATGAACCACCGATTCAATGAAGTTAACACCGAGTTAGTGGATTGCATGTCTTGTCTTAATCCAGCTAACAACTTCTCAAAGTTTAATGATCAGAAACCACCGATTCAATGAAATTTATGTTGAAGATTTTACACAAGCTGAACGGTTGTTGCTAAGATACGAGCTTCCAACATTCCTTACAAATATTAGGAGAAGTGAGGAATTTAATGGATGTCCGGATATTTCTACTCTTGCTCGGTTGATGGTTCAAACAATGAAACATAGAACTTTCCAATTGGTATATCGCCTTATCGAGTTGACATTGATTCTTCCAGTGGCAACTTCGTCGGTCGAGCGAATATTTTCAGCAATGAAGGTCATCAAAACTGATTTGCGCAATAAGATATCAGATGATTGGCTCAATGATTTAATGGTATGCTACTGTGAGAAAAGGATATTCAAAAGTATTCCGGATGATCAAATTATGATAAGATTTCAGAAAAAGAAAAATCGCAAAGGACATTTGCCTCCTGAGTATGATGTTATTTCTTAGAGGTATATCTCTGCTTTAGTACTAGTGTCGATAGTTAGTTGAGGGTACCTTACCATATCACTAACATTTGTGCCAATTTGGACAGATGGCTTGCAGTTTGTCACTTGCATTATTGGTGTGGAGGAGTTCTACAACTACAATATTGTTAGTAAGAAGCAACACCAGTATATTGTCTTTGCCTTATTTTGGTTGATTCTCTAGTACTTGATGTATTGGTGTGCATATTGTATGAAACTTTGCTGTCTGGTCAATCATGCTACTAGTATTTGTCTTGAGAATCATGTCCATTTGAGCACTGTTTGGCACATATTCTCTCTATAAGTTGGTAAAACCATTTTTCTTTCAAAATTCCAGAAAAAATAAGTAAATACTACATGCTTCCAGTAGTAAGCTGGGAAATTTTGAGCTTATTTGGCCAATAGGATTAGGAGATAATGGCCATTTTAGTGATCTGATTCAAATTTTGGTTCAAAATTTGATGTTTTCTAAAAAATCAAGAAAAATTCTGGTACGTAGTACGTGTTTCCAGTATTAAACTGGGAAAGTCTCAGTTCATTTGTACAAAAATACTAGGAGATAAGCAGTTTTTTCTTCAAAAGAGCGTTCGATTTTTCTCGGCCTAAACTTTGAGCCCACCCTCCGTTTTTTCTCTAGATTCGCCACTGCCCTGTGGTGAGCAGTCGCTCCCCCAAGCCTAGTAACCCTATCTGTTTTCCTCGCCAGAGTAGCCTTCCTGTCTGTACCCACATGCCATGGCTTCCAAGGAAGCAGGCTCCAATGCTTGTGCTTGGGTTCTCCGGCCGTTCCTTGCTGCTCCACACACGCACACACCCGCGCGATGCACGCGCTCATGCACTCAGCCGTAGCCCATCGCCATGGCCGAGACGAGCTCAAGCTCATGCTCGAGCAGCCCCACGCGTGCTCGTTCCGTAGCAGCCCCGCTTGAAGGAACCGCAACCCCACCAAGTCCCGCACCCCCGCCGGCGCTCTCTAGCCTCAACCGCCACTGCTTTGGCCGCCATCGTCGCCGGCGATCTCCGTGCGGCCATGGAGGGCCAAGGTCGGCCTTTTCAGGTGTTATTTTTTCCTGTTTCTGTGCCAAACATGATGCAGCAGCGCAGTGGTCAGCACTCTGCTCCTCTATCCAGGAGGTCGTGGGATCAAGTACCAGCCGCCCCCATATTTTTTGCTCTGTTTCCTTTTACTTTTCTGCACACTCACTCATCACGTTCGGGCCAGATCTTCTTCTGGGCCGCTGCGCCATGCTGCTTCCGGCCCAAGCATGTTTTTTTTTGCTCTGTGGTTTTTATCTTTTCCAGTGCAAGCATATTTATAGAAAATGCCACTGTTTTGTTTTGTCAATAACTAAATATGCATGCATCCATATAAAATATATCTTGTATGAAAATGCTTAGAAAAATGTGTAGATTCAAAATCTGCAACTTTCATCCTTGTTAAACACATTTAAAATGTTGTTCGTATATGTTTTGTAGTTAACATGTTGAAACTTGTTTAATTCATAACTAAATAACCACAACTCCATATTTGACAAACTTTTTATGCTTTTGGGGTGGAAAAATGTGTAGATTAAGATGGTGTTGTTACTTTGCATGTTTAACAAATTAAAAATATGGTGGCTACATATCTGTCCTATATTTTGTTTTAATGCAGATGGGGGTTCCCGGAATTATTGTTTGTTCTTTCCGGCCCATTTAAAATGCTTGCATGATGTTTTTGTTCTTAGTTGCACCCCTTGCCATGTTAAACAACTCTTAAAAACTTGTTGGGTGCTTGGTTAATTTAACTAGATAACCACTTATGACTATGCTTGTTCTTGTTATCTTTTGCATGATGTGCCCCTACATGTTTTGTGTTCTTGTTTTTGTCATGTCACATGTGCACTCATCATGTTCCATGTAAATGCATCATATCCTGCCCATGTTCATGTGCATCATATCTTGCATCATGTGTTTGAGCATTGCCTGATGTTTGATTGTTGTTCCGGTGTTTGTATTGTTGTGTTGGTTAGAGCCCGGTGACGATTCAGAGTTCGAGGTTCCTATCGGGACTGAGTTTGAGGAGCAAGGTTATGATCCCTCCGTGGACTTAACAGGCAAGATGACCATTCCCCAATATCACCTCTATCTTTGCCTATGCTAGTTGTCTCGCTCTTTAGATATGCCTCGATGCCTATTCCTGTTTGTCAGCCTCCTATTGTTGCCATAAAACAATCTAACCGCCTTCCTAGCAAACCGTTGATTGGCTAAGTACGCTTTTGCTCAGCCCCTCTTATAGCGCTGTTAGTTGCAGGTGAAGCTTTGAAGATTGCTCCACGTTCGGACTTGCTTATTGGGGTAAAAACAATATATCTCTTAAGTAAACTAATGCACGTATATATTGTCAATGGGTGCAAGGCTTGGCCTTCTACTTGGTGTTTTGTTCCACTCATGCCACCTTAGGACCCGATAAACCGATGTTATGTTCCTGATTGTGCGTTCCTAATACGGTTGGGGTTTATGGGCCCCCCTTGATAATTCGCACTGCTTAAAGCTTTTCCAGCAAGGCCCAACATTGGTTTTACTTTTGCCTAACAACTAAAACTTGCATAGGGCGTTGCAAACCCGAGTTCTTAATTAACAACCCGGGCCAGTGCTCCTCATGAGTGTTGGTCCAAACTGGGCAAACTGCGGGGCCACCTTGGGGAAACCCGAGGTCTGGTATATACCTGTAGGCTGACCTCTCCGGTCGTGGCCTGAAACGAGATACACGCGGCTACTATAAGGGTGTCGGAACGCCGGGAGGTCTTGCTGGATTAGTTTTACCTTTGTTGAAATATCTTGAGCACGGGATTCCAAGAATACTCAGGTCTTCCCACTTTGGAGTTGCGACTCCGCAGATCGTGAGCTTGTGATGGGCTAAGTTGGGACACCCCTACAGGGTTCTGATCTTTCGAAAGCCGTGCCCGCGGTTATGTGGCAGATGGGAATTTGTTAATATCCGGTAGTAGATAACTTGACACCATATCCATAAGAATACACTACATGTGTGAGTAACTGTGATGGTCTCTTTCTGAAGGGCTTCGGGAAGTGAACACGGTGGGGTTATGTTTGACCGTGAGTAGCTAGGATCACTTCTTGATCAACTTGGCGACCGTTGGCACTTGTGCTCATATCGCTCTAAACTCATAAGCTAGTGCTTAGTGCTTGCTGCAACCACTTTAATAGCCTTTCCACACCTAAGGCTTTGATAGTTCTGATACTCGGAAACAGGATTGCTGAGTCCTTGTGGCTCACAGATTCAACACACACCAGATGCAGGTACCGCTGAGAACAATGCAGGAGATGGTTCAGAATTTCACTGGGAGTTCAATGAAGAGCATGGTCGTTACTATGTTTCGAATCCCGACGATTAGTAGTGGTTCTTACTAGGAGGATCCGGGCTCGTGTTTACGGTATCTTTCTCGTTTGGATTTCGTCCCTAGACGGACTCTGTTTTTTGAATGAATGTATGTTATTTTATTCATTGTGTGACGTGGCGAGTTGATACGTCTCCAACGTATCTATAATTTTTGATTGTTCCATGCTATTATTTATGATGTTTTGGATGTTTAATGGGCTTTGTTATACACTTTTATATGATTTTTGGGACTAACCTATTAACCTAGAGTCCAGTGCCAGTTTCTGTTTTTTCCTTGTTTTTGAGTTTTACAGAAAAGGAATATCAAACGGAGTCCAATTGACGTGCCAATTTTTGGTGATTTTTTCTGGACCAAAAGAAGCCCCCGAAGTAAAAGAGTTCGGCCAGGAGGGCCACGGGCTGCCCACAAGGGTGGGGGGCGCGCCCACCCCAAGTGGTGGCGCCCCCCTATCTCGTGGACGGCCTGGAGACCTCCCTGACTTGTGCCCTACGCCAAAATATCCTATAAATACTGAAACCTTTGGAAAATAACCTAGATCGGGAGTTCCGCCGCCGAAAGGCTCTAGTGCCACCGAAAACAATCTAGACCCGTTCTGGCACCCTGCCGGAGGGGGGAATCCCTTTCCGGTGGCTATCTTCATCATCTCGGCGCTCTCCATGATGAGAAGGGAGTAGTCCACCCTCAGTGGCTGAGGGTATGTATCAGTAGCTATGTGTTTGATCTCTCTCTCTCTCTCTCTCTCTCTCTCTCTCTCGTGTTCTTGAGATGGCACGATCTTGATGTATCGCGAGCTCTGCTATTCTAGTTGGATCTTATGATGCTTCTCCCCCTATACTCTCTTGTAATGGATTGAGTTTTCCCTTTGAAGTTATCTTATCGGATTGAGTCTTTAAGGATTTGAGAACACTTGATGTATGTCTTGCATGTGCTTATTTGTGGTGACAATGGGATATCACGTGATTCACTTGATGTATGTTTTGGTGATCAACTTGCGGGTTCCGTGACCTTGGGAATCTATGCATAGGGGTTGGCACACGTTTTCGTCTTGACTCTCCGGTAGAAACTTTGGGGCACTCTTTGAAGTACTTTGTGTTAGTTGAATAGATGAATCTGAGATTGTGTGATGCATATCGTATAATCATGCCCACGGATACTTGAGGTGATAATGGAGTATCTAGGTGACATTAGGGTTTTGGTTGATTTGTATCTTAAGGTGTTATTCTAGTTCGAACTCTATGATAGATTGAACGTTACTACAGACTCTTGAATAGATCGATCAAACAGAATAACTTTGAGGTGGTTTCGTACCCTACCATAATCTCTTCGTTTGTTCTCTGCTATTAGTGACTTTGGAGTGACTCTTTGTTACATGTTGAGGGATAGTTATATGATCTAGTTATGTTATTATTGTTGAGAGAACTTGCACTAGTGAAAGTATGAACCCTAGGCCTTGTTTCCTATCATTGCAACACCGTTTATGCTCACTTTTATCTTTAGCTACCTTGCTGTTTTTATATTTTCTTATTACAAAAACCTATATCTACCATCCATATTGCACTTGTATCACCATCTCTTCGCCGAACTAGTGCACCTATACAATTTACCGTTGTATTGGGTGTGTTGGGGACACAAGAGACTCTTTGTTATTTGGTTGCAGGGTTGTTTGAGAGAGACCATCTTCATCCTATGCCTCCCACGGATTGATAAACCTTAGGTCATCCACTTGAGGGATATTTGCTACTGTCCTACAAACCTCTGCACTTGGAGGCCCAACAATGTCTACAAGAAGAAGGTTGCGTAGTAGACATCAAGCTCTTTTTTGGCACCGTTGCCGGGGAGGTTAGTGCCTGAAGGTATATCTTTAGATCTTGTAATCGAATCTTTTAGTTTCTTTTTTATCACTAGTTTAGTTTATAAAAGAAAACTACCAAAAATGGGATTAAGGTTACCTCATATGCTTCATCTTTTTAATATCTTTCGTGAAATGATGGAAAGGAAAATTGTGCTCAAGTACTAGAAGAAGAATTACATAGAATGCTTGGCACTAAAAACTTGAATGATGAGCATGCTTGCAATATTGTTAGTGTGAATCCTTTGAATATCCATGGTACTAATGATGATTGCACTAGTCACTATGAAAATATCTCATATAAGCATGTTGATTTTTGTGGAGTGCATAGAGTTTGCAAGTACATACCAAACAAAGAAAATAGATTTTGCAAGAGGCATAAGTATTTAGAAACTAAATGGTTGCTACAGATGCTAGATGATTGTGCTGAAAATTTAAAATTTCTTAGCCGTACTTGTGAACTTTGCAATGAACGTGATCATTTAAATCCCCAATGTGAATTGTTTCATGATCGAATCGTGTCCAAAAATTGTGATGACCTGATATCCCTTGCACATCATAATGAACTTAGTTTGCTTGTGGGTTATGAAGAAATAAAACGTGTAACTAAGGATCTTCTAGAATTTGTCCTTGATAAAGTTCTTGATTTTGATCTGGAGGAAATTTATATGTATTGTGCCGTGAATTGCATTGAAAACCCTTATATTGCCAATTACATAAAGTCAAGAAAACAAATAGGAGATGAAGAGAATACTAATGAAAGGGAAGAGATTTCCCAATATCCTCCTATTCTTTCTTATGATGAATCAGGTAACGAGTAGGAGCCTTCTATTCTACCAATCTCATTAATAAGGAGCTCCAAAAAGAAGATTAAACCCATACCTAATGTGAAGAAGAAAAAGAAAAGATGGAGAAGCAAATATAAAAAGGTATCCCTCTCAAATGATGTTGCTTCCATTACTCATTGCGATGATAATTGCTATACTATCGATGCTATCCATACTATTAATGATGAGAGTGATTATGCCTATGATATGAAAAGGCCCAAGCTTGGGGATGCTATGTTTGATGATAATGATATATTTGAGAATTTATTTGCTGCAATTAATGTTTGTCCCAAGCTTGGGGATGCTACGCTTGATGAAGATGATATTTTTAGCCTCCCAAGTCTTGATGTGCAAATCTATTATGATGAAAGCATGCCTCCTATTTATGATGATTATTGTGATGACACTTATGCTATAAAAAGTAGTGATGATTATATTTATCAAACTTGTCATGATTATGATTACCCCTTTTATGAACATTACTCTTTTAATGTGGAAACAATCTATAGTATCCAAGTCTCTTATGATACTCCCACTATTCCGAATGAGAAGAATTTTGCTTATGTGGAGAGTAATAAAATTTAAATGCTTGGGGATCATGACAAGAATGCGTTATGTGCTGGTTATATTGTTGAATTCATTCATGATGCTACTGAAAATTATCATGAGAGAGGATCATATGCTTGTAGGAATTGCAATAGTATCAAGTTTCCTCTCTATATGCTTAAAATCTTGAAGTTATGCTTGTTTTGCCTTCCTATGCTAGTTGATTATCGTTCCCATAAGTTGTTTGCTCATAAAATCCCTATGCACAGGAAGTGGGTTAGACTTAAATGTGCTATTCATATGCTTCATGATGCTCCCGTTATGTCGGTGTACTAAAGTAGGGGTACCTTAGTATCCCAACTTGTGCACGGGCAGTAGCAGCGTCCCGTGGCAGGGCTTGCCACATGCTCGCCAAGGCCCACTATGGTTCCTTTGGTGCCATTCAAGAACAAAGTATTCAAGTTAAAGAAACAAGACCCCGGCAAGAGGAGCTTGCCGGGAAGGCCGCTCCAGGCTCAAAACCATCCCATCAGCACAAGACCCTGGCAAGAGGAGCTTGCCAGGGAGGCCAAAATATGGCATTTCACGAGACTTGCCGTGGCGCATCGCGCGCCCCGGCAAGGCCCGGAGAGCGACAAGCTTCCGGGCGCGGTAAGGTAGCGACCGCGGCAAGGCGCTTGCCGCGGCAAGCTTCCACTGTGTGCCCACGCTCCAGCTCATCCGGCCACGCGTCGCCCTGGGGCCCTTCTAGGGGCACGTGGCGGAAGGCTGTGCAGCCTGGGGTACACGGTGGCAAGCCACGATGACGAGGTCACCGTCGTGGCGAACGGAGACGCCCGGACGGACGCTTTTTGCACTATTTGGGGCGATGGTGACGGGCATTCAATGCCCTTGTCCCCCATCGTCAGGGTTAGGTACAGAGCACTGTACATACACTGTTACAACTACCACCATTTTTACGTTTTTACCCTCACCTACGTTGCCACCTATCGGTGACCCCTTTGAACTATAAAAGGAGGCCCATGCACAACGTAGAGGGGGTTCCGATCTTATTTCACTCTCACGCTCGGTGTAGCTAGCAACCAGTACTGTAGCTCTTCTTGCTCCCGAGCCAAGAACACAATACAAACCAAAGCAGGAGTAGGGTTTTACGCATCCGTGCGGCCCGAACCTGGGTAAACTGCTCGCGTGCTCGCCTCGATCCGCTCTTCGTGCACCCTCCGCTCCCTTGCCATACCGAAAAGGGGCTCCGGTCCCATAGGTGTTCGTGGGCGATCAGTTTCCCCGACACGTTATGTTTCAATTCTTATCTTTTATGTGAGCATCATTATGCCTAGCTAGGGGCGTTAAACAATAGCGCTTGTTGGGAGGCAACCCAACTTTATTTTAGTTTCTTTGTTTTTGCTTCTGTCTAGGAATAAATATTGCATCTAGCTTCTGTTTATATGTGCTTTTTTGTTTTAATTAGTGTTTGTGCCAAGTAGAACCTTTGGGAAGACTTGTGTGAAGTATATATGATCTTGCTGTGAAAAACAGAATCGTTAGGGCTCACTAGAATGGTCACCAGATTTTACTATTATGTGCTATTTAGTTGATTCTTTTTGAAGATGATTAATAGACAAATTCATCACGTTTACCAATTTATTTCAATTTTTTTGGAGTTACAGAAGTATGCGAAAACTGCAGATTACTACAGACTGTTCTGTTTTTGACAGATTCTGTTTTTCGTGTGTTGTTTGCTTATTTCAATGCATCTATGAGTAGTATTGGGATGTATAAATCATAGAGAAGTTGGAATACAGTAGGTTTAACACCAATATAAACAAAGAATGAATTCATTACAGTACCTTTGAGTAGTGGTTTGTTTTCTTATACAAACGGAGCTCACGAGATTTTTGTCTAAGTTTTGTGTTGTGAAGATTTCAAGTTTTGAGTATTGCTTTGATGGACTATGGAACAAAGAGTGGCAAGAGCCTAAGCTTGGGGATGCCCAAGGCACCCCAAGGTAAAATTCAAGGACAACCAAAAGCCTAAGCTTGGGGATGCCCCGGGAAGGCATCCCCCCTTTCGTCTTCATCTATCGGTAACTATACTCGGAGCTATATTTTTATTCACCACATGATATGTGTTTTGCTTGGAGCGTCATTCTATTTTTGTTTGTTTTGCTTGCTGTTTGAATAATATCCGAAGATCTGAAATTCTTAAATGTTAGAGAGTCTTCACATAGTTACATAATTATTCAACTACTCATTGATCTTCACTTATATCTTTTGAGTCGAATATATTTTGCTCTAGTGCTTCACTTATATCTTTTAGAGCACGGCGGTGGTTTTATTTTGAAGAAATAGATGAACTCTCATGCTTCACTTATATCCTTTTGAGAGTCTATTAAAACAGCATGGTAATGTGCTTTGGCTATAAAATTAGCCTTCACATGATAGACATCCAAGATTAATGTAGTAAAAAACTTTCACATTAAGTGCATTGAATATGATAAGAAGTTGGATGCTTGATAATTGTTTTGAGATATGAGGATAGTGATATTAGAGTCATGCTAGTGGAGTTATTATGAAATTGAGAAATACTTGTGTTAAAGTTAGTGATTCCCGTAGCATGCACGTATGGTGAACCGCTATGTGATGAAGTTAGAGCATGAGGTATTTGTAGAGTGTCATCCTTTGTGTCGAGGTCGGGGGCGCGCGATGGTTAACTCCTACCAACCTCCCCCCTAGGAGCATGCGTTGATTGCTTTGTTTTGATGACTCGTAAATTTTTGGAATAAGTATATGAGTTCTTATGACTAATGTTGAGTCCATGGATATTACGCACTCTCACCCTTCCACCATTGCTAGCCTCTCTTGTACCATACACCCACTATATATACCTTCCTCAAAATAGCCACCATGTACCTTCCTCAAATCAGCCACCATACCTACCTAGCATGGCATTTCCATAGCCATTCCGAGATGTATTGCCATGCAACTTTCCACCATTCCGTTCATATGACACACTTCATATTGTCATATTGCCATGCATGATCGTGTAGTTGACATCGTATTTGTGGCAAAGTCACCATGCATAACTTTTCATACATGTCAACTCTTGATTCATTACACATCCCGGTACACCACCGGAGGCATTCATATAGAGTCATATCTTGTTCTAGCTTCGAGTTGTAATCTTTGAGTTGTAAGTAAATAAAAGTGTGATGATCTTCATTATTAGAGCATTGTCCTGTGTGAGGAAACAAAAAATATATAAAGGCCAAATAAAAAAAAGATGACCCAAAAAATAGAGAGGGGCTAAAAAAAGAAAATAGGAAAGCCCCTCCAAAAAAGAGAAAAGAGAGAAGGGACAATGCTACTATCCTTTTCCACACTTGTGCTTCAAAGTAGCATCATGTTCTTCATGATAGAGAGTCTCATGTTTAGTCACTTTCATATACTAGTGGGAATTTTCATTATAGAACTTGGCTTGTATATTCCAACGATGGGCTTCCTCAAATGCCCTAGGTCTTCATGAGCAAGCAAGTTGGATGCACACCCACTTAGTTTATTTTGTTGAGCTTTCATACATACTTAGCTCTAGTGCATCCGTTGCATGGCAATCCCTACTCACTCACATTGATATCTATTCATGGGTATCTCCATAGCCCGTTGATACGCCTAGTCGATGTGAGACTATCTCCCTCCTTTTTGTCTTCTCCACAACCACCACTCTATTCCACCTATAGTGCTATGTCCATGGCTCATGCTCATGTATTGCGTGGAAGTTGAAAGGTTTGAAAGAATAGAGTATGAAGACAAGTGCTTGGCTGAAACCGGGGTTGTGCATGGTATGAATATTTTGTGTGATGAAGAGGGAGCATAGCCAGACTATATGATTTTGTAGGGATAACTTTCTTTAGCCATAGTATTTTGAGAAGACATGATTGCTTTGTTAGTATGCTTGAAGTATTATTATTTCTTATGTCAATATAGACTTTTGTCTTGAATCTTTCAGATCTGAACATTCATGCCACAATTAAGAGAATTACATTGAAAATATGTTGGTTGGCATTCCACATCAAAAATTCTGTTTTTATCATTTACCTACTAAAGGACGAGCAGGAATTAAGCTTGGGGATGCCTGATACGTCTCCAACGTATCTATAATATTTGATTGTTCCATGCTATTATTTATGATGTTTTGGATGTTTAATGGTCTTTGTTATACACTTTTTTTATTTTTGGGAATAACCTATTAACCCAGAGCCCAGTGCCAGTGTAGCGACCACGATCCGAATAGACCGAAGTCTCTGTGTTTCAGTGTCATCACTGGATCGGTAATGCTGACACACACAGTACTTGAAGGATTTATAACAGAGTGGCAATCACACACTTATTACATCGAATATCTCCAAAGAGAACTTACTACAAAAGTCTATGTCTTAAGGTCATCTAACAAAATAACAACGGAAGGCTTGGAAGATAAGTGAGTCCATCAACCACAACGGCATAGCTGAGTGCATGACAAACGACCTAGAACGTCTTACTCCTCATCTGAAAAGTCTGCAACCTAATATGTTGCAGCCCAAAACGAGTCAGCACGTGGAATATGCTGGCAAGATACCACAGAAGATGCAAGTAACAGAATAAAGGCTATACTATATGCATATTTGGCTGGTGGAGGCTCTAAGGTTAAATTTTTTGCGTAAAGCCAATTTTTCCCTACAACAAAGGAATAAATTTTATTTTTAACTATCATGGTAGTTGAAACATCATTGAGAAGGTACCTCCAAGTCAATCCCAATTAAAAGTAATCATTAACCCAAATTTAATTTTTAGAGTGATGAGATCAACCAATAATTCAAGTACCAGATACTAAAGATTGTCCATAACCGGGGACACTACTAATCATGATCAGTTTGTACACTCTGTAGAGGTTTGTGCACTTTTCCCACAAGACTCGATCGCCTCCATTTGGTTTCTCGCACTGCATGGTGTTTGAGAAACGGATGACCGAATCACAGTCTTTTCGAAGAGGTCCCCTTAACCGATAGATAGGCCGATACACCTACAATCCCTCTACATCTGCTAGCCCATCGTGGAAAGGTTTCCCACAACTTACTCAACTATGCCAGAGCCCATAATGGCATTGTGGCTGCACACGGAAGTTTCTAGCATGAATAGTTTTACGATCCCTTTGTGCCTGGGTGGCATTCCATAGGAAAAACCACACGGAACCCCAGGATTTCCTAGGACAACACTGGATTCTCCAGGTGCCCTGCAACCAATCCACCCAGATGTGTAATCAAGTACCCATCTTAAGTTGAATCCTTAATTAACAACTCACATCTGTCATGGATTTCACTCAAACCCAAACCACGTCTACGAGCATAGCATGGCAACATAAGCATAACGTAGAAGTAACTCCCAAGGGTTTGAAAAATAATGCAGGTAATAGGTTCGACCTCAATCTACTTCCCAGTCCCACAAGTTATCAGATCCTACTCATGCAATGTGTGAGGGTTTGATCTAATGCATAAAACTGGGTAATAAAGAGTATGATCAAAGTGTTACTTGCCTTGCTGACGATTCGTAAAACCTAGAGACTCGTAGTAGCACGCTTCACAGTCCGGGTATTCTGTCGCAAGCAAACAATAGCATACATAAGCAATCAAGCAATGATGCACAAACAAAACTCCAAAATATAAGATCTAACCAGAAAGTTCAACTTAAGAACTCCGGTTTGCAAAAAGAATCAACTCAAAAGAAGCAACGAAACTCAAACTACGAAAGAAACGAGCTCCGATTACTAATTTGATCTAGGGTCAAATTTTACAGTAGCCAAAATTTTGTTCAAGTTGGTTAAACGGAAAGAGGGCGTCGAGATGAAGATCTGGGATTTTGAATCACCTGATTCCGACTCTCGAGCAAAAAGATAAACGAAAAACAAGATCAGGGCAGAAATCGTGATCGGAATAATCGCGATCGGAATAATCGCAAAAAAACCAATCTAACAAAAAAAAAAACGGATCTAGGGTTTCTCGAAAAAAACCGATCGGTTAAAAAGAAAAACCGACGGCTACCTCAGGAACGGCGAACTCCGGCGGCGACGACGGTCTCCGGCGGGAAGTCCGGCGGCGGCGGCGACTCCGGCGGGCGGCGGCGCGAGGCGGCATGCGGTAGCAGCGACGGCTAGCGCTAGGGTCCGGCGTCGGGCGGGCTGGGGCGGCTAGCGGGCCGGGGTGGCACTATATAAAGGCCCGAGGCCAGGGAGTCCTGGCCGGGTACGGTCCGGAGGCGGTTTCTTTTTTTTTTAAATGAGTCCTGACGTGGTAATACGGGCGGAAAAAATAATACTAAACGGGGTCCAAAAATTCCGAAATAAATATTCACCGTCCTCTAATAATATTTAGGACAAAGTGAACATTTTTCCCGGACCTAAGTGCAATTTTGAAAAACGCGTATTTTTCCTATGCAAATAAATCCAGAAAAATACCAAAAGTGATTTTAATATTTTTCCTCCAATATTTCTGTTATTTTGGAGAAGTCATATTATCTCCGCTCATATATTTTATTTAGAAATATTTTTAGGAGAGAAAAATAATTAAAACCAACGCTATCCTTGTACCGGTATTCGAGAAAACTCCAATACAAAACGGTAGAATTCCCAACTCTCTCCGTAGGTCCTTGAGTTGCTTAGAATTTCGAGGATCGCCACAAACAAAAATGCAAAGAAATATGCAATGCAATATGATCTATGTATAACATTCCAAATTGAAAATTTGGGATGTTACAAACCTACCCCCCTTAGAATGAATCTCGCCCTCGAGATTCGACTTGGCTAGAGAACAGGTGTGGGTGGTCCTTGCGTAGATCATCTTCTCGTTCCCAGGTGGCTTCTTCCTCGGTGTGGTGACTCCACTGAACTTTGCAAAACTTGATAACCTTACTGCGGGTGGCTCTGCTCGAAAATTCGAGAATCTTAACAGGCTTCTCCTCGTAAGTCAGATCACATTCCAACTGAATTGCTTCCAGGGGTACTGTGTCTCTAAGCGGGATATCGACCATCTCCGCATGGCACTTTTTAAGATGTGAAACGTGAAACACGTCGTGCACTCCTGACAATCCTTCGGGCAAGTCCAACTTATAGGCAACCTCTCCCATGCGTTCAAAAACACGGTAAGGTCCCACAAATCTCGGGGCTAGCTTTCCCTTAACTCCGAAACGTTTAACTCCTCGCAGAGGTGATACTCGCAAGTATGCTCTGTCTCCGACTTCATAAGCTATCTCCTTGCGCTTCGAGTCTGCATAACTCTTCTGCCTGGACTAAGCTACCTTCAGTCTATCCCGAATCAGCTTAACCTTCTCTTCAGACTCTTTGATCAAGTCCGGCCCAAACAACTGTCGGTCTCCAACTTCATCCCACATTAACGGTGTTCGGCATCTCCTTCTGTACAATGCTTCGAACGGTGCCATCTTCAAACTGGCCTGGTAACTGTTGTTGTACGAGAACTCCGCGTAGGGCAAATTATCATCCCAACTGGATCCATAATCTAGCGCACATGCTCTCAACATGTCCTCCAGAATCTGGTTGACTCTCTCGGTCTGTCCATCTGTCTGTGGGTGAAACAATGTGCTGAATTCCAGCCTCGTTCCCAAAGTTTGGTGTAGCTGATGCCAGAACTTTGAGGTGAACTGTGTTCATCTGTCTGATACAATGGTCCCCGGAACTCCGTGAAGACATACGATCATGGTCATGTATATCTTGGCCAACTTCGCACTGGTGTATGTGGTTTTCACGGGGATAAAGTGGGCTACTTTGGTCAAACAATGCACTACTACACAGATTAAGTCATATCCTGATTTGGTCCTGGGCAATTCGGTGATAAAGTCCATGCCAAGCTTCTCCCACTTCCATTCGGGTATCAGCATAGGCTGCAACAATCCTGTTGGTTTCTGATGCTCCGCCTTTACTCTCTGGCATACATCACATACGGCTACATACTCGGCAATATCCTTCTTCATTCCCGTCCACCAGAAACGTTCCTTCAAATCCAAATACATCTTGGTGTTTCCGGGGTGTATCGAGTATGACGAATCATGTGCTTCCTGCAGTATCAACTTCCTGATCTCCGGGTCGTTGGCCACATAGATTCGATCCTCAAACCACAAGCTGTCTTGTTCATCTTCACGAAATCCTTTGGCTTTTCCTTCACTCATCCTCCTCTTTATCTCAGCAATCTCTTTGTCCTCCTTCTGGGCTTCACGTATCTTTCCCAGCAATGTTGACTGAACCTCCAACATTGCAACGAAATCTCTAGGAACTATCTCCAAACGAAGCTCCCTGAGATGTTCTGCTAACTCCTGTGGCAATCCCCCTTTTACTAAGGTATTTGCATAACTATTCCGGCTCAGAGCGTCTGCAACGACATTGGCCTTCCCTGGGTGATAGTGCAACTTCATATCATAATCCTTTATAAGCTCCAACCATCTCCTTTGTCTGAGGTTCAGCTCCTTCTGTGTGAAAATGTACTTCAAACTCTTGTGATCCGTGTACACATCACCACGATTTCCAATAAGGAAATGTCTCCAGGTTTTCAGTGCGTGCACTACAGCTGCTAACTCCAGATCGTGCGTCGCATAATTCAACTCGTGCGGTCGCAGTAGACGGGATGCATAGGAAACAACTCTTCCATCCAACATAAGTACTCCTCCAAGTCCTAAGCGTGAAGCATCACAGTACACTTGGAAATCCTTACGTATAGCTGTCAAGATCAGCACTGGGGCTATCGCTAACCGTTTCTTCAACTCCTGGAAACTTTCTTCGCACTCTTCAGTCCAATCGAACTTTGTCTCCTTCTTCAACAATGTCGTCATTGGCTTAGCAATCTTGGAGAAATTTTCTATGAACCTCCGGTAGTATCCCGCGAGTCGAAGAAAACTGTGGATCTCTCCAACTAAAGTGGGTGCCCACCATTCAGTGACTACCTGCACTTTGACGGGGTCCACTGCTATACCTTCTCTCGATATAACATTCCCTAAGAATCCAACTTCCTTCAACCAAAACTCACATTTGCTAAACTTGGCATACAACTAATGTTCTCTGAGGTTCTCCAATACCAAACGCAAATGCTCTGCATGTTCCTCTTCATCCTTCGAGTACACCAAAATATCATCTATGAATACTACGACAAACTTATCCAAGAACTCCATGAACACCTTGTTCATCATACTCATGAAGTAGGCATGGGCGTTAGTCAATCCAAATGACATAACTGTATACTCATATAGCTCGTACCTTGTGGTGAAGGCTGTCTCAGGTATATCCTTCTCTCGGATCTTCAATTGGTGGTATCCAGACCGTAGATCTATCTTGGAGAATACTTTCGCTCCCTGGAGTTGGTCGAACAAATCATTGATCATCGGCAGTGGGTACTTATTCTTAATAGTCACTTCATTCAGTGCACGATAATCAACGACCATTCTTAAAGATCCATCCTTCTTCTCGACCAAAGGCACTGGGGCTCCCCAAGGTGATGAACTCCGACGAATAAAACCTTTCTCCAATAACTCCTTAATATGCTTCTTGATCTCCTCCAGATCATTCGCTGGCATCCGATACGGTCTCTTCGATATTGGTCCGGTGCCAGGCAACAACTCAATCAAAAACTCAATATCTCTATCCGGTGGCATGCTAGGTAGCTCCTCTGAAAACACATCCGGATAATCCTTTACTACCGGCACTTCCTCCTGAACAACTCCCGTGAGAGAATGTACTTGTGTCCGTTTAGGCGAATGCCTAGATACATACCTAATCCTTTTTCCCTCTGGGGTGGTAAGCAAAATAGAGTTGCTGGCACAATCGATGTTACCTCCATACTTCGATAGTCAATCCATTCCTAATATCACATCCAATCCTTGTGACTCCAGAACTATTAGGTCTGGGGGGAAAGTATGGCGTCCTATGATCAATGGCGTGTGAAAACATCCTTGGTGTGCCATATACTCTGCTCCTGCTGAACTTACTAACATGGGGGTCTTAAGGACTCGGGTGGACAACCTATGTCTATTTACGAATCCCCTTGAAATGTATGAATGCGATGCACCAGTATCGAAAAGAACTATTGCGGTAAATGTCTTAACCAAAAACTTACCGACAACAGCATCTGGTTGCTCTTCTATCTCCTCCACGGTCACGTGGTTCACTTGTCCTTTGTTGAACGGGTTGGGCTTCTTCCCAGCGCTTCCATTGCCGTTCCCATTCTTAGCTTCAGGGCACTCATTGGCATAATGTCCATTCTTCCCGCACTTGAAACAAGTGACGTGGCTTAAATCCTTCTTGGCGGGGGTGGATGGAGTAGAGCGGTTCTGATTATTGTTTGCTCCATTCCCATTCTTAGGACCATTGTGGTTGTGCGAACTTCCTCCAGTGTGATTGTGGCTTCCATGGTTATGGGTGTATCCTCCCGAATTTGGAGTGAATCGGGGCTTCTGCTGGGCTCCAGAATTATTCCTTCCTTGTCCGTACTTCCTCTCGCGGCTCTCAATCTGCTGGTGCTTCCCTTCAATCATAAGAGCTTTATCTACCAACTCCTGGTAGTTGTTGAAAGTTGCCACCATCAACTGTATGATCATTTCATCATATAGCCCTTCCATAAATCTCTCCTGCTTAGCGGCATTTGTGGCCACATCATCTGGGGCATAACAAGATAGGGTACTAAACTCATCCACGTACTGAGCCACAATACGATTTCCTTGGCGCAAGGTGCGAAACTCCCGCTTCTTCATGCTCATAGCTCCAGTCGAGACATGGGCAGTACAGAAAGCTTGCTGAAACTACTCCCAGATGATATTGGCTATAGGGAAGGTGGCTGTGTAATTCTCCCACCATGCTGCGGCTGGTCCAGACAACTGGTGTGCGGCAAATCACACCTTCTCAGCATCCGAGCAATTGGCGGTGGTCAAATCCCTTCCAATCTTGCGCAGCTAGTCATCAACAACTATTGGTTCAATGCTGCTAGCAAACACCGGTGGTTGCAACCTTAGGAAACATGTCTGGTTGTCCACGGGTGGTGGTGGGGGAGGGTTGTTGTTGTTCTTCTGGTTGTTCTGAGTGTTCTAGACAAGAAGTTGCATCAAAGTGTTCCGCTGTTGGATCAACTGAGTGAGCTCAGGGGGAAACTCAAATCCGGGCTCACGTTTTGGAGGCATCTGATGGGTGTAGGGGGGAGAGATTAGAATAGAATTGAGGTCTAAGGGAAAATCACTACCCGTATGCACATGAGACAAACACAATCATATCACACCAATCAATTTCAAACAAGGTCTTACAAGATCTAACTAACGTTACAAGTGCTCTAAGTACTACTTTGTGGGGAAAAACTACTAGTCATAGGGTGGTCATCTAAATTTTTTGATCGGCGGACGATTCCATGATGTCTGCTCCAGCTTCATCTTCATAGTATTCGTCTTCACTATCATCGGGGTCTGAATCCGTGTCATCGATGATGATGTAATCTTCAGAACGAATCTCCTTGGGTTCTTCTTCCTCTTCTTCTCCTCCTGGTGCTGGATCTCCCATGAATACTCCTAGCTTCCTTGTCAAATCACCATTCTTGTCCACTAGTATCAACATCTCCTCCTCGTATCCGTCACGAGTAGACTTAAGTTCTTCTTCTAGCTCCAAATTCCTGCTTAGTGCCTTCTTCGGATCTATCATCCCTGCGCACATCTAGTGCTCTTGTCGTCGAATGTGCTGGTTTAACTCCTGGATGAACGCTGCAATGGACATGTCCTTCCGGGTGCTGATCATGTCCCAATGCTCATCTCGGCGTCCACAAATCTGGTAGATAGTGTCCTTCAGCTCCTGCTTGTAGACTTCTCCGATCCTTCCCACAGTGATGTGGGCTGCCATACTCTTGCCTAGGCTCCAGGTTGGTGCATCAAAAGAAAACTCTATTGGCTCAGTGGATGGTGCGAAGGTTCTCCCGGGAATTTGAACTTGAATGCTCCATCGCTCCTCTTCTGGTAAAGTGGTGGTGTAGGTCTCGGTAAAGCTTGGTATTCTTATGTTCAGGTACCTAGTGACTTCCTTCAAGTGTCGTCCAAAAGGTGTGTCTTCATGCGGTTGCGTGAACTTGTTCCTTGGGTCCACCATCCTAAAGAAGTAGAAAATGGAGAGGAGTCAGAAGTGAGTAGAGAAGAGTGACCTATGGTTTATCTCAGTGGTCGTGTCCTACATTCAGCGTGTGCTCTGATACCATCTTGAAGCGACCACGATCCGAATGGACCGAAGTCTCTGTGTTTCAGTGTCATCCCTGGATCGGTAATGCTGACACACACAGTACTTGAAGGATTTATAATAGTGTGGCAGTCACACACTTATTACATCGAATGTCTCCAAAAAGAACTTATTACAAAAGTCTATGGCTTAAGGCCATCTAACAAAATAACAGTGGAAGGCTTGGAAGATAAGTGAGTCCATCAACTCCAACGGCATAGCTGAGTGCATGAAAAACGACCTAGAACATCTTTCTCCTCATTTGAAAAGTCTGCAACGTAATATGTTGCAGCCCGAAATGGGTCAGCACGTGGAATATGCTGTCAAGATAACACAGAAGATGCAAGTAACAGAATAAAGGCTATACTATATGCATATTTGGCTGGTGGAGGCTCTAAGGTTAAAGTTTTTGTGTAAAGCCAATTTT
Source organism: Secale cereale (assembly GCA_902687465.1). Lineage (NCBI taxonomy): Eukaryota > Viridiplantae > Streptophyta > Magnoliopsida > Poales > Poaceae > Secale > Secale cereale. The sequence goes on from LR738710.1 coordinate 839,737,517, forward strand.
TCCCTACAACAAAGGAATAAATTTTATTTTTAACTATCATGGTAGTTGAAACATCATTGAGAAGGTACCTCCAACTCAATCCCAATTAAAAGTAATCATTAACCCAACAATTTAATTTTTAGAGTGATGAGATCAACCAATAATTCAAGTACCAGATACTCAAGATTGTCCATAACCGGGGACACGGCTAATCATGATCAGTTTGCACACTCTGCAGAGGTTTGTGCACTTTTCACACAAGACTCAATCGCCTCCATTTGGTTTCTCGCACTGCATGGTGTTTGAGAAACGGATGACCGAGACACAGTCTTTCCGAAGAGGTCCCCTTAACCGATAGATAGGCCGGTACACCTACAGTCCCTCTGCATCTACTAGCCCATCATGGAAAGGTTTCCCACAACTTACTCAACTATGCCAGAGCCCATAATGGCATTGTGGCTGCACACGGAAGTTTCCAGCATGAATAGTTTTATGATCCCTTTGAGCCTGGGTGGCATTCCATAGGAAAAATCACACGGAACCCCGAGATTTCCTAGGACAACACTGGATTCTCCAGGTGCCCTGCAACCAATCCACCCAGATGTGTATTCAAGTATCCACCTTAAGTTGAATCCTTAATTAACAACTCACATTTGTCATGGATTTCACTCAAACCCAAACCACGTCTACGAGCATAGCATGGCAACCTAAGCATAACGTAGAAGTAACTCCCAAGGGTTTGAAAAATAATGCAGGTAATAGGTTCTACCTCAATTTACTTCCCAGTCCCACAAGTTATCAGATCCTACTCATGCAATGTGTGAGGGTTTGATCTAATGCATAAAACTGGGTAATAAACAGTATGATCAAAGTGTTACTTGCCTTGCTGACGATTAGCAAAACCTAGAGACTTGTAGTAGCATGCTTCACAGTCCGGGTATTCTATCGCAAGCAAACAATTGAAGGAAATATTCCCTAGAGGCAATAATAAAGTTATTATTTATTTCCTTATATCATGATAAATGTTTATTATTCATGCTAGAATTGTATTAACCGGAAACTTAATACATGTGTGAATACATAGACAAAACAGAGTGTCCCTACTATGCCTCTACTAGACTAGCTCATTGATCAAAGATGGTTATGTTTCCTAGCCATAGACATGAGTTGTCATTTGATCAACGGGATCACATCATTAGGAGAATGATCTGATGGACAAGACCCATCCGTTAGCTTAGCACTATGATCGTTTAAGTTTTACTGCTATTGCTTTCTTCATGACTTATACATATTCCTATGACTATGAGATTATGCAACTCCCGAATACCGGAGGAACACTTTGTGTGCTACCAAACATCACAACGTAACTGGGTGATTATAAAGGTACTCTACAGGTGTCTCCGAAGGTACTTGTTGGGTTGGCGTATTTCGAGATTAGGATTTGTCACTCCGATTGTCGGAGAGGTATCTCTGGGCCCACTCGGTAATGCACATCACTATAAGCCTTGCAAGCATTGCAGCTAATGAGTTAGTTGCGGGATGATGTATTACGGAACGAGTAAAGAGACTTGTTGGTAACGATATTGAACTAGGTATTGAGATACCGACGATCGAATCTCGGGCATGTAACATACCGATGACAAAGGGAACAATGTATGTTGTTATGCGGTTTGACCGATAAAGATCTTCGTAGAATATGTGGGAGCCAATATGAGCATCCAGGTTCCGCTATTGGTTATTGACCGGAGACGTGTCTCGGTCATGTCTACGTAGTTCTCGAACCCGTAGGGTCCGCACGCTTAAGGTTTCGATGATAGTTTCATTATAAGTTTATGAGTTTTGATGTACCGAAGGAGTTCGGAGTCCCGGATGAGATCGGGGACATGACGAGGAGTCTCAAAATGGTCGAGACGTAAAAATCGATATATTGGACGACTATATTCGGACATCGGAAAGGTTCCGAGTGATTCGGGTATTTTCGGAGTACCGGGGAGTTACGGGAATAGAGGAGAGAGGCCAAAAGGAAGGAGGCGTGCACCCCCCCTTCTGGTCCGAATTGGACAAGGGGTGCAGCCCCCTTTTCCTTCTCCCTCTCCCCCTCTTTCCTTCTCTCCTACTCCGGAAAGGAAAGGGGAATCCTACTAGGACTTGGGAGTCCTAGTAGGACTCCCCACACTTGGTGCGCCCCCTCTAGGGCCGGCCTCTCCCTCCCTCCTTTATATACGGGGGCAGGGGGGCACCTCTAGACACAACAATTGATCTCTTGATCTCTTAGCCGTGTGCGGTGCCCCCGTCCACCATAGTTCTCCTCGATAAATATTGTAGCGGTGCTTAGGCGAAGCCCTGCGACGGTAGAACATCAAGATCGTCACCACGCCGTCATGCTGACGGAACTCTCCCTCGACACTCGGCTGGATCGGAGTTCGAGGGACGTCATCGAGCTGAACGTGTGCTAGAACTCGGAGGTGCCGTAGTTTCGGTGCTTGATCAGTCGGGCCGTGAAGACGTACGACTACATCAACCGCGTTGTTCTAACGCTTCCGCTTTCGGTCTACGAGGGTACGTAGACTCACTCTCCCCTCTCGTTGCTATGCCTCTGATAGATAGATCTTGCGTGATCGTAGGAAAATTTTAAAATACTACGTTCCCCAACAGTGGCATCCTGAGCCAGGTCTATGCGTATATGATATGCACGAGTAGAACACAAGTGAGTTGTGGACGATACTAGTCATACTGCTTACCAGCATGTCATACTTTGATTCGGCGGTATTGTTGGATGAAGCGGCCCGGACCGACATTACGCGTATGCTTACGCGAGACTGGTTCTACCGACGTGCTTCGCACACAGGTGGCTGGCGGGTGTCAGTTTCTCCAACTTTAGTTGAATCAAGTGTGGCTACGCCCGGTCCTTGTGAAGGTTAAAACATCACATACTTGACGAAATATCGTTGTGGTTTTGTATGTGTAGGTAAGAACGGTTTTTGCTAAGCCCGTAGCAGCCACGTAAAACTTGCAACAACAAAGTAGAGGACGTCTAACTTGTTTTTGAAGGGCATGTTGTGATGTGATATGGTCAAGACATGATGAGTTATACAGTTTTGTATGAAATGATCATGTTTTGTAAAGTTATCGGCAACTGGCAGGAGCCATATGGTTGTCGCTTTATTGTATGAAATGCAATCGCCATGTAATTGCCTAACTTTATCACTAAGCGGTGGCGATAGTCGTAGAAGCAATAGTTGGCGTGACGACAACGATGCTACGATGGAGATCAAGGTGTCGCGCCGGTGACGAAGGTGATCATGACGGTGCTTTGGAGATGGAGATCAAAAGCACAAGATGATGATGGCCATATCATGTCACATATTTTGATTGCATGTGATGTTTATCTTATTATGCTTCTTATTTTGCTTAGTTCGACGGTAGCATTATAAGATGATCCCTTACTAAATTTCAAGGTATAAGTGTTTTCCCTGAGTATGCACCGTTGCGAAAGTTCGTCGTGCCGAGACACCACGTGATGATCGGGTGTGATAAGCTCTACGTTCAAATACAACGGGTGTAAGCCAGTTTTGCACATGCAGAATACTCGGGTTAAACTTGACGAGCCTAGCATATGCAGATATGGCCTCGAAACACTGGAGACCGAAAGGTCGAGCGTGAATCATATAGTAGATATGATCAACATAAGATGTTCACCATTGAAACTACTCCATCTCACGTGATGATCGGACATGGTTTAGTTGATTTGGATCACGTGATCATTTAGATGACTAGAGGGATGTCTATCTAAGTGGGAGTTCTTAAGTAATATGATTAAATTGAACTTTAATTTATCATGAACTTAGTCCTCGTAGTATTAGCATATCTATGTTGTAGATCAATAGCTCGCGATGTTACTCCCCGTTTATTTTTTATATGTTCCTAGAGAAAACTAAGTTGAAAGATGTTAGTAGCAATGATGCGGAATTGTTCCGTGATCTCAGGATTATCCTCATTGCTGCACAGAGAATTATGTCCTTGATGCACCGCTAGGTGACATACCTATTGCAGGAGCAGATGTAGACGTTATGAACGTTTTGACAAAAGCTCGGTATGATAACTACTTGATAGTTTAAGTGCACCATGGTTTACGGCTTAGAACCGGGACTTCAAAAACGTTTTGAACGCCACGGAGCATATAAGATGTTCCAAGAGTTGAAATTAGTATTTCATACTCATGCCCGTGTCGAGAGGTATAAGACTTCTGACAGTACTTTGCCTACAAGATGGAGGAGAATAGCTCAACCAGTGAGCATGTGCTCAGATTGTGTGGGTACTACAATTACTTGAATCAAGTGGGAGTTAATCTTCCAGATAAGATAGTAATTGACAAAGTTCTCTAGTCACTATCACCAAGTTAGTAGAACTTCGTGATGAACTATAATATGCAAGGGATGACGAAAGGAATTCCCGAGCTCTTCGCGGTGCTGAAGTCGGCGAAGGTAGAAATCATGAAAAAGCATCAAGTGTTGATGGTTAACAAGACCACTTGTTTCAAGTAAAGGGCAAAGGGATAGAAGGGGAACTTCAAGAAGAATGACAAGCAAGTTGTCACTCCCGTGAAGAAACCCAAAGCTAAAACTCAAGCCTGAAACTAAGTGCTTCTACTGCAAAGGAAATGGTCACTGGAAGTGGAACTGCCCTAGATACTTGGCGGATAAGAAGGATGGCAAAGTGAACAAAGGTATATTTTGATATACAGATTATTGATATGTACTTTACTAGTGTTCATAGCAACCCCTGGGTATTTGATACCGGTTCAGTTGCTAAAATTAGTAACTCGAAACGAGAATTGCAGAATGAACAGAGACTAGTTAAAGGTGAAGTGACGATGTGTGTTGGAAGTGGTTCCAAGATTGATATGATCATCATCGCACACTCCCTATACTTTCGGGATTAGTGTAAAACCTAAATAAATGTTATTTGGCATTTGCGTTGAGCATGAATATGATTTGATCATATTTGTTGCAATACGGTTATTCATTTAAAGTCATAGAATAATTGTTATTCTGTTTACATGAATAAAACCTTCGATGGTCATACACCCAATGAAAATAGTTTGTTGGATCTCGATCGTGGTGATACACATATTTATAATATTGAAGCCAAAAGATGCAAGGTTAATAATGATAGTGCAACTTATTTGTGGCACTGCTGTTTAGGTCATAATGGTGTAAAGCGCATGAAGAAACTCCATAGTGATGGACTTTTGGAATCACTTGGTGCTTGCGAACCATGCCTCATGGGCAAGATGACTAAAACTCCGTTCTCCGGAACAATGGAGCGAGCAACAGATTTGTTGGAGATCATACATACAGATGTATGTGGACCAATGAGTGTTGAAGCTCGCGGCGGGTATCGTTATTTTCTGACCTTCACTGATGATTTGAGCAGATATGGGTATATCTACTTAATGAAGCACAAGTCTAAAACATTTGAAAAGTTCAAAGAATTTCAGAGTGAAGTGGAGAATCATCGTAACAAGAAAATAAGAGTTTCTACGATATGATCGTAGAGGTAAAATATTTGAGTTAGCGAGTTTGGCCTTCAGTAAAAACAATGTGAAATAGTTTCACTACTCACGCCACCTGGAACACCATAGTGTAATGGTGTGTCCGAACGTCATAACCATACTTTATTAGATATGGTGCGATCGATGATGTCTCTTACCGATCTACCACTATCGCTTTTGGGGTTATGCATTAGAGACAGATACATTCACGTTAAATAGGGCACCATCTAAATCCATGGAGATGACACCGTATGAACTGTGGTTTGACGAGGAACCTAAGCTGTCATTTCTTTAAGTTTGGGACTGCGATGCTTATGTGAAAAAGTTTCAACATGATAAGCTCGAACCCAAATCGGAGAAGTAAATCTTCATAGGATACCCAAAAAAAACTGTTGGGTACACCTTCTATCACAGATCCGAAGGCAAGGTCTTTGTTGCTAAGAGTGGATCCTTTATAGAGAAGGAGTTTCTCTCGAAAGAAGTGAGTGGGAGGAAAGTGGAACTTGATGAGGTAATTGTACCTTCTCCCGAATTGGATAGTAGTACATCACAGAAACTGGTTCCAGTGATTCCTACACCAATTAGTGAGGAAGCTAATGATGATGATCATGAAACTTCGGATCAATTTACTACTGAACTTCGTAGATCAACCAGAGTACGTTCCGCACCAGAGTGGTACGGCAACCCGGTTCTGGAAGTCATGTTACTGGACCATGATGAACCTACGAACTATGAGGAAGCGATGATGAGCCCAGATTCCGCAAAATGGCTTGAGACCATGAAATCTGAGATGGGATCCATGTATGAGAACAAAGTGTGGACTTTGGTTGACTTGCCCGATGGTCGGCAAGCCATCGAAAATAAATGGATATTCAAGAGGAAGACTGACACTGACAGTAATGTTACTGTTTACAAAGCTCGACTTGTTGTGAAAGTTTTTCAACAAGTTCAAGGAGTTGACTACGATGAGACTTTCTCACCCGTAGCGATGCTTAAGTCTGTCCGAATCATGTTAGCAATTGCCGCATTTTATGAAATCTGGCAAATGGATAACAAAACTGCATTCTTTAATGGATTTATTAAAGAAGACTTGTATATGATGCAATCAGAAGGTTTTGTCAATCCTAAAGGTGCTAACAAAATGTGCAAGCTCCAGCGATCCATCTATGGACTGGTGCAAGCATCTCGGAGTTGGAATATACGCTTTGATAAGTTGATCAAAGCATATAGATTTATACAGACTTGCGGTGAAGCCTGTATTTACAAGAAGTGAGTGGGAGCACTACAACCTTTCTGATAAGTATATGTGAATGACATATTGTCGATCGGAAATGATGTAGAATTTTCTGGAAAGCATAAAGGAGTGTTTGAAAGGAGTTTTTCAAAGAAAGACCTTGGTGAAGCTGCTTACATATTGGGCATCAAGATCTATAGAGATATTTCAAGACGCTTGATAAGACTTTCGATGAGTACATACCTTGATATGATTTTGAAGTAGTTCAAAATGGATCAGTCAAAGAAGGAGTTCTTACCTGACTTGTAAGGTGTGAAGTTGAGTAAGACTCAAAGCCAGACCACGGCAGAAAAATATAGAGAGAATGAAAGTCATTCCCTATGCCTCAGCCATAGGTTCTATAAAGTATGCCATGCTGTGTACCAAACATGTTGTGTACCTTGCCATGAGTTTGTCAAGAGGGTACAATAGTGATCCAGGAGTAGATCACTGTACAGCGGTCAAAATTATCCTTAGTAACTGGATGACTAAGGAAATGTTTCTCGATTATGGAGGTGATAAAGAGTTCGTCGTAAAGGGTTACGCCGATGCAAGCTTTGACACTAAATCCAGCTAACACTAAGTATCAATCTGGATGCGTATTGAAAGTGGGAGCAATTAGCTAGAGTAGCTCCATGCAGAGCATTGTAGACACATAGACATTTGCGAAATACATACGGATCTGAATGTGACAGACCCGTTGACTAAACTTCTCTCACGAAGCAAAACATGATCACACCTTAGTACTCTTTGGGTGTTAATCACATAGCGATGTGAACTAGATTATTGACTCTAGTAAACCCTTTGGGTATTAATCACATGACGATGTGAACTATCGGTGTTAAATCACATGGCGATGTGAACTAGATTATTGACTCTAGTGCAAGTGGGAGACTGAAGGAAATATGCCCTAGAGGCAATAATAAAGTTATTATTTATTTCCTTATATCATGATAAATGTTTATTATTCATGCTAGAATTGTATTAACCGGAAACTTAATACATGTGTGAATACATAGACAAAACAGAGTGTCCCTAGTATGCCTCTACTAGACTAGCTCATTGATCAAAGATGGTTATGTTTCCTAGCCATAGACATGAGTTGTCATTTGAGCAACGGGATCACATCATTAGGAGAATGATCTGATGGACAAGACCCATCCGTTAGCTTAGCACTATGATCGTTTAAGTTTTACTGCTATTGCTTTCTTCATGACTTATACATTTTCCTATGACTATGAGATTATGCAACTCCCGAATACCGGAGGAACACTTTGTGTGCTACCAAACGCCACAATGTAACTGGGTGATTATAAAGGTACTCTACAGGTGTCTCCGAAGGTACTTGTTGGGTTGGCGTATTTCGAGATTAGGATTTGTCACTCCGATTGTCGGAGAGGTATCTCTGGGCCCACTCGGTAATGCACATCACTATAAGCCTTGCAAGCATTGCAGCTAATGAGTTAGTTGCGGGATGATGTATTACGGAACGAGTAAAGAGACTTGTTGGTAACAAGATTGAACTAGGTATCGAGATACCGACGATCGAATCTCGGGCATGTAACATACCGATGACAAAGGGAACAATGTATGTTGTTATGCGGTTTGACCGATAAAGTTCTTCGTAGAATATGTGGGAGCCAATATGAGTATCCAGGTTCCGCTATTGGTTATTGACCGGAGACGTGTCTCGGTCATGTCTACGTAGTTCTTGAACCCGTAGGGTCCGCACGCTTAAGGTTTCGATGATAGTTTTATTATGAGTTTATGAGTTTTGATGTACCGAAGGAGTTCAGAGTCCCGGATGAGATCGGGGACATGACGAGGAGTCTCAAAATGGTCGAGACGTAAAAATCGATATATTGGACGACTATATTCGGACATCGGAAAGGTTCCGAGTGATTCGGGTATTTTCGGAGTACCGGGGAGTTACGGGAATAGAGGAGAGAGGCCAAAAGGAAGGAGGCGTGCACCCCCCTTCTGGTCCGAATTGGACAAGGGGTGCAGCCCCCTTTTCCTTCTCCCTCTCCCCCTCTTTCCTTCTCTCCTTCTCCGGAAAGGAAAGGGGAATCCTACTAGGACTTGGGAGTCCTAGTAGGACTCCCCACACTTGGTGCGCCCCCTCTAGGGCCGGCCTCTCCCTCCCTCCTTTATATACGGGTGCAGGGGGGCACCTCTAGACACAACAATTGATCTCTTAGCCGTGTGCGGTGCCCCCCTCCCCCATAGTTCTCCTCGATAAATATTGTAGCGGTGCTTAGGCGAAGCCCTGCGACGGTAGAACATCAAGATCGTCACCACGCCGTCATGCTGACGGAACTCTCCCTCGACACTCGGCTGGATCGGAGTTCGAGGGACGTCATCGAGCTGAACGTGTGCTAGAACTCGGAGGTGCCGTAGTTTTGGTGCTTGATCAGTCGGGCCGTGAAGACGTACGACTACATCAACCGCGTTGTTCTAACGCTTCCGCTTTCGGTCTACGAGGGTACGTAGACTCACTCTCCCCTCTCGTTGCTATGCATCTGGTAGATAGATCTTGCGTGATCGTAGGAAAATTTTAAAATACTACGTTCCCCAACAACAATAGCATACATAAGCAATCAAGCAATGATGCACAAACAAAACTCCAAAAGATAAGATCTAACCAGAAAAATCAACTTAAGAACTCCGGTTTGCAAAAAGAATCAACTCGAAAGAAGCAACGAAACTCAAACTGCGAAAGAAACGAGCTCCGATTACTAATTTGATCTAGGGTCAAATTTTAAAGTAGCCAAAACTTTGTTCAAGTTGGTTAAATGGAAAGAGGGCGTCGAGACGAAGATCTGGGATTTTGAATCACCTGATTCCGACTCTCGAGCGAAAAGATAAACGAAAAACAAGATCAGGCAGAAATCGGGATCGGAATAATCGCGGATAAATACCCCGATAAAGAAAACTAACGAACAGGCTAACGAACGAACGTTCGCTTTCTGCGGCTAACGGGCGAACAACGTTCGTTAAAACGAACGTATGGACGAACGTCCGCTAAATAACTAAACCGGAGAAAAACTGATCTAACAAAAAAACGAATCTAGGGTTTCTCAAAAAAACCGATCCGTTAAAAAGAAAAACCGACGGCTACCTTGGGAACGGTGAACTCCGGCGGCGGCGGCGACTCCGGCGGGCGGCTGCGGCGGGCGGCGGCACGCCGCAGCAACGGCGGCTGGCGCTAGTGTTCGGCGTTGGGCGGGCTGGGGCGGCTAGCGGGTCGGGGCGGCGCTATATAAAGGCTCCAGGCCAGGGAGTCCTGGCCGGGTATGGCCCGGAGGCGGTTATTTTTAACGAGTCCCGACGTGGTAAAACGGGCGAAAAAATACTAAACGGGGTCCAAAAATTCCAAAATATATTTTCACCGTCCTCTAATAATATTTAGGACAAAGTGAACATTTTTCCCGGACCTAAATGCAATTTTGAAAAACGCGTATTTTTCCTATGCAAATAAAATCGCAAATAAATCCAGAAAAATACCAAAAGTGATTTTAATATTTTTTCCTCCAATATTTCTGTTATTTTGGAGAAGTCATATTATCTCCGCTCATATAATTTATTTAGAAATATTTTTAGGAGAGAAAAATAATTAAAACCAACGCTATCCTTGTACCGGTATTCGAGAAAACTCAAATACAAAACGGTAGAATTCCCAACTCTCTCCGTAGGTCCTTGAGTTGCTTAGAATTTCGAGGATCGCCACAAACAAAAATGCAAACAAATATGCAATGCAATATGATCTATGTATAACATTCCAAATTGAAAATTTGGGATGTTACAGCCAGTTTCTGTTTTTTCCTTGTTTTTTAGTTTTACAGAAAAGGAATATCAAACGGAGTCCAATTGACGTGCCAATTTTTGGTGATTTTTTGTGGACCAAAAGAAGCCCCCGAAGTAAAAGAGTTGGGCCAGGAGAGCCACGGGCTGCCCACGAGGGTGGGGGCGCGCCCACCCCAAGTGGTGGCGCCCCCCTATCTCGTGGACGGCCCGGAGACCTCCCTGACTTGTGCCCTACGCCAAAAAATCCTATAAATACTGAAACCTTCGGAAAATAACCTAGATCGGGAGTTCCACCGCCGAAAGCCTCTGTTGCCACCGAAAATCAATCTAGACCCGTTTTGGCACCCTGCCAGAGGGGGGAATCCCTCTCCGGTGGCTATCTTCATCATCCCGGCACTCTCCATGACGAGGAGGGAGTAGTCCACCCTCGGGGCTGAGGGTATGTATTAGTAGCTATGTGTTTGATCTCTCTCTCTCTCTCTCTCTCTCTCTCTCTCTCGTGTTCTTGAGATAGCACGATCTTGATGTATCGCGAGCTTTGCTATTCTAGTTGGATCTTATGATGCTTCTCCCCCTGTACTCTCTTGTAATGGATTGAGTTTTCCCTTTGAAGTTATCTTATCGGATTGTGTCTTTAAGGATTTGGGAACACTTGATGTGCTCGTCATGACTATCCAGATTGACCCTTGCCTACTTACAACAACGTAATGTAAATCATTGATGTGTTCAATCAGCAGAAAATAGGAAAATAATCACCATGAATAAGAGCACTTACACGTAAGTGGGACAGGAATATGTGAAAATGGTGTTTGTCTTCACTATAATCTTCCAATGATGGGAATATATGCACGTAGTTCCTAACAACATTGAAAGCAATGTCTTTTAAACTGGGAATAACTAGAATGGGGTTCCAATCTGCAGGAATTGGTCGTCTCTGCAGTTGGGATAGATCTTCGGCCGGTAGACTTGCTGTACTTTTTGCTGCAGTGAGATTTTTCTGTGGTACGGCTGGTGCTATGGCAACTGAAATCGGCATACCTTTTGCTGGAGTGCAGGTCCTGGGTGGTGGGGCTTGTGGTGTGGCCAGTGAAGTATGGGTACAGTCTGCTGGAGTCGGTCCTACGTTTTGTGTCACTAGTTGTACAACCAATATAAGTGGGGTGATGTCTGATTTCTCCGGCACAACCACGTTTTCCAAGGACTTTGCTGGTGCTCCTTCAGGTTCAGCAGTCACCCTCTTCCTTTTTGATGTCTGATGCACAAGAACATCATTTGAGTGGAAAAAACATGGTATGATGACAGATGGAATATGTATTGATAATGGATGGGCATGGCATCTCGACATATATGATGAGTAGACTAAGCAGATGGCGGTGCAACAAAGTAGAAGAAATGCAAGACAACATATGCAAGATACGCGCAGTCAATAAAACTTTGCCAAATTAGATCAGGCACCTTGATGGGTGAACTGACAGGCCATCTGCCTTTGACTCCTCGAGGTTAGAATAGTCATTAGGATCATATTCTGAACAAGAATCTACAGGTGGGGAGCGTATGAGTTTCATTGCATCCAGAATGGCTCTCAATGCCTTGGTGCCAATTTTGTAAGTCATTGCAGTATTCCACAATATTCTTCTGATGCACGGATTCTGAAATTCACTGTAATTACGTATAATATCTGAGAACCATGAAAACGTAAATAGTTGTGAGATTATCTTTGTAATGTAGAGGATATTCTAATATAAGGGTGCCCCTATAAACACTTGTGTGCTATCACTGGATTCTGATGAGAGAGCTCATGTGTGCTGTAATATGGTGCGTGCATTTATATAATCTGGCACAAGTACACAAAAAAATAGGCTCCAGAAGTAAGGATAGTTGGCAGATGATAGGTTCAAAATATACTGTATAGTGGGTTTATTGCCAAATCATGACAACAAGAGCACACAGCAACTACGCAGATCATAGTGTACATAAAAGGGGTACACCATAACCACGATATATAAATCGGGAAAGTGGAACTGGCTTGAAAATATGGTGTTGTATTGCCGCTAGTAATTGAAAGCCTATCGCTCAAGTACATGCCAGCTCTATCAGCTGTTGACTACAGATGTCCCTGCTCCCCCTCCTGACAAGGAACATAATGTACGTACTAAATACAGAATAACAAAAGAGGAACATGTTAAAGAACAGAGGAGAAGCATATTCTTGAGGTTCCGCTTAATTGCATACAATGTTGGTTGCCCACTCATGATGAATCACAGCGCCCAAAGAAATGCAATTCCATGCTGTCTCTCTATATGTGGCAATTTTGAACAAGAGTCATTAGGATCATATTTTGAACAAGAGTCAACAGGTGGGGAGCGTATGAGTTTCATTGCATCCAGAATGGCACGCAATGCCTTGGTGTCAATTTTGTAAGTCATTGCGGTGCTTAGCTTCAAGAGTGGACTGCTGCTAGTGCGACACAAAGCAGCTACACAGATCATAGTGTAGATATAACGGGAAAACCGTAAGCATCAGAGTAAAGTCAGCAAAGTGGAACTTGCTGGAATATATGTGCTAGTATTGCCGGTAAGGCTAGAAAGGCTTCGGATACCAGCTCTCTTCAACTGAAGGTGCAGTACTGTTAATATCAGTGTAACTCTCAAAGGCGACACAGCTCCCCGCATTTCCTTGTTATTCTTATAGGATTCAAGTGGGCAGGCCACTACAAATCCTATTCCCATGTTTACAAAATCCTACGAATCAAAGAGGCCCGAAGAGTTCAAAGTGTCCATAACAACTGACCGTATAGACCTCTACACTGCAAATGTCCCTGCTCATCTTCACTACAAGGAACATACTGTACTACTATCATACTCCCTCCGTTCCAAAATATAAGTCTTGGTAGAGATTTCCACTCTGGATCACATACAGATGAATCCAGATACATTTTAGAGTGTAGATTCACTCATTTTGCTCCATATGTAGTCCATGGTGGAATCTATACAAAGACTTGTCTTTAGGAACGGAGAGAGTACTTATTAAAGAAGAACGGAAGAGGAACATGCTAAAGAAGAGCAAGCAGATTTTGGATAATAAAATGTTCGTTGTGCAGTGCCCACACATGATGAACCGGAGCGCATTAAGAAAGCAACTCCCTGATGTCTCTCTATATGTGGTGCACGTGCTTTTTCGAAAGTAAAGTCGGAACATTAGCTGACCAATTAAATGTTATCTGTTTTACTAATATCAGCATCATATCAGATTCGTACTTGAGCAACAAGTTCAGGAGCAGTGCTAAGCATGTACGATGATGGTACTGAAAATAAAGGCATGTCCGCATGCAAGTCGCGTGACTTTTGTCACTTGGGTCAGTCGACCATTTCTGGTGATTGGATGAAGGTCCTACGTCTCCTAACCCTTCTTCTTCCTCGTCTCTGATTCTTCCCATATAGAACACCGCATGGGCCGTCGGCCGGACCACCGGCCCCCACCGCCTGTGTTCCTCCACCACCCCCACCTCCCAGCCCCGCCCCCACCCGCGTCGAGT
>LR738710.1:839755238-839804847 GCA_902687465.1 Secale cereale
CCCCCCCCCCCACACACACACACTGAGACTCCATCTCAACCACACATGCTCTAGGCGGAGCATTTGTTCCTACCACCCTTCATCCACCCTTACCCAAATGATAAACAATCACCTTACTTGTATAACATGGACAAATTCCACTTTACTTTAGTAGTTAGCAAACTTATCATCTGTACCCTTATAAAAAACCGAGTTGGTGATGATTGTGTGCCTGCCATCTGGTAATATAGACCGTCTGATCTATATCTGACAGATAGAAAGCAAACTATGATAATTTTACAAAAGATAGCAGCACCTCTCTCCACATCCTTATCTCCCATACCTCATTGCTGAGCAATTAAAAAACAAAGTCTCCGGAACAATCTATCATGATGGCCACTGCCGCCTGCCGGCGCCGTCCATCCCCATGCCTCCGCCCATTCCGACCACCAGTCACCACCACGCTCCACTCCTCCTCACCTTATCTCTCATCTTTCATTTTTTCGATGACATTCTCGAGATACCAGTTTTTCGATAAAATTCTTGAAATATCATTAGTGTTTACACATGGGATTACTCCTGCATGGGTAAATCACAACATGTGTTTTGTAAGAAAAATGCATATTGATGTTCCGTGCAATGCACGAGCATCTTGCTTGTAATTATATAACGCAAATCACGAGCAGGAAGTGACATTTTTTTACACAACCGCGTTAACATGGCCATGTAAATCACTAGCTAAAGTAAATACCATTATACTTATATCCCGATGCAAAAGGTTGAGTACATGTTCGAAGAGTAGAGTCGCACACACGCACTCTGTCTCTCAGAATCTCTCTCTCTCTCACACACACACACACCAGTTATGTGACGCCCACTTAAGCAGACATGTATGTTACAATTTGTGCACCCGCGGGTACACGTGATGCTGCGCATTTATTTAAGCCAGATAGCGAACCCAAACAATAGTTGCATTCATTCCCCTCCCGCCGCCTCTTCTCTGGTCGCCGTTGAAGGAAATATGCCCTAGAGGCAATAATAAAGTTGTTATTTATCTTTCCTTATATCATGATAAATGTTAATTATTCATGCTAGAATTGTATTAACCGGAAACTTAGTACATGTGTGAATACATAGACAAAACAGAGTGTCCCCAGTATGCCTCTACTAGACTAGCTCATTGATCAAAGATGGCTATGTTTCCTAGCCATAGACATGAGTTGTCATTTGATCAACGAGATTACATCATTAGGAGAATGATGTAATGGACTAGATCCATCCGTTAGCATAGCACTATGATCGTTTAGTTTTACTGCTATTGCTTTCTTCATGACTTAGACATGTTCCTATGACTATGAGATTATGCAACTCCCGAATACCATAGGAACACCTTGTGTGCTATCAAACATCACAACATAACTGGGTGATCATAAAGATGCTCTACAGGTGTCTCCGAAAGTATTCGTGGTGTTGTCATAGATCAAGATTAGGATTTGTCACTCCAAGTGTCGGAGAGGTATCTCTGGGCCCTCTCGGTAACACACATCATAATAAGCCTTGCAAGCAAAAGACTAATGAGTTAGTCACGAGATGATGTGTTACGGAACGAGTAAAGAGACTTGCTGGTAACAAGATTGAACTAGGTATAGAGATACCGACGATCGAATCTCGGGCAAGTAACATACCGATGACAAAAGGAACAACGTATGTTGTTATGCGGTTTGACCGATAAAGATCTTCGTAGAATATGTAGGATCCAATATGAGCATCCAGGTTCCGCTATTGGTTATTGACCGGTGATAAGTCTCGGTCATGTCTACATAGTTCTCGAACCCGTAGGGTCCGCACGCTTAACGTTTGATGACGATCGGTATTATGAGTTTATGAGTTTTGATGTACCGAAGGTAGTTCAGAGTCCCGGATGAGATCACGGACATGACGAGGAGTCTCGGAATGTCCGAGACATAAAGATTGATATATTGGACGACTATATTCGGACACCGGAAGTGTTCTGGAAAGTTTCGGAATTTACCGGAGTGCCGGGGGGGTTACCGGAACCCCCCGGGGGAATGGTGGGCCCTGGTGGGCCATAGGGGAGAGAGAGGGCAGCAGCCAGGAGGTGGCGCGCCCCCTCCCTAGGAGGAGTCCGAATAGGACAAGGGGAAGGGGGCGCGGCCCCTCTTTCCCTCTCCCTCTCCCTCTCTTTCCTTCCTCCTTCTTCCTTCTTTGGTAGTTCCTACTAGGAATAGGATTGCAATCCTATTCCTAGTAGGATTGCAGCCCTAGCCGCACCATAGGAGGGCCGGCCCTCCCCCCTTGCTCCTTTATATACGGGGGCAGGGGGCACCCAAAGAGACACACAAGTTGAATTGTTCCAGCCGTGTGCGGTGCCCCCCTCCATAGAAACACACCTCGGTCATACCGTTGCAGTGCTTAGGCGAAGCCCTGCGCCGGTAGATACATCATATCCGTCACCATGCCGTCGTGCTGACGAAACTCTCCCGTGAAGCTCAACTGGATCAAGAGCTCGTGGGACGTCATCAAGCTGAACGTGTGCTGAACGCGGAGGTGCCGTACGTTCGGTGCTTGATCGATTGAATCGCGAAGAAGTTCGACTACATCAACCGCGTCACATGACGCTTCCGCTTCTGGTCTATGAGGGTACGTAGACACACTCTTCCCTCTCGTTGCTATGCATCTGGTAGATAGATCTTGCATGATCGTAGGAAAATTTTAAAATACTACGGTCCCCAACAGTGGCGTCATGAGCCAGGTCTATGCGTAGATGATATGCACGAGTAGAACACAATGAGTTGTGGGCGATACTAGTCATACTGCTTACCAGCATGTCATACTTTGCTTCAGCGGTATTGTGAGATGAAGCGGCCCGGACCGACATTACGCGTACGCTTACGCGAGACTGGTTTCACCGTTACGAGCACTCGTTGCTTAAAGGTGACTGGCGGGTGTCTGTCTCTCTCACTTTAGCTGAATCAAGTGTGGCTACGCCCGGTCCTTGTGAAGGTTAAAACAGCACATACTTGACGAAACATCGTTGTGGTTATGTATGTGTAGGTAAGAACGGTTCTTGCTAAGCCCGTAGCAGCCCCGTAAAACTTGCAACAACAAAGTAGAGGACGTCTAACTTGTTTTTGCAGGGCATGTTGTGATGTGATATGGTCAAGACATGATGAGTTATATGGTTTTGTATGAGATGATCATGTTTTGTAATGTTATCGGCAACTGGCAGGAGCCATATGGTTGTCGCTTTATTGTATGAAATGCAATCGCCATGTAATTGCTTTACTTTATCACTAAGCGGTAGCGATAGTCGTAGAAGCAATAGTTGGCGAGACGACAACGATGCTACGATGGAGATCAAGGTGTCGCGCCACTGACGAAGGTGATCATGACGGTGTTTTGGAGATGGAGATCAAAAGCACAAGATGATGATGGCCATATCATGTCACATATTTTGATTGCATGTGATGTTTATCTTATTATGCTTCTTATTTTGCTTAGAACGACGGTAGCATTATAAGATGATCCCTTACTAAATTTCAAGGTATAAGTGTTCTCCCTGAGTATGCACTGTTGCGAAAGTTCGTCGTGCCGAGACACCACGTGATGATCGGGTGTGATAAGCTCTACGTTCAAATACAACGGGTGTAAGCCAGTTTTGCACACGCAGAATACTCGGGTTAAACTTGACGAGCCTAGCATATGCAGATATGGCCTCGGAACACTGGATACCGAAAGGTCGAGCGTGAATCATGTAGTAGATATGATCAACATAAGATGTTCACCATTGAAACTACTCCATCTCACGTGATGATCGGACATGGTTTAGTTGATTTGGATCACGTGATCATTTAGATGACTGGAGGGATGTCTATCTAAGTGGGAGTTCTTAAGTAATATGATTAGTTGAACTTTAATTTATCATGAACTTAGTCCTCGTAGTATTAGCATATCTATGTTGTAGATCAATAGCTCGCGATGTTGCTCCCCGTTTATTTTTTATATGTTCCTAGAGAAAACTAAGTTGAAAGATGTTAGTAGCAATGATGCGGAATAGTTCCGTGATCTGAGGATTATCCTCATTGCTGCACACAAGAATTGTGTCCTTGATGCACCGCTAGGTGACAGACCTATTGCAGGAGCAGATGTAGACGTTATGAACGTTTTGACAAAAGCTCGGTATGATGACTACTTGATAGTTTAAGTGCACCATGCTTTACGGCGTAAAACCGGGACTTCAAAAACGTTTTGAACGCCACGGAGCATATAAGATGTTCCAAGAGTTGAAATTAGTATTTCATACTCATGCCCGTGTTGAGAGGTATAAGACCTCTGACATTACTTTGCCTACAAGATGGAGGAGAATAGCTCAACGAGTGAGCATGTGCTCAAATTGTCTGAGTACTACAATTGCTTGAATCAAGTGGGAGTTTATCTTCCAGATAAGATAGTAATTGACAAAGTTCTCTAGTCACTATCACCAAGTTAGTAGAACTTCGTGATGAACTATAATATGCAAGGGATGACGAAAGTAATTCCGGAGCTCTTCGCGATGCTGAAATCGGCGAAGGTAGATATCAAGAAAGAGCATCAAGTGTTGATGGTTAACAAGACCACTTGTTTCAAGTAAAGGGCAAAGGGATAGAAGGGGAACTTCAAGAAGAATGACAAGCAAGTTGTCACTCCCGTGAAGAAACCCAAAGCTAAAACTCAAGCCTGAAACTAAGTGCTTCTACTGCAAAGGAAATGGTCACTGGAAGTGGAACTGCCCTAGATACTTGGCGGATAAGAAGGATGGCAAAGTGATCAAAGGTATATTTGATATACAGATTATTGATGTGTATTTTACTAGTGTTCATAGCAACCCCTCGGTATTTGATACTGGTTTAGTTGCTAAAGAGTAGTAATTCGAAATGGGAGTTGCATAATGAACAGAAACTAGTTAAAGGATGAAGTGACGATGTGTATTGGAAGTAGTTCCAAGATTGATATGATCATCATCGCACACTCCCTATACTTTCGGGATTAGTGTTGAACCTAAATAAGTGTTATTTGGTGTTTGTGTTGAACATGAATATGATTTGATCATGTTTATTGCAATACGGTTATTCATGTAAGTTAGAGAATAATTGTTGTTCTGTTTACATGAATAAAACCTTCTATGGTCATACACCCAATGAAAATGGTTTGTTGGATCTCGATCATGTGATACACATATTCATAATATTGAAGCCAAAAGATGCAAGGTTAATAATGATAGTGCAACTTATTTGTGGCACTGCCGTTTAGGTCATATTGGTGTAAAGCGCATGAAGAAACTCCATAGTGATGGACTTTTGGAATCACTTGATTATGAATCACTTGGTGCTTGCGAACCATGCCTCATGGGCAAGATGACTAAAACTCCGTTCTCCGGAACTGTGGAGCGAGCAACAGAGTTGTTGGAAATCATACATACTGATGTATGTGGACCGATGAGTGTTGAAGCTCGCGGAGGGTATCGTTATTTTCTGACCTTCACTGATGATTTGAGCAGATATGGGTATATCTACTTAATGAAGCACAAGTCTGAAACATTTGAAAAGTTCAAAGAATTTCAGAGTGAAGTGGAAAATCATCGTAACAAGAAAATAAGAGTTTCTACGATATGATCGTAGATGTAAAATATTTGAGTTAGCGAGTTTGGCCTTCAGTAAAAACAATGTGAAAGAGTTTCACTACTCACGCCACCTGGAACACCACAGTGTAATGGTGTGTCCGAACGTCATAACCGTACTTTATTAGATATGGTGCGATCGATGATGTCTCTTACCGATCTACCACTATCGCTTTTGGGGTTATGCATTAGAGACAGCTACATTCACGTTAAATAGGGCACCATCTAAATCCGTCGAGATGACACCGTATGAACTGTGGTTTGACGAGAAACCTAAGCTGTCATTTCTTTAAGTTTGGGACTGTGATGCTTATGTGAAAAAGTTTCAACATGATAAGCTCGAACCCAAATCGGAGAAGTAAATCTTCATAGGATACCCAAAAGAAACTGTTGGGTACACCTTCTATCACAGATCCGAAGGCAAGGTCTTTGTTGCTAAGAGTGGATCCTTTCTAGAGAAGGAGTTTCTCTCGAAAGAAGTGAGTGGGAGGAAAGTATAACTTGATGAGGTAATTGTACCTTCTCCTGAATTGGAAAGTAGTACATCATAGAAAATTGTTCCAGTGATTCCTACACCAATTAGTGAGGAAGCTAATGATGATGATCATGGAACTTCAGATCAAGTTTCTGCTGAATGTCGTAGATCAACCAGAGTACGTTCCGCACCAGAGTGGTACGGCAACCCAGTTCTGGAAGTCATGTTACTAGACCATGATGAACCTACGAACTATGAGGAAGCGATGATGAGCCCAGATTCCGCAAAATGGCTTGAGGCCATGAAATCCGAGATGGGATCCATGTATGAGAACAAAGTATGGACTTTGGTTGACTTACCCGATGATCGGCAAGCCATCAAAAATAAATGGATCTTCAAGAGGAAGACTGACGCTGACGGTAATGTTACTGTTTACAAAGCTCGACTTGTTGCGAAAGGGTTTCGACAAGTTCAAGGAGTTGACTACGATGAGACTTTCTCACCAGTAGCGATGCTTAAGTCTGTCCGAATCATATTAGCAATTGCCGGATTTTATGAAATCTGGCAAATGGATAACAAAACTACATTCTTTAATGGATTTATTAAAGAAGACTTGTATATGATGCAACCAGAAGGTTTTGTCAATCCTAAAGGTGCTAACAAAATGTGCAAGCTCCAGCGATCCATCTATGGACTGGTGCAAGCATCTCAGAGTTGGAATATATGCTTTGATAAGTTGATCAAAGCATATAGATTTATACAGACTTGCGGTGAAGCCTGTATTTACAAGAAGTGAGTGGGAGCACTACAACCTTTCTGATAAGTATATGTGAATGACATATTGTCGATCGGAAATGATGTAGAATTTTCTGGAAAGCATAAAGGAGTGTTTGAAAGGAGTTTTTCAAAGAAAGACCTTGGTGAAGATACTTACATATTGGGCATCAAGATCTATAGAGATAGATCAAGACGCTTGATAAGACTTTCGATGAGTACATACCTTGATAAGATTTTGAAGTAGTTCAAAATGGATCAGTCAAAGAAGGAGTTCTTGCCTGACTTGTAAGGTGTGAAGTTGAGTAAGACTCAAAGCCAGACCACGGCAGAAAAATATAGAGAGAATGAAAGTCATTCCCTATGCCTCAGCCATAGGTTCTATAAAATATGCCATGATGTGTACCAAACATGTTGTGTACCTTGCCATGAGTTTGTCAAGGGGGTACAATAGTGATCCAGGAGTAGATCACTGTACAGCGGTCAAGATTATCCTTAGTAACTGGATGACTAAGGAAATGTTTCTCGATTATGGAGGTGATAAAGAGTTCGTCGTAAAGGGTTACGCCGATGCAAGCTTTGACACTAAATCCAGATGACTCTAAGTATCAATATGGATGCATATTGAAAGTGGGAGCAATTAGCTAGAGTAGCTCCATGCAGAGAATTGTAGACATAGAAATTTGCGAAATACATACGGATCTGAATGTGACATACCCGTTGACTAAACTACTCTCACAAGCAAAACATGATCACACCTTATTACTCTTGGGTATTAATAACATAGCGATGTGAACTAGATTATTGACTCTAGTAAACCCTTTGGGTGTTGGTCACATGGCGATGTGAACTATGGGTGTTATTCACATAACGATGTGAACTAACGGTATTAAATCACATGGCGATGTGAGCTAGATTATTGACTCTAGTGCAAGTGGGAGACTGAAGGAAATATGCCCTAGAGGCAATAATAAAGTTGTTATTTATATTTCCTTATATCATGATAAATGTGTATTATTCATGCTAGAATTGTATTAACCGGAAACTTAGTACATGTGTGAATACATAGACAAAACAGAGTGTCTCTAGTATGCCTCTACTAGACTAGCTCATTGATCAAAGATGGCTATGTTTCCTAGCCATAGACATGAGTTGTCATTTGATCAACGAGATCACATCATTAGGAGAATGATGTGATGGACTAGACCCATCCGTTAGCATAGCACTATGATCGTTTAGTTTTACTGCTATTGCTTTCTTCATGACTTATACATGTTCATATGACTATGAGATTATGCAACTCCCGAATACCATAGGAACACCTTGTGTGCTATCAAACGTCACAACGTAACTGGGTGATCATAAAGATGCTCTACAGGTGTCTCTGAAAGTATTCGTGGTGTTGGCATAGATCAAGATTAGGATTTGTCACTCCGAGTGTCGGAGAGGTATCTCTGGGCCCTCTCGGTAACACACATCATAATAAGCCTTGCAAGCAAAAGACTAATGAGTTAGTCACGAGATGATGTGTTACGGAATGAGTAAAGAGACTTGCCGGTAACGAGATTGAACTAGGTATAGAGATACCAACGATCGAATCTCGGGCAAGTAACATACCGATGACAAAAGGAACAACGTATGTTATTATGCGGTTTGACCGATAAAGATCTTCGTAGAATATGTAGGAGCCAATATGAGCATCCAGGTTCCGCTATTGGTTATTGACCGGAGATAAGTCTCGGTCATGTCTACATAGTTCTCGAACCCGTAGGGTCCGCACGCTTAACGTTTGATGACGATCGGTATTATGAGTTTATGAGTTTTGATGTACCGAAGGTAGTTCGGAGTCCCGGATGAGATCACGGACATGACGAAGAGTCTCGGAATGTCTGAGACATAAAGATTGATATATTGGACGACTATATTCGGACACCGGAAGTGTTCTGGAAAGTTTCGGAATTTACTGGAGTGCCGGGGGGTTACCGGAACCCCCCGGGGGAATGGTGGGCCCTGGTGGGCCATAGGGGAGAGAGAGGGCAGCAGCCAGGAGGTGGCGCGCCCCCTCCCTAGGAGGAGTCTGAATAGGACAACGGGAGGGGGGCGCGGCCCCTCTTTCCCTCTCCCTCTCCCTCTCTTTCCTTCCCCCTTCTTCCTTCTTTGGTAGTTCCTACTAGGAATAGGATTGCAGCCCTAGCCGCACCATAGGAGGGCCGGCCGGCCTCCCCCTTGCTCCTTTATATACGGGGGCAGGGGGGCACCCAAAGAGACACACAAGTTGAATTGTTCCAGCCGTGTGCGGTGCCCCCCTCCACAGAAACACACCTCGGTCATACCGTTGCAGTGCTTAGGCGAAGCCCTGCGCCGGTAGATACATCATATCCGTCACCACGCAGTCATGCTGACGAAACTCTCCCATGAAGCTCAACTGGATCAAGAGCTCGTGGGACGTCATCAAGCTGAACGTGTGCTAAACGCGGAGGTGTCGTACGTTCGGTGCTTGATCGGTTGAATCGCGAAGAAGTTCGACTACATCAACCGCGTCACTTGACGCTTCCGCTTCTGGTCTACGAGGGTACGTAGACACACTCTTCCCTCTCGTTGCTATGCATCTGGTAGATAGATCTTGCGTGATCGTAGGAAAATTTTAAAATACTACGTTCCGCAACAGCCGTCGCCCGGTAGCCATGGCCCGGCCGAAGGTAACAACATACACCATACTCCCGCCGGAGCGGCTCTTTAATCTAGAAATTTTAGTGGTCATGCATGCATCTTTTTGTGCTAGCACTCCTATATAAGGGTTGACCGGTCGCTTCCCGCGGACGTGCGCGGGCGGTGGAAGAGGAAGGAGAAGGGAAGCGGGCTGTGGAGTAACTTTTTTTACCACAATTTCTTAGGAAACCGAGTGCAATAATTGAGTAGATTTGCAAACTACCAGTACTACACATGAAACGGTTCAAAATCTATACTCTCTTGCCAGTGCGCACTTCCTGCGTGAAACGGTCAGCGTCGCCCTGGAGCGTCAGCGCCGCATTAATGCCCGACCAGAGCGGAGGCGACCTCTCACTGGCACCGGCTAAGCAGCGCGACGGCCGAGAGAGCGCCGCTTCCCGATGCACCGATTGCTCCGCGTCGAGGCTGGCCATAGTCCCTGCTTGGATCCATGGGTTAGAGTTACTTTGAACTAGCTGGGGCTCAAATAGCCCTAAATTATCCAAGCATGAGGGTTTAAATTGGAGCAAGTTGCACCGAACCCACCAAAAAAACTATCCCACCCAAGAGGTGCTAACTGTAGATAGTTCTCATTGGGCCCACTGAAAAATCACTTCTCTCTCTCCATCAAGTGCATTTATTGTCAATATAACCCGGTCACCCAAACACCTCTTTGGCTACAGTTAGTTCAGGGTTAGTCATGAGTTAGTCTAACCTCTAGCTAAGTTAGAGTATCCAAACAGGAGCAGTATAGGACATGCAAGTTGCTCAAAGCATACAGTCAAATTCGTATGTGAAAGGATTTTTTTCTTTTTGAAAACGTAACGTGAAATGATTTTTTTTAGAATGCTCTTGGCATGTCGCTAACATGTGATGAGTTATCCGACCACAATAGATGGGAAAAACGCCATCCCGCCGCACTTTGAGAGAGACGCGGAGGGAGAAGCGATACAGACTGCTGGATTACTAGAGATAGGTGTCGCACGGAAGCCAAGAAATATTGTGATAGCGTGGGTTAGCCATGTACTAGTATGATGTAACTACACTGGGCTGCCGTGTTTCGTACTCTTCCAGTCCACCGTGGAGATGATTGGTTGATTTTATATCGCTGAATAATATAAAATATTGCGAGTGCAGGCGCTCCACCCCGAGGTTCCTGATACGTCTCCAACGTATCTACTATTCCAAACACTTTTACCCTTATTTTGGACTCTAACTTGCATGATTTGAATGGTACTAACCCGGACTGACGATATTTTCAGCAGTTTTGCCATGGTGTTGTTTTTGTGCAGAAATAAAAAGTTCTAGGAATCACCTAAAAATCAACGGAGAATTATTTTGGAAAATATAAAAATATCTGCAAGAAGATCCAGACCAGGGGGCACACACCCTGTCCACGAGGGTGGGGGCGCGCCCCCTGCCTCGTGGACCCCCTGGTGACTTACCGACGTACCCCCATATCCTATATCTTCACTTTCAGGGAGAAAAAAAATCAGGGAGAAGGAATTATCGCGTTTCACGAGACGGAGCCGCCGCCAAGCCCTAATCTCTCTCGGGAGGGCTGATCTGGAGTCCGTTCAGGGCTCCGGAGAGAGGAGATCGTCGCCATCGTCATCTTCAACCTTCCTCCATCACCAATTCCATGATGCTCACCGCCGTGCGTGAGTAATTCCATCGTAGTCTTGTTGGACGGTGATGGGTTGGATGGGATCTATCATGTAAATGAGTTAGTTTTGTTAGGGTTTGATCCCTAGTATCCACTATGTTCTGGGATTGATGTTGCTATGACTTTGCTATGCTTAATGCTTGTCACTAGGGCCCGAGTGCCATGATTTCAGATCTGAACCTATTATGTTTCCATGAATATATGTGTGTTCTTGATCCTATCTTGCAAGTCTATAGTCACCTACTATGTGTTATGATCCGGCAACCCTGAAGTGACAATAATCGGGACCACTCCCGGTGATGACCATAGTTTGAGGAGTTCATGTATTCACTATGTGTTAATGCTTTGGTCCGGTACTCTATTAAAAGGAGGCCTTAATATCCCTTAGTTTCTAATAGGACCCCTCTACCACGGGAGGGTAGGACAAAAGATGTCATGCAAGTTCTTTTCCATAAGCACGTACGACTATATTCAGAATACATGCATACATTGCATTGATGAACTGGAGCTAGTTCTGTGTCACCCTAGGTTATAACTTCTACATGATGAATTGCATCCGACATAATTTCCCATCACCGATCCAATGCCTATGAGCTTTACCTATATTGCTTGTTGCTTATTTACTTTTCCGTTGCTACTATTACAAAAACTACAAAAACACTATCGTTACATTTATTGCTGCTACCGCCACTATCATATTACTTTGCTACTAAACTATCTTGCTGCAAATACTAAGTCTCTAGGTGTGGTTGAATTGACAACTCAGCTGCTAATACTTAAGAGTACTCTTTGGCTCCCCTTGTGTAGAATCAATAAATTTGGGTTGAATACTTTACCCTCGAAAACTGTTGCGATCCCCTACACTTGTGGGTTATCAAGACTATTTTCTTGATTGATGCTTGATACGTCTCCAACGTATCTATAATTTTTGATTGTTCCATGCTATTATTTATGAAGTCTTGGATGTTTAATGGGCTTTATCATTCACTTTTATATCATTTTTGGGACTAACCTACTAACCCAAAGGCCCAGTCCAGATTGCTGTTTTTTTGCCTATTTCAGGGTTTTGCAGAAAAATAATATCAAACAGAGTCCAAACGGAATGAAACCTTCGCGAGAGATATTTTTGGAAAAAATCACGCACGGGAAACTTCAGGGCCAAGTCAGGGGACAGAAGGGCTGCCCTCGAGGGTGGGGGGCGCCCCCCCCCCTCCCAGGGCACGCCCCCTGCCTCGAGGCTGCCCCGTGTGGCCCCCGGTGCCCTCCTTCTTCCTATATATATCCACGTACCCCAGAAACTCCATACGCAGAGAGAAAACCCTAATTCCAATGCCATAGCTTCTGTTCCCATGGAGATCCCATCTTGGAGCATGTTACGGAGCTCCACCGGAGGGGTATCCACCACGGAGGCCTTCATCATCATCATCATCGCCCTCACCATGAGTTGTGAGTAGTTTACCACAGACCTTCGGGTCCATAGCTAGTATATAGACGGCTTCTTCTCTCTCTCTGGATCTCAATACAAAGTTCTCCTTGGTCTTCGAGGAGATCTATTCGATGTAATCTCTTTTTGCGGTGTGTTTGTCGAGATCCAATGAATTGTGAGTTTATGATCAAGGTTATCTATGAAAGATATTAGGTTCTGCTCTGAAGTTTTTATGTGTGCTCATAATATCCTTCAAGTCTCTTCGAATTATTGGTTTGGTTTGGCCTACTAGATCTATAGTTCTTGCAATGGGAGAAGTGCTTGGCTTTGGGTTCAATCTTGCGGTGTCCTTTCCCAGTGTCAATAGGGGTAGCAAGGCACATATTGTATTGTTGCCATCGAGGATAAAAAGATGGGGTTTTCATCATATTGCTTGAGTTTATCCCTCTACAGCATGTCATCTTGCTTAAGGCGTTACTCTGTTCGTATGAACTCAATACACTAGATGCATGCTGGACAGCGGTCGATGTGTGGAGTAATAGTAGTAGATGAAGAATCGTTTCGGTCTACTTGTCTCGGTCGTGATGCCTATATACAATGATCATGCCTAGATAGTCTCATAATTATTCGCTTTTCTATCAATTGCTCGACAGTAATTTGTTTCCCGCCGTAGAATATCGCTATCATGAGAGAAGCCACTAGAGAAAACTTGTTGGGGAACGTAGTATTTTAAAATTTTCCTACGATCATGCAAGATCTATCTACCAGATGCATAGCAACGAGAGGGGAGAGTGAGTCTACGTACCCTCGTAGACCGAAAGCGGAAGCGTTAGAACAACGCGGTTGATGTAGTCGTATGTCTTCACGGCCCGACCGATCAAGCACCGAAACTACGGCACCTCCGAGTTCTAGCACACGTTCAGCTCGATGACGTCCCTCGAACTCCGATCCAGCCGAGTGTCGAGGGAGAGTTCCGTCAGCACGACGGCGTGGTGACGATCTTGATGTTCTACCGTCGCAGGGCTTCGCCTAAGCACCGCTACAATATTTATCGAGGAGAACTATGGTGGAGGGGGGCACCGCACACGGCTAAGAGATCAAGAGATCAATTGTTGTGTCTAGAGGTGCCCCCCTGCCCCCGTATATAAAGAAGGGAGGGAGAGGCCGGCCCTAGAGGGGCCGCACCAAGTGTGGGGAGTCCTACTAGGACTCCAAGTCCTAGTAGGATTCCCCTTTCCTTTCCGGAGTAGGAGAGAAGGAAAGAGGGGGAGAGGGAGAAGGAAAAGGGGGCTGCACCCCTTGTCCAATTCGGACCAGAAGGGGGGGTGCACGCCTCCTTCCTTTTGGCATCTCTCCTCTATTCCCGTAACTCCCCGGTACTCCGAAAATACCCGAATCACTCGGAACCTTTCCAATGTCCGAATATAGTCGTCCAATATATCGATTTTTACGTCTCGACCATTTTGAGACTCCTCGTCATGTCCCCGATCTCATCCGGGACTCCGAACTCCTTCGGTACATCAAAACTCATAAACTCATAATAAAACTATCATCGAAACCTTAAGCGTGCGGACCCTACGGGTTCGAGAACTATGTAGACATGACCGAGACACGTCTCCGGTCAATAACCAATAGCGGAACCTGGATGCTCATATTGGCTCCCACATATTCTACGAAGATCTTTATCGGTCAAACCGCATAACAACATACATTGTTCCCTTTGTCATCGGTATGTTACATGCCCGAGATTCGATCGTCGGTATCTCAATACCTAGTGCAATCTCGTTACCAACAAGTCTCTTTACTCGTTCTGTAATACATCATCCCGCAACTAACTCATTAGCTGCAATGCTTGCAAGGCTTATAGTGATGTGCATTACCGAGTGGGCCCAGAGATACCTCTCCGACAATCGGAGTGACAAATCCTAATCTCGAAATACGCCAACCCAACAAGTACCTTCGGAGACACCTGTAGAGTACCTTTATAATCACCCAGTTACATTGTGACGTTTGGTAGCACACAAAGTGTTCCTCCGATATTCGGGAGTTGCATAATCTCATAGTCATAGGAACATGTATAAGTCATGAAGAAAGCAATAGCAGTAAAACTTAAACGATCATAGTGCTAAGCTAACGGATGGGTCTTGTCCATCAGATCATTCTCCTAATGATGTGATCCCATTGATCAAATGACAACTCATGTCTATGGCTAGGAAACATAACCATCTTTGATCAATGAGCTAGTCTAGTAGAGGCATACTAGGGACACTCTGTTTTGTCTATGTATTCACACATGTATTAAGTTTCCGGTTAATACAATTCTAGCATGAATAATAAACATTTATCATGATATAAGGAAATAAATAATAACTTTATTATTGCCTCTAGGGCATATTTCCTTCAGTCTCCCACTTGCACTAGAGTCAATAATCTAGTTCACATCGCCATGTGATTTAGCACCGATAGTTCACATCGTAATGTGATTAACACCCAAAGGGTTTACAAGAGTCAATAATCTAGTTCACATCGCTATGTGATTAACACCCCAAGAGTACTAAGGTGTGATCATGTTTTACTTCGTGAGAGAAGTTTAGTCAACGGGTCTGTCACATTCAGATCCGTATGTATTTCGCAAATGTCTATGTGTCTACAATGCTCTGCATGGAGCTACTCTAGCTAATTGCTCCCACTTTCAATACGCATCCAGATTGATACTTAGAGTCAGCTGGATTTAGTGTCAAAGCTTGCATCGGCGTAACCCTTTACGACGAACTCTTTATCACCTCCATAATCGAGAAACATTTCCTTAGTCATCCAGTTACTAAGGATAATTTTGACCGATGTACATTGATCTACTCCTGGATCACTATTGTACCCTCTTGAAAAACTCATGGCAAGGTACACAACATGTTTGGTACACAGCATGGCATACTTTATAGAACCTATGGCTGAGGCATAGGGAATGACTTTCATTCTCTCTATATTTTTCTGCCGTGGTCTGGCTTTGAGTCTTACTCAACTTCACACCTTACAAGTCAGGTAAGAACTCCTTCTTTGACTGATCCATTTTGAACTACTTCAAAATCATATCAAGGTATGTACTCATCGAAAGTCTTATCAAGCGTCTTGATCTATCTCTATAGATCTTGATGCCCAATATGTAAGCAGCTTCAGCAAGGTCTTTCTTTGAAAAACTCCTTTCAAACACTCCTTTATGCTTTCCAGAAAATTCTACATCATTTCCGATCGACAATATGTCATTCACATATACTTATCAGAAAGGTTGTAGTGCTCCCACTCACTTCTTGTAAATACAGGCTTCACCGCAAGTCTGTATAAATCTATATGCTTTGATCAACTTATCAAAGCGTATATTCCAACTCCGAGATGCTTGCACCAGTCCATAGATGGATCGCTGGAGCTTGCACATTTTTTAGCACCTTTAGGATTGACAAAACCTTCTGGTTGCATCATATACAAGTCTTCTTTAATAAATCCATTAAAGAATGCAGTTTTGTTATCCATTTGCCAGATTTCATAAAATGCGGCAATTGCTAACACGATTTGGACAGACTTAAGCATCGCTACGGGTGAGAAAGTCTCATCGTAGTCAACTCCTTGAACTTGTTGAAAAACTTTCGCAACAAGTCGAGCTTTGTAAACAGTAACATTACTGTCAGCGTCAGTCTTCCTCTTGAAGATCCATTTATTTTCGATGGCTTGCCGACCATCGGGCAAGTCAACCAAAGTCCACACTTTGTTCTCATACATGGATCCCATCTCAGATTTCATGGTCTCAAGCCATTTTGCGGAATCTGGGCTCATCATCGCTTCCTCATAGTTCGTAGGTTCATCATGGTCCAGTAACATGACTTCCAGAACCGGGTTGCCGTACCACTCTGGTGCGGAACGTACTCTGGTTGATCTACGAAGTTCAGCAGTAACTTGATCCGAAGTTTCATGATCATCATCATTAGCTTCCTCACTAATTGGTGTAGGAATCACTGGAACCAGTTTCTGTGATGTACTACTATCCATTTCGGGAGAAGGTACAATTACCTCATCAAGTTCCACTTTCCTCCCACTCACTTCTTTCGAAAGAAACTCCTTCTCTAGAAAGGATCTACTCTTAGCAACAAAGACCTTGCCTTCGGATCTGTGATAGAAGGTGTACCCAATAGTTTCTTTTGGGTATCCTATGAAGATTTACTACTCCGATTTGGGTTCGAGCTTATCATGTTGAAACTTTTTCACATAAGCATCGCAGTCCCAAACTTAAAGAAATGACAGCTTAGGTTTCTCGTCAAACCACAGTTCATACGGTGTCATCTCCACGGATTTAGATGGTGCCCTATTTAACGTGAATGTATCTGTCTCTAATGCATAACCCCAAAAGCGATAGTGGTAGATCGGTAAGAGACATCATCGATCGCACCATATCTAATAAAGTACGGTTATGACGTTCGGACACACCATTACACTATGGTGTTCCAGGTGGCGTGAGTAGTGAAACTATTTCACATTGTTTTTACTGAAGGCCAAACTCGCTAACTCAAATATTTTACCTCTACGATCATATCGTAGAAACTCTTATTTTCTTGTTACGATGATTCTCCACTTCACTCTGAAATTCTTTGAACTTTTCAAATGTTTTAGACTTGTGCTTCATTAAGTAGATATACCCATATCTGCTCAAATCATCACTGAAGGTCAGAAAATAACGATACCCGCCGCGAGCTTCAACACTCATTGGTCCACATACATCTGTATGTATGATCTCCAACAAATCTGTTGCTCGCTCCATTGTTCCGAAGAACGGAGTTTTAGTCATCTTGCCCATGAGGCATGGTTCGCAAGCACCAAGTGATTCATAATCAAGTGATTCCAAAAGTCCATCACTATGGAGTTTCTTCATGCGCTTTACACCATTATGACCTAAACAGCAATGCCACAAATAAGTTGCACTATCATTATTAACCTTGCATCTTTTGGCTTCAATATTATGAATATGTCTATCACCACGATCGAGATCCAACAAACTATTTTCATTGGGTGTATGACCATCGAAGGTTTTATTCATGTAAACAGAATAACAATTATTCTATGACTTTAAATGAATAACCGTATTGCAACAAATATGATCAAATCATATTCATGCTCAACGCAAATGCCAAATAACATTTATTTAGGTTTTACACTAATCCCAAAAGTATAGGGAGTGTGCGATGATGATCATATCAATCTTGGAACCACTTCCAACACACATCGTCACTTCACCTTTAACTAGTCTCTGTTCATTCTGCAGTTCTCGTTTTGAGTTACTAATTTTAGCAACTGACCCGGTATCAAATACCCAGGGGTTGCTATGAACACTAGTAAAGTACACATCAATAATCTGTATATCAAAATATACCTTTGTTCACTTTGCCATCCTTCTTATCCGCCAAGTATCTAGGGCAGTTCCACTTCCAGTGACCATTTCCTTTGCAGTAGAAGCACTTAGTTTCAGGCTTGAGTTTTAGCTTTGGGTTTCTTCACGGGAGTGACAACTTGCTTGTCATTCTTCTTGAAGTTCCCCTTCTATCCCTTTGCCCTTTACTTGAAACAAGTGGTCTTGTTAACCATCAACACTTGATGCTTTTCATGATTTCTACCTTCGCCGACTTCAGCATTGCGAAGAGCTCGGGAATTCCTTTCGTCATCCCTTGCATATTATAGTTCATCACGAAGTTCTACTAACTTGGTGATAGTGACTAGAGGACTTTGTCAATTACTATCTTATCTGGAAGATTAACTCCCACTTGATTCAAGTAATTGTAGTACCCAGACAATCTGAGCACATGCTCACTGGTTGAGCTATTCTCCTCCATCTTGTAGGCAAAGTACTGTCAGAAGTCTTATACCTCTCGACACGGGCATGAGTATGAAATACTAATTTCAACTCTTGGAACATCTTATATGCTCCGTGGCGTTCAAAACGTTTTTGAAGTCCCGGTTCTAAGCCATAAAGCATGGTGCACTTAAACTATCAAGTAGTCATCATACCGAGCTTTTGTCAAAACGTTCATAACGTCTACATCTGCTCCTGCAATAGGTATGTCACCTAGCGGTGCATCAAGGACATAATTCTCTGTGCAGCAATGAGGATAATCCTGAGATCACGGAACAATTCCGCATCATTGCTACTAACATCTTTCAACTTAGTTTTCTCTAGGAACATATAAAAAATAAACGGGGAGTAACATCGCGAGCTATTGATCTACAACATAGATATGCTAATACTACGAGGACTAAGTTCATGATAAATTAAAGTTCAATTTAATCATATTACTTAAGAACTCCCACTTAGATAGACATCCCTCTAGTCATCTAAATGATCACGTGATCCAAATCAACTAAACCATGTCCGATCATCACGTGAGATGGAGTAGTTTCAATGGTGAACATCTTATGTTGATCATATCTACTATATGATTCACGCTCGACCTTTCGGTCTCTAGTGTTTCGAGGCCATATCTGCATATGCTAGGCTCGTCAAGTTTAACCCGAGTATTCTGCATGTGCAAAACTGGCTTACACCCGTTGTATTTGAACGTAGAGCTTATCACACCCGATCATCACGTGGTGTCTCGGCACGACGAACTTTCGCAACGGTGCATACTCAGGGAAAACACTTATACCTTGAAATTTAGTAAGGGATCATCTTATAATGCTACCGTCGAACTAAGCAAAATAAGAAGCATAATAAGATAAACATCACATGCAATCAAAATATGTGACATGATATGGCCATCATCATCTTGTGCTTTTGATCTCCATCTCCAAAGCACCGTCATGATCACCTTCGTCACCGGCGCGACACCTTGATCTCCATCGTAGCATCGTTGTCGTCTCGCCAACTATTGCTTCTACGACTATCGCCACCGCTTAGTGATAAAGTAAAGCAATTACATGGCGATTGCATTTCATACAATAAAGCGACAACCATATGGCTCCTGCCAGTTGCTGATAACTTTACAAAACATGATCATTTCATACAAAACCGTATAACTCATCATGTCTTGACCATATCACATCACAACATGCCCTGCAAAAACAAGTTAGACGTCTTCTACTTTGTTGTTGCAAGTTTTACGTGGCTGCTACGGGCTTCGCAAGAACCGTTCTTACCTACGCATACAAAACCACAACGATATTTCGTCAAGTATGTGCTGTTTTAACCTTCACAAGGACCGGGCGTAGCCACACTTGATTCAACTAAAGTTGGAGAAACTGACACCCGCCAGCCACCTGTGTGCAAAGCACGTCGGTAGAACCAGTCTCGCGTAAGCGTACGCGTAATGTCGGTCCGGGCCGCTTCATCCAACAATACCGCCGAATCAAAGTATGACATGCTGGTAAGCAGTATGATTAGTATCGTCCACAACTCACTTGTGTTCTACTCGTGCATATCATCTACGCATAGACCTGGCTCATGATGCCACTGTTGGGGAACGTAGTATTTTAAAATTTTCCTACAATCACGCAAGATCTATCTACCAGATGCATACCAACGAGAGGGGAGAGTGAGTCTACGTACCCTCGTAGACCGAAAGCGGAAGCGTTAGAACAACGCGGTTGATGTAGTCGTACGTCTTCAAGGCCCGACCGATCAAGCACCGAAACTACGGCACCTCCGAGTTCTAGCACACGTTCAGCTCGATGACGTCCCTCGAACTCCGATCCAGCCGAGTGTCGAGGGAGAGTTCCGTCAGCACGACGGCGTGGTGACGATCTTGATGTTCTACCGTCGCAGGGCTTCGCCTAAGCACCGCTACAATATTTATCGAGGAGAACTATGGTGGAGGGGGGCACCGCACACGGCTAAGAGATCAAGAGATCAATTGTTGTGTCTAGAGGTGCCCCCTGCCCCCGTATATAAAGGAGGGAGGGAGAGGCCGGCCCTAGAGGGGGCGCACCAAGTGTGGGGAGTCCTACTAGGACTCCCAAGTCCTAGTAGGATTCCCCTTTCCTTTCCGGAGTAGGAGAGAAGGAAAGAGGGGGAGAGGGAGAAGGAAAAGGGGGCTGCACCCCTTGTCCAATTCGGACCAGAAGGGGGGTGCACGCCTCCTTCCTTTTGGCCTCTCTCCTCTATTTCCGTAACTCCCCGGTACTCCGAAAATACCCGAATCACTCGGAACCTTTCCGATGTCCGAATATAGTCGTCCAATATATCGATTTTTACGTCTCGACCATTTTGAGACTCCTCGTCATGTCCCCGATCTCATCCGGGACTCCGAACTCCTTCGGTACATCAAAACTCATAAACTCATAATAAAACTATCATCGAAACCTTAAGCGTGCGGACCCTACGGGTTCGAGAACTATGTAGACATGACCGAGACACGTCTCCGGTCAATAACCAATAGCGGAACCTGGATGCTCATATTGGCTCCCACATATTCTACGAAGATCTTTATCGGTCAAACCGCATAACAACATACATTGTTCCCTTTGTCATCGGTATGTTACATGCCCGAGATTCGATCGTCGGTATCTCAATACCTAGTTCAATCTCGTTACCAACAAGTCTCTTTACTCGTTCCGTAATACATCATCCCGCAACTAACTCATTAGCTGCAATGCTTAGAAGGCTTATAGTGATGTGCATTACCGAGTGGGCCCAGAGATACCTCTCCGACAATCGGAGTGACAAATCCTAATCTCGAAATACGCCAACCCAACAAGTACCTTCGGAGACACCTGTAGAGTACCTTTATAATCACCCAGTTACGTTGTGACGTTTGGTAGCACACAAAGTGTTCCTCCGGTATTCGGGAGTTGCATAATCTCATAGTCATAGGAACATGTATAAGTCATGAAGAAAGCAATAGCAGTAAAACTTAAACGATCATAGTGCTAAGCTCGGATGGGTCTTGTCCATCAGATCATTCTCCTAATGATGTGATCCCGTTGATCAAATGACAACTCATGTCTATGGCTAGGAAACATAACCATCTTTGATCAATGAGCTAGTCTAGTAGAGGCATACTAGGGACACTCTGTTTTGTCTATGTATTCACATGTATTAAGTTTCCGGTTAATACAATTCTAGCATGAATAATAAACATTTATCATGATATAAGGAAATAAATAATAACTTTATTATTGCCTCTAGGGCATATTTCCTTCAAAACTAAGGCCCCCGGGTCTATTCTCAACATATCAATCTACATCTACTTTACTTTTACCTCTTTTATTTGCTGTTTTATTAAACCAAAAATACCAAAAATATAAACTATCATCTCTATCAGATCTCACTTTTGTAAGTGACCGTAAAGGGATTGACAACCCCTTATCGTGTTGGCTGCGAAGTTCTTATTTGTTTGTGCAGGTGCGAGGGACTGGCGCGTGGTCTCCTACTGGATTGATACCTTGGTTCTCAAAAACTAAGGGAAATACTTACGCTACTATGCTGCATCTCCCTTTCCTCTTCGAGGGAATACAACGCAAGATCAAGAGGTAGCAACCCACCCTGCACCCGAACCAGTCAAGTTTCCCACTCCCCTCCGTCTGCGACTCCACTGTCGCGTCTTCCCCATCCCCTGGTCGTTCCAGTTTGAGTCCTCGCCGTCGTCCACCGCCTCGGTGCGCTCGGCGCGGCGTGGTCAACATACGAGAGTCATTGGAAGAGGACTGTACGTGGAGAGCCTGACGGCTGGGACCCATGAGGTCCATGGTCGCACGCAAGGAAAGTTCCTCCTTATTATGCACTGTACGTGGGAAGGGCTTCTGTATTTCGCGAAAAAAACGTTCCCCCCGCTGACAGGTCGAACCCACCAGCTATATCTTCGCACGCAAGGAAGTGCCTCCTTATTACGCACAAAAAAGTGAATACCCCCCTGCTAGCTAGGACCCACCATAGTGGGTGGCTGACTTGTGGGCCTACTAAGTTGACGGGCACGGAGGGCTTTGTCAACTTAGTCAATATGAAAGATTCTGGCTCTAGTGATCGTACGATGTCCATCCAACGGCCATAGTGCTTCTTCAACCTCTGGTCTTCTTGCTCCAGCCGCCCAAAGCAGCGCAGGTCGTGCCGCGTGCTCCTGCCTGT
Source organism: Secale cereale (assembly GCA_902687465.1). NCBI lineage: Eukaryota > Viridiplantae > Streptophyta > Magnoliopsida > Poales > Poaceae > Secale > Secale cereale. The sequence goes on from LR738710.1 coordinate 839,778,038, forward strand.
CGTGGCCGGTTGTGATGCCGCCGAGGCCACACCGCCCCCTATTACTCCCACCGCTGGCCAGGGCATCCCTCTACTCACCCACACCCCCTGTTATTCTGCGGCGACGGCAGACTCATGCCGCAGCCGAACCAGTGAACCCTCATACTTCTCTCCGCGTGGGCATCCACTGCCGCGTCTTCCCCGGCTCCGCGTCGTCCCCTTCCTAGGCCTCGCCGTCGTCCACTGCCTTGGTGCTCTCGGCGCGGCGTAGTCCATGTGGTCAACGACCGACTTCCATCCGAAGAGTACTGTACGTGAAGAGGCTGATAGCTAGGTCCACGGCCGCAGCTACGTCCACGGCCACAGCCCAGTTTTTTTGTGATTTGCCAAGTAAGTCGCTTTGTCAGGCCTGTTGGGCTGCAAATCTTTCAAGACGAGGAGAGCTTCAATCGGCTGGCCGAGAAAATGGCCTATCAGTAATGAGAAATGGGCTGTACATTTTTAAAACATATCAAACCGGCAATTAGTTTCAAATTTCTTTGTTTCATTTCAAGATTTTAAATTGCATTGATTTTTATGCGTGGACAATTTGTTGGATTTTATATTGATATACATTTATTTTTAAAATCAGTTTGAATGTGACTCAAAATTTCGGGATTAAAAACAGTACGGACCACACTGAAATATGCAAAATTTCGTATAATTTTTTAACCGTGACCACAATATGGGCTATAATGCTAACAAAAAGAATATGGGCTCCAAAAAACCTTAAGAATTAGCAAATGGGCTGTAAATTATTAGAAATAATGGCAGATGGGATGTATGATGTTTTCCATAGATTTGAGGCTTTCCTATAAAAAGTTTGACGCACAAGCAGTGATTGTTGGATGTCCATCCAACGGCCGTCGTGCTTCTTCAATCTCTGCTCTTCCTGCTACAGCCGCTCAAACAAGCGCTGGCTGTACTGGCTGCTCTCTCCTCCCCGCGGCCGACTGTGCTGCCGCACAGGCCTCACCACCCCATCGTACTCCCATCGCTGGCCTAGCCATCCCTCTACTCACCCACACCTGCTGTTATTCTCCGAGGACGACAGACGAACCAGTAAACCCTCGTACTCCTCAGCGTGGGAAACAACTGTCGAGATTTCCCTGGCTCTGTGTCATTCCCTTCCTAGGCCTCGCCGTCGTCCACCGCCCTGGTGCTCTCGGCGCGGCCTGGTTAACATGGTCAATGAACGACATCCATAGGAAGTGGACTGTACGTGGAGAGGCTGACAGCTGGGTCCACGGCCACACGCAAGGATATGCCTCCTTATTACGCGCAAAATAATGATTCCTCCACCTGACAGCTAGGACCCACGGGAAGGGCTTCTGTATTTCGCGAAAAAAACGTCGTCCCCCCCCCCCCCCCGCTGACAGGTCGGACCCGCCAGCTATATGTTCGCACGCAAGGAAGTGCCTCCTTATGATGCACAAAAAAAATGAATACACCCTGCTAGCTGGGACCCGCAATAGTGGGTGGCTGACTTGTGGGCCTACTAAGACAGAGGGCTTTGTCAAGTTAGTCAATATGAACGATTCTAGCTCCAGTTACCGTACGATGCCCATCCAACGGCCATAGTGCTTCTTCAATCTCTGGTCTTCTTGCTCCAGCTGCCCAAAGCAGCGTAGGTCGTGCCGCCTGCTCCAGCCTCCCGTGGCCGGCTGTGCTGCCGCGGAGGCCTCACCGCCCCCATACGACTCCCACCACTAGCCAGGCCATCCCTCCACTCACCCACACCCCCTATTATTCTGCGACGATGGCAGCCTCACACCGCAGTCAAACCAGTGAACCCTCGTTCTCCTCTCCGCGTGGGCATCCACTTCCGCGTCTTCCCCGGCTCCGCGTCGTCCCCTTCCTAAGCCTCGCCGTCGTCCACCACCTTGGTGCTCTCGGCGCAGCGTGGTCAATGTGGTCAACGTCCGACTTCCATCGGAAGAGTACTATACGTGGAGAGGCTGACAGCTGGGTCCACGGCCGCAGCTGGGTCCATGGCCACAGCCCATTTTTTTGTGATTTGCCAAGTAAGTCGCTTTGTCAGACCTGTTGGGCTGCAAATCTTTCAAGACGAGGAGAGCTTCATTTGGCTGGCCAAGAAAATGGCCTATCAGTAATGAGAAATGGGTTGTACATTTTTAAAACACATCAAACCGGCAATTAGTTTCAAATTTCTTTTTTTTCATTTCGAGATTTTAAATTGCATTGATTTTTATGCGTGGACAATTTGTTGGATTTTATATTGATATACATTTATTTTGAAAATCAGTTTGAATGTGACTCAAAATTTCGAGATAAAAACAGTTCGGACCGCACCGAAATATGCAAAACTTTGTATAATTTTTTAACCATGGCCACAATATGGGTTGTAATCTATTATATATAAAGGACATATGTATGTGGCAACCGTGTGGCAGATTGCAAAACTGCCACACCCATTATATCTTTCTAATTTTCGTAATCATAAATTATGGCAGGAGCGGATATTATGCTGCAAAAATATATCCTTCTGGTTTCCTTCCTTTCTCGCACCTCCTCGTGCCTTCCTAATTTTCGTAATCATCAGTTAAGGCCTCACGTGCCTTCCCGATTTTCAGGCAAAAATAATACTTGGATTGTGATTTGTTCTCTGGTCTGCAAGTAATCAACAAAGAGAGCTAACCACCTCACCTATAACACTCATTGTTGAACAAGCAAAGGGAAATATTGTTTTTGACATGTTTTGTCTTTAATATGTCAGCATTGAATTTTTTTTTGTTTCACCTATCAATCCTGACACATAAACTTTTCCCGTGGTAAATTCTTCATCACCACCACGATAAATGACGTACCACCAACATGATAACTTTTGTATACCACGCGGTACATTATGTGTAAGTAGTATGGTCATAAGCACTGAAGGCGTGATAACTTTGGTGAAAGCATCGTGGTAACTTTGATCATTGGGAAGAAATTTGTTGGACCCGCCCCCACCCCCACCCCCCGGTAATTCCTATAAATAGCACGATAACATTCACACCATAGAGCTGATAATTTAGATTCAAACATCGTGGTAACTTTAACCATTGAGGAAGAAAAATGTGAAAAGATACCCGATAATTTATGTGTAAATAGATGGTAATTTACGCTACGCACATCTGATAACTGAGGTAGAAACACCATGGTAACTTTGACCATAGGGAAGTTTTTTTTGAAAAGATACTCCGGTATCTTCTGTGTAAATAGCACGGTACTATACCTCCCTCCCCTGATATTTTTATGTGTAAATAGCACGAAAGACATATGCACTGCGATAACTAAACACCGCGATAAGTTTTTGACCCGTGGAGAGGGGGGATTTTGCTGAAACATACCCCTGATAAATTTTGTGTAAATAGCATGATATTTTAAGCACTGCGGGTTTGATAGGTTACCTAGAATCACCATGATAACTTTTTGTCCTGGGAAAAAGTTGTTCAAAACATCCCCGATATTTTTTTTGTAAATAAAATGATGACATACACTCGCCTCGTGGGGCCTCTTGGATGAAGACAACACATGGCATACCTCGGGAAAGTCACATAATGTTTAGTGTCATGAGGGGCACACGTTGATACGTCCAAAACGTATCTATAATTTCTGCTTGCTCCATGCCACTTTTGGGTGATATTGCTATGATATTCATACACTTCCATACACTTTTGATCATATTTGGACTAACTTACTAATCCAGTGCACCCCAGTGCCAGTTTCTATTTTCGGCTGTTTTTGTATTTCAGGTTTTCACGTTTCGAGAACTGCCCAGAAAAATCCAGAAAAATTATATAAAAAATCAGCGTTCCGGAAACAACACTGCGTCCGAAGGGCAGCCTGGGGGGGCCACCAGGGCTCCAGGCGCCCTGGCGGCGCGCCCCCCCTGGGCCGCGCCGAGGGGGCGCCTGGGCCCCCCGAAGCTCCCCCGATGCCCTACTTTGGCATATATTTAAAGAGTCCTCCGTAACCCTCAGAACAGGAACTCTTTTCGCGATCCCATCTCTGTTCCGCCGCCGCCGCCGCTTCCAAGATGGGGAGCACCAGGAGAACTCTTCCCGGCACCCTGCCGGAGGGGAGGATCACCACCGGGAGCTTCTCCACCACCATGGACGCCTCCCGGATGACTCGTGAGTAGTCTCCCTTGGACCATGAGTCCATGACCAGTAGCTATGTGATGTTCTCCTCCCGTTCTTGTGCTTCACTAATTAGCCCTCGTGAGCTGCCCTACATGATCGAGGCACCTATGTAATCCTTATGCTGTTGCTATGTTGAGTTTGCTGGGATCCGATGGATTATGAGATTATGTTCAGATTGATCTTGAGTAATATATTTGATTCACCTCTTTTATATTTATGTTCATAAGTAATTCTTGCATGTTCTCTGTTGTTATTTATTGCTTTGGCCGAGTAATAGGTAGTGACTCCAAGAGGGAACGTTATGCTTGATTGTGGGTTCATGCCCCTCGATGACAAGCTTGAGTGACAGAAACATGAGTCTAGGGGATGTGTTGTTGCCACAAGGGGGAAAACAACGGTGCTTGTGCCCGCGGGTGCAAGGATTGTTTACTTTACGCAAAGTTCTTTTAATGCAGTTGTCTGTTGCATTGAGTTTACACTATGGGTGGGACTCGCAACTTAATACCAGCGAGATGTTCTGGATAGATATCTCAAGGTGGATGATTAGTAGTAGGCATTGATGGATTTCGGTCTACTTACTTTGGCGTACCGCCCATGCTTTGAACCTCAACCTTTCTTGCAATGTAGTCAGCATTGGTTTGCGTTCGTGGTCCTGTCAATTGCCCAGCTGTAATTTGTTTACCTCACACTGCTGTTTTATCGTCTTTTGGGAGAGAGACATCACTAGTGAACATCATGAGACTCCGGTCCATATTACCATCATTGATCACACCCGCTATTTACTTTTCGTTATTACTTACTATTGTAAAACACTATCTATCACTACTATCATTGCTTTTAATCCTTTGTGAACTACAAGGCCGGAGGGATTGACAACCTCTCTGTACTCGTTGGGAGCAAAGTTATTTGTATCTGTGTGCAGGTCCACGTTGATTGCTACTAATCTGGCGCCGTAGCAATTGACACCTACTTGTTGAACCTAGGAGTCTCTGGGGATTCGATCATTGGCATCTTTGCTAAGGGAAAACACTTCTACAATACTGCATCTTACACCTTCCACTTGGGGTAACCAACGAGGGGTTCGAGGCCCGTCACACGTGCTCGTGGGTTGCCCTAGGAAAACTGCCCACTTTGACCCTCTATAGGCGTGATAAGTTATGCAAAAACATTGTGGTATTTTTTGACCTACGAAAATAGCTACCGAAACACAGCCAGGTTTTTAGGTGTAAGTACCATGATAATATACAAACTGTAGACCCGATAACTCATGTACAACCCCACTTGGTAACTTTGACCGTGGGAAGATTGATGTAAACATACCATGATAACTTATGTGTAAGTACCATGGTATTTTACACATCAAAGACCTTATAACTTGTGTACAAAACACAGTGGTAACTTTGAAAGAGGTGTAGTTGTTGAAACATAGTACCTGGTAAGTTCTATGTAAATAGCACGGTAACTTATGCAACACAGGCCTGATAACTTGCATCCGAATACCATGGTAACTTTGACCTGAGAGAAAATCGTGATAATTTTCTATAATAACACAACTGTAAAAAAGTGTCAAAACGATTAGTTTCTTTAGTTTGAAAATAACACGGTAATATATGAACCGCATGTCCGATAACTTACGAATAAACACCGCAATAATTTTGACCAACGAGAAACAAAATTGTTGAAAAGCATACTCCAATCCTCAAGGTAACTTGTGCGAAAATAGCACGACAATATATGAACCGCATACCCGACAATTTTCCAGAAACACCGCTGTAACTTTTTTGACCGGGAGAACATAGCCCGATAACTAATGTAAAAATAATATGGTAAATACGAACCGCATACCCTATAATTTATGTACAAATACCGTGGAAACTTTTAACACTTTTTGAGAAACATCCCCCGATAACTTATGTGAAAATAGCACGGCAATATATGAACCACATACCTATTAAAATAAGTACAAACACATGCGGTAACTTTTGAACCGGGGGGGGGGGTTGATGTAAAATATAACCCCGGTAACTTATGTGAAAATAGCATGGTAAGTTGCATAATACAGGCTTGGTAACTTATGTAGCTGAGGCGTGGTAACTTTTGATCCGGGAAAAAGATTCGTCGAAACATACCAACATGGGATCTAGTTTCGAAGATCTCATCACGACGAATCTTTTATGTGAAAACGGTTTTTGCATCGGACCAACGGTTTAAGTTACAAAACATTTTGAATTTTTGAAATAGGAGAGAATCTAGGATGACATCAGCTCTTTTGTCCTCTAATGCATGTACGTAATTAGATAGAGGGATGGACGAGGAAAAAGAGTTAGTCACACCCTAATCTATATCCTAATGCATGCATGCATGTATTTATATGAGAGGAATGAGGAGTGTGATAGTTTTGCTATCCACCACACATGTGCCAAATATCACGGTCCATATATAAAATGTAGTTGACGGGTTAACCAGAAAAAGAGAAATAATCTAGAAATTACGAGAATAATTAGAAACATCTAGTCGTTGATTTGGTGGACCACCATCTTTAAATAGATAATTAACGGACTAGATATAGAACTGAAAAAAAAAAGATAGGCCTCCGCATGCCCAGATCCAATCTCAAAATCTCCTTATTTATTAAGACTAAGAAAAAAAAATAGGACTACGCCTGTCCAGATCCGATGGTACTACTTTGATTTAAGACAAAGAAAAAAAAAAGCCTACGCATGTCCAGATTGGATCGTACTACTTTGATCTCTGGGTCCAAATCTCCTTATTTAAGATCGTAGAAATTGCTTAGGTGGAGAACGCGACCATAAAAAAACAGCATGTCCGGATCCTAAAAAGAAGTGATAAGTGCAGATCCTAAAAAACAATGCATGTCCAGTTTGTACTACTCCATCTCTCCATCCCTACACACAAAAAATAACATCCGTTCATTCAATTAAATGACCATCAAATTCCATTTATTCCCATGGGCGCTCCCAGTTTTATACCAAGGCAAACAACACGGTAAAAAGAACAAGAAAAGGAAACCATACCCATCCTCTCATGTTGATGCCGCCGTCTTATGACTGTCCATGATGTAAATCTCTCTAGCGAGGCTCTTGGTCTGGTAGAATACTGCACATCATCCTCATCCGGGTGAGGTTGCTCGCCGGTGCTTTTGGCTACGGCTGGAGCCATCTGACGAGATGTAAAAGAGAAGCACCTCACTCAACATCCGCAGGTCAGCAGATTACGTAAATTAATTGATGGGCTAATCTTCATGAACATTAGAAGTTTCAGATTGATGAGCTAACCCTTCATGCGCAGATCGATTAGTTACTCCTTCATGCACATAGTAAGTTTCAGGTTAACAAATATTTGATGCATGCACATCAGCGTCATCTGCCAAGTTGACTTGCAGCATGTGCACGGCCAGCTAGAGCTATGCATCCGGACGTACATGTATTAATAGCTAGCACACGTGTTCCTTCCGATTTCAGTCTCTGTTTCTTCTATATAGTATATATAATACATCATATGATCTCTATATTTTTATGGCACAGTCAGGAGACCCAGTAGTGTATATAATATCATGGTTTTGCCTCCCGGGTGCATGACTACGGCACTACAAACTTAGTGCCTCTGCAACTCAGGTAGATACTTGATTCCTCAAATTCCTCAAGTCGTCGGTGACAGTTAATATATCTAGCCGGTTTAGGCACTAACAAAAATAAATCCGCTTCAGTGCAATAGCTAGGGGCGATAAACACATATTATCATCATTTTTCCTACCATATTGTAGCCAGAAATTATGCATGAAAAGAAAGGAAGATATCAAAAAAATATGCTGATTTATGGCTGGAGTATTAACACCACTTTTTGTTGAGATTTTCCTTTTATTGAAGTCCTCGGATTTCCTCCAGTGCGGGCCTTCATTGACTATGGTATCTCATAATATGCGCCCTTTTCACATGGAAGAGAGGCGGAGAGAGTGAGATGGGACAAGGAAGAGTGAGCGAAGGATAACATGTGACAAATAAAATACAACACAAGTATCATGGGTTGTCCCACGACTCAAGGTCCACACAAGGAGAGAAGGTTCCTTGAGGAGGCCCTTCCGCAGTCATGGAGTAGTTACACTATTCAACAATGGTGTGGACAGAGGAGGCAGAGTTAATGCATGGTGTTGTTGTTCGAGGTGATGACGCTTCACTGACAAGCCATCCATCTTAGCCTTCGTTTTAATTTAGCAACAAGGGTAGAAAGATTGTTGGTCTCTTCTTTGTGTACTTTATGGCCAGGTTTGATCTTCGTCAATATTATCATTTAGTGTTTGTAGATCTAATGGAGATATAGCCAGAGTATCCATCTAGGAGAATTGTACAACTTGTAGAGGTATGTGTGCATTTTGGTTTTGCACTATAAATCAATGTGCCTTTTTGAGCACGTATATGAGTGTTGTTCATCAATGTTGCATAGTACTGAAACATAAATCATATAAACACTGCTCATGCACTAATATATAACATCAATTAATTAAGGCATCAATCAGCTCACGAGTCAGAAGATCAAATATAACATGAATTTTGTGATTTTTAGAGAGGTAGAACATGGGTTCACATACATATGAGTGTCTTAGAGATCTCATCCTATACTATTAAATAGTCAGCATTATTGGCCATATGGGTTCTGGACACATACTCGATCTACTCTATGTTCTATTCAGTTGCATCTTGGGTGTTCACAATTTAGTGACTTATTTATTTCATCTGGCATGCAAGAAACTGTGTTGAAACCAACATTTACATCAACTATACTAAATCCATTTATTGAGTAACTTGAAGTTGAGGTGGCTTCTCCAACTCCAACACATTCCAGAGAGATTGCAAGTTTGTCGACAGTTAGGCGCAACATGCACTCAATCATTTGCACGTGTATATTATGTGCAGGAATGTAGGAAAGTTGCTCCTATGTAGAATCCTCACTTGTATAACTCTTAGCTGAGGGGAGTATGACCCAAAATGCCGAATACGAGTACTAAAGTGAATAGGTCTTTCAACTGTCATATATCCAGTTGAAATGAAATAATAGTTCACCATTGTTAACATAACATCAATTATTTATATGATCACAACTTCATGTAATATGTATTAAAGCACACTATAATAAAATTATGGTAGGCTCGGAATTCTAACGGAAAACCATCCATTTTTTGTCAGATTTACTTATGCAAATTTGCATAGAAAATTTGATTTGAATTTGGTTCTTAATATGTATTTAAAGGATAAATATAATTCCCACAATTTTATATAAAAAGGTGACATTCAACATATAAAGAGAGAGTTAAGTTAAATATTCTAAAAACACTAATTATTCAATTGTTGATCTTGTGAATCCTCTATTAACTAAAGGATCATATCCCATAGTTCTTCATTTTCATAATTAATATGTAAACAAGTCAATGCATATGATCATCATAACTATATGTAAATCTACAAGAACATATGCCACTACCAATATGTAATCATGATTGCACCCAAACAGATCAACTAATAGATGAGTTCTAAATATCTAACAACTGACACATCTTCGCAATTATACAAAAAAAAAAATCTCAAATGACTATAGAAAAATCAAATATTCTGAGCCTTTGTAAAGCATTATTGTTTTCAGTTATACTACATTATTTTTAAGATAACAATCACACTGCCCACAACATGTTTAAAATAGATTTATTTATTTAAAATATTAAAACTATGTGAGATTTTTAGGTCTGAATGAAAAATATCGTGCGCCAAATAATATAATCATGGTATTAAACTTTTAAAATTTCTAGCCCGCGCATCGAGCGGGCCACTTTTCTAGTTCTAACAAAAAGAATATGGGATCCAAAAAAAACCTTAAGAATTAACAAATGGGCTGTAAATTATTATTAATAATGGAAGATGGGATGTATGATGTTTTCCATAGATTTTAGGCTTTCCTAAGAAAAGGTTGACGCATCGAAAGGGCCTCTGTATTTCGCGAAAAAAATGTTACCGCCGCGACAGCTCAGACCCACCAGCTATATTTTCGCACGCAAGGAAGTGCCTCCTTAATACGCACAAAAAAAATGAATACTCCCCCTGTTAGCTGGGACCCAGTATAGTGGCAGGCTGACTTGTGAGCCTACTAAGTTGACGGGGATGGAGGGCTTTGTCAACTTAGTCAATATGCACGATTCTAGCTCCAGTGACCGTACGATGTCCATCGAACGGACGTAGTGCATCTTCAACCTCTGGTCTTCTTGCTCCAGCCGCCCAAACCAGCTAGCAAACCAGCGCCGGTCGTGCTTCGTGCTCCTGCCTCCCGTGGCCGGCTGTGCTGCCGCGGAGGCCTCACCGCCCCCTACTACTCCCACCGCTGGCCAGGCCATCCCTCCACTCACCCACACCCCCTGTTATTCTGTGGCGACGGCAACCTCACACCGCAGCCGAACCAGTGAACCCTCGTTCTCCTCTCTGCGCGGGCTTCCACTGTCGTGTCTTCTCCGGCTCCGCGTCGTCCCCTTCCTAGGCATCGCCGTCATCCACCGCCCTGGTGCTCTCGGCGCGGCATGGTCAACATGGTCAAGGAACGGCTTTGCATCGGACGTGGACTATACATGGAGAGGCTAACAGCTGGGTCCACAGCCGCAGCAAGGAAGTGCCTCCTTAATACGCGCAAAATAATTATTCCTCCACCTGACAGCGGGGACCCACCAGACGGGCCACCGTATTTCGCAAAAAAAAAACATTTCCCCCTGACTGCTGGGACCCACCAGCTACATCATCGCACGCAAGGAAGTGCGTCCGGGCAAAAAAAAACGATTCGCCCCCCTGACTGCTGGGACCCACCAGCTACATCTTCGCACGCAAGGAAATGCCTGACAGTCGGGACCCACCTGGTCGAAGGATACGTAGCGTTGTCATTCTGGTCGCGAACGTGTACGTACATGATGGTCGATGTAGAGGCGCGCACGTAGCATGTACACGTACGTACATCAGCCAGGGTGCAAGAAAGTAAATACGGCCACATACGTACATACGGGCGGGGTCTCGAACGCCTACTCGCGCGTATGTACGGCTAGGGCTCGTGTACATGGTTTGGTCGGAACGGAGAAACAACGTCGTCATCGTGTTCATGGGGAGCCAACCGGCTGGGTCAGAACGGAATGTGTCGTCGTGTTCATCTGGAGGGCTTGGACGGAACAGCCGATGGAAATGAGGCATGGCGTACCGCAAAACAGAGGAAACGGCCTTGTGTTCGACCGACCATGTTCGAAACGGGATCCTGTTCTTCGGGAGGGGTCTGGCGTACCGCAAAACGAAGGAAACGGCCTTGTGTTCGACCGGCCAGGTTCAAAACGGGATCCTTTTAATCGGGAGGGGTCTTGTATACCGCAAAACGGAGGAAACGAACCACCTACGGTCGAAACGGGGGTCCTGTTGATCGGGAGGGGTGTGGCGTACCGCAAAATGGAGGAAACGGACTTGTGTTGGAGCGCTACGGTAGAAACGGGGGTCCTGTTCATCGGGAGGGGTGTGGCGTACCGCAAAACGGGGGAAACGGACTTGTGTTGGAGCGCTACGGTCGAAATGGGGGTCTTGTTCATTGGGAGGGGTGTGGCGTACCGCAAAACGGGACTTCACGAGATATTGTTCATCTCCACCGTCGACTCCCTCCAGCCTCCATGGGCTATTGTTCATCCACCGTCGACATCCTCCTGCCTCCACGTGTGACTGTTCAGCCTCCACCACACGCTACTCCACCGGCTACTGTTCAACCAGCCCTCTCCACGGGCTCCTATTCATCCAGCCCTCCACCGTCTACTGTTCATCCAGCCCTCCACCGTCTACTGTTCATCCTACCCTCCATGGGGTGGTCCTGTTCATCTAGCCCTCCACGGGGTCCTGTTAATGCAGCCCCAACCGGCTCAATCGATTGGGGTCCTGTTCAGCCACCCCCACCGGGAACTGTTCATCCAACCCCCCCCCCTAGCAATGCTCACTATTCATGCAGAGGCAGCATCGATCGGCTTCAGTTAGCATCAGTAGCGAAGGAATCGCTTGATTGGGTTCAGTTAACAGCCATCGATCGATCGCTCGGCTTTAGTAACGTGTAGCCTACAGTGCAATCGCCCGGGTTCAGTTAGAGCCCAATGCCTCGCTCGGGTTCAGTTAGAGCCCAATGCCTCGCACCCACGCGTGTGCGTGTACGAGAGAAACGCGCATCGCTTGGCCCAGACCACCCACCGTAAGAGGGAACACCCCGATATTTTCCTCGCCCTCGCTTCTACCACGGTTTTTTCCGTCATGGACGGCCCAAAGAATGTCATGTAGCTGTGTCTCCGGCCCGCCCAGGACGGAAAGCCCATTTTATGTCATGATTTCTTGTCATAGAAGTAGGACCCCACCACATCTATGATGATACCAGGTTTTGTCACAATTATCGTCATACAAGTGTCATAAGTATGACAGAAAAAAGTTTCATTCAGCCCAAAATGTCACGGATGTGTCTTTTTTTGTAGTGGAAAGGGAAAAGATTTCCCAATATCCTCCTATTCTTTCTTATGATGAATCAGGTAACGAGGAGGAGCCTTCTACTGAACCAATCTCATTAATAAGGAGCTCCAAAAAGAGGATTAATCCCATACTTAATGTGAAGAAGAAAATGAAAAGACGGAGAAGCAAAGATAAAAGGATATCCCTCCCAAATGATGTTGCTCCTATTACTCATTGTGATGATGATAATTACTATACTATTGGTGCTATCCATATTATTAATGAAGAGAGTGATTATGCTTATGACATGCAAAGGCCCAAGCTTGGGGATGCTATGTTTCATGAGAATGACATGTTTGAGAATTTATTTGCTGCAATTAATGTTTGCCCCAAGCTTGGGGATGTCACGTTTGATGAAGATGATATTTTTAGCCTCCCAAGTTTTGATATGCAAATTTATTATGATGATAGCATGCCTCCTATTTATGATGATTATTGTGATGACACTTATGCTATAAAAAGTAGTGATGATTATATTTATAAAGTTTTTCATGATTATGATTACCCTTTTTCTGAACATTCCTTTTTTAATGTGGAAACAATCTATAGTATTCAAGTTTCTTATGATACTCCCACTATTCCGAATGAGAAGAATTTTGCTTATATGGAGAGTAATAAAATTTATATGCTTGGGGATCATGAAAAGAATGCTTTATGTGATGGTTATATTGTTGAATTCATTCATGGTGATACTGAAAATTATTATGAGGGAGGAATATATGCTTGTAGGAATTGCAATAATATCAAGTTTCCTCTCTATGCGCTTAAAGTTTTGAAGTTATGCTTGTTTTGCCTTCCTATGCTAGTTGATTATTGTTCCCATAAGTTGTTTGCTCACAAAATCTCTATGCATAGGAAGTGGGTTAGGCTTAAATGTGCTAGTCATATTCTTCATGATGCTCTCTTTCTGTTTCAATTCTTATCTTTTATGCGAGCATCATTGAAATCATCATGCCTAGCTAGGAGCGTTAAACGATAGCGCTTGTTGGGAGGCAACCCAACTTTATTTTTGTTCTTTGCTTTTTGATTCTGTTTAGTAATAAATAATGCATCTAGATTCTATTTAGATATGGTTTTGTGTTTTAATTAGTGTTTGTTCCAAGTAGAACCTTTGGGAAGACTTGGGTGAAGTCTATGTGATCCTGCTGTAAAAATCAGAAACTTTTGCGCTCACAAGATTAGCTACCACTTGCACATATGACCGTGCGTTGCACAGGGATATAAAATAAATTTTTGTAAATTCAAATTTAACCAAAATATATATAGCATATGCATGTATTTCAACAAATACAAAATGAACTAAAGATTTCACGTGGTATTCGAGAGTTTACCTGTCATGGTGCACTACTGAGTTGTAGTTCTTAATTCACCACTTGTGCATGGCCTTATCTTCACTTTGATGTGGTGTTGGGCAACCAACATGGAACTATCAAGATACAATGCTAATTCTCAAAGGATAAAAATTAAAACAATTTAGATATGTATGTACAACTGAGCTATACAGTTTTCACAAGATACAAAACACAAAATAGAAAACATTCATATAGAAACTGATTAAAACTTTATTACTCGATTTGGATGCTAACAAACTAATTTGGTCTCCCCGAAAAAAAACTAATTTCAAAGAATAGAATTACGTAACTTTTTTGAACCCGTTCAATATTTACAAAGTAAAGTGACCCTCATGACTACAGAAAAATTACTAAGACCCGAAGATTAATTGTAGTAAGTGGGTGGTAACACACATGTTACTACAACAAATACTTGAAGAAATAGTTTTGAGCTATATTTTTTAAAACTCTGGAAGAACGCAGATATGTTATCTTGATTTTTTTAGCAGGCATAAAGAATAAACATTAGCCATGAATTAAATATGTGCTAACACGTAGATCAACAACAGCTTCTAGTCTGTATCTCCCTCTCCAATCTAATAGCACCGGATCTCCTCGTCTCCGACTCTGCTCCGGAGCGACAATCCTCCTCTGCCTCCGTGCTCCTCTTTGGTCCAGCCTCCTCCGTGGTCAACGGCTTCGGCAGACCGTCCCAGCCACATCTAGCCCTTCATCCGGCAACGGCCATTTTTCTATCTATTTGTTGATCCTCAGGTTGGCTCGCTGATTTGCAAACAACTCGCCAGATATATAAATTGTTGTAATTTGATTTAGAAAAGCAAGGTGGTACTATTTCAGTCATGCACCAAACTTTGTTTTGAATTACAAGCCTATAAAATTTCAGATGGTTGGAGCCATCGGGACAAAATTTCCCTCATCAAACAATTTTTTTATGGCCCACACGGATGGCCCAACAAAAGAATTGTTAACTACACGTAGGAAAAGGCTTATAAATAGTACCACCTCGGATAACGAAAATAACATAGGTGGAAAAACTAAAAGCGTAAAATCACGGGAAGAAGCGTATTGTGACGGTGAACCTGACAAAGTCAATCCATGATTTATTATTAGGGAAAGATTTTTTACAGAAGAGTGCCTTTAAGTTGATTCTTTTTGAAGAAGATTAATAGACAAATTCTTCACGTCCACCAATTTATTTCAGAATTTTTAGAATTACAGAAGTATTTGAAAGTTACAGATTGCTACAGACTGTTCTATTTTTGACAAATTCTATTTTCTATGTGTTGTTTGCTTATTTTGATGAATCTATGGGTAGTATCGGAGGGTATGAACCATAGAGAAGTTGGAATACAGTAGATATTACACCAATATGAATTTAGAATGAGTTCACAACAGTACCTAAGTGGTGGTTTTATTTTCTTATACGAACGGAGCTTACGAGTTTTCTGTTGAGTTTTGTGTTCTGAAGTTTTCAAGTTTTGGGTAAAGATTCGATGGACTATGGAATAAGGAGTGGCAAGAGCCTAATCTTGGGGATGCTCAAGGCACCACAAGGTAATATTCAATGACAACCAAGAGCCTAAGCTTGGGGATGCCCCGGAAGGCATCCCCTCTTTCGTCTTCGTTCATCGATAACTTTACTTGAGGCTATATTTTTATTCACTACATGATATGTGTTTTGCTTGGAGCGTCAATTTATTTTGTTTTGTTTTGATTGTTGTTTGAATAATATCCCAAGGTCTGAAATTCTCAGATGTTAGAGAGTCTTCACATAGTTGCATAATTATTCAACTACTCGTTGATCTTCACTTATATCTTCTGGAGTAGTTTGTTATTTGCTCTAGTACTTCACTTATATCTTTTTAGAGCACGGTGGTGGTTTTATTTTGAAGAAATAGATGAACTCTCATGCTTCACTTATATTATTTCGAGAGTCTTTTAGAACAGCATGGTAATTTGCTTTGGTTATGAATTCAGTCCTAATATGATGGGCATCCAAGAGGGATATAATAAAAACTTTCATATAAAGTGCATTGAATACTATGAGAAGTTTGATGCTTGATGATTGTTTTGAGATATGAGGATGGTTATATTAGAGTCATGCTAGTAGAGTAGTTGTGAATTTGAGAAATACTTGTGTTGAGGTTTGGAAGTCCCACAGCATGCACGTATGGTAACCGTTGCGTGACAAATTTGAAGCATGGGGTATTTCATTGAGTGTCATCCTTTGTGTGGAGGTCGGGATCGCGCGATGGTTAACTCCTACCAACCCTTCCCCTAGGAACATGCGTGTAGTACTTTGTTTTGATGACTTGTAGATTTTTGCAATAAGTATGTGAGTTCTTTATGACTAATGTTGAGTCCATGGATTATACGCACTCTCACCCTTCCACCATTGCTAACCTGAACTACTAAGCACCATCATGCAAGTAGCATCTTTATCATAGACACATTAACCCATGCAACGGAAGCAAACTCTCTTAATAAGGTGAGCATGGTAATTAAAGAGAGTTCAAGCAACCATCGAAATAAAAGCTCTTGAAAAGATAAGCATGAATACTAAGAGCAGAGTATGATAGTAGCTATTAAAAGACAAAGAACACACACAGCATAGATAGACATGAAAATTCTATGTAATGTTCTAGGTAGAGGTGGAGCGTGTTTCTCTCCCACATAAAGGAATGCTGAGTTCCGACTCGTTATGAAAAACTAAAAAGAAAACTAAAAGCAAGACGCTCCAAGCATAGCACATAACACATGAAGTGATTAAAATATAGCGGAACGAAAGACGAACTAATAATGTTGATGGAGAAGGGGGATGCACGGGGGCATCCCCAAGCTTAGACGCTTGAGTCTCCTTGAATATTTCTTGGAGGTGCACGGGGGCATCCCCAAGCTTGAGCGCTTGACACTCCTGAATCTTTTTATCATCTTCCCTCGCACACTTGAAAACTCCCTTCATACACAACTCATCATAATCTGATTAGCGAGGTTAGTACCCTTAATAAAATAATTATACCTTGCTGGAAATAAGGATATTCTTGAAGTTCTACTGTTTTTCAAGATTGCCAAAAGGTTTTTTGCAAAGAAAAAGCAAGTTCTCAATTTGCAAAGTGAAGGTAAGGCAAAACATGACAGAATCTGTGAAAAACAGAACAGCAGGCAGTAATTGACCTGTTCGTGATACTTCTGCAACTCAAATCAAAAAACTCAGAACTGACGCACGAAAGACAATTATATATAGAATGCTGTCGAAAAAATTCAGACCAAAAAGATGACCTGGTGATTTTATACGAAATTTTCTATCCAAGGACAGAATCTGTTTCCTGGACAGCACCTCACAACTTTTGAACTTTCTAACAATCAGAGGCTATACTTGGCACAAATATGAAAAGCAAAGATACAATGATGATGCTACAGCAGTAAACAACATTAAGACACAACAAAAGCAAAAAAATTATTCATGTGGGCTGCCTCCCAAAAGCGCTTTCTTTTATGCCTTTAAGCTAGGCATAATGTATAGAGGAATCAATATTCATCATAATAATCGGAGTTATAAATTGTTTCAAATGGTTCCTCAATAAGTTCATTCTTGTTCCTTCTAGGAAAGGGGTACACACCTTTTGCCTTCCCGCGTAAGCGGATTTGTCCCTTACCTATATCGATGAAGCCTTTAACTGCTCGGAGGAAGTCCCTTCCAAGCACTATATTTCATTGGTTTGGCTCCACGATGAAGAAATCAATCATTGCAATCCCTTTAAGGAATTTAACTGGCACGTCTTTTATTCTTCCCTGGATTTCAGAAATATCTCCATTAGTGTGTTCATGATAAGATGGTAATCTATCCATGTTAAATTTTAAAGAATCATGAACAATTTTTGGCATAGTAGAAACCATAGATCCA
Source organism: Secale cereale (assembly GCA_902687465.1). Lineage (NCBI taxonomy): Eukaryota > Viridiplantae > Streptophyta > Magnoliopsida > Poales > Poaceae > Secale > Secale cereale. Next base: position 839,796,021 of record LR738710.1, read on the forward strand.
ATATCACAATAAGCAAGGAAGTCTTGGTTAGAGATGCTAATACTAACGAAAGGCTCCCAGTCATTATCTATTTCCAGAATGTCTCTCTTATTGGGTTTAGGTTTTTCTCCCTTCATTAAGTCTAGAGCATCCATTCTCTTTTCAATAGTAGCAAGTCTATCTATGACAGTATCAAAATTATGATCATAAACAAAGTAACTAGATAGACCATGTATAATTTCAAGAGCTCTAGCTTCATCACATTCTAGGAAATCTCCCTCGGCTATAATGTCAAGGGAGTGTTTACACCATTTAAAAACACCATGGTAAAAATTTCTAAGCACAATTTTTATAGGTATCCAAGGCATAATTCTCCTATGTGCATCAGAAATTCTGTCCCATGCCTTCTTCATATTTTCTCCATCTCTTTGATGGAAATCCAGAACTTCTGATTCCCTCAAAGTACCAAATCCTAACATGCTTGGCTAAACAGAAAGGACTACTAATAAAAAGGAAAATAATTTTTTTGTGATTTTCGATAAAAGGAACTAAAGCAAAAATGAAAGGTAAACTAACAAGACTAAAAAACAAAGGTAAAAGATAGCATGCAACTCCCCTATCCTGAAGAGTGGAGTCCCCAGCAACGGCGCCAGAAAATACTCCTTGATGGGCCTCGAACCCCTCGTTGGTTACCCCAAGTGGAAGGTGTAAGATGCAGTAAGTAGAAGTGTTTTCCCCTAGCAAAGATGCCAAGGATCGAATCCCCAGAGACTCCTAGGTTCAACAAGTAGGTGTCAATTGCTACGGCGCCAGATTAGTAGCAACCAACGTGGACCTGCACACAGATACAAATAACTTTGCTCCCAATGAGTACAGAGAGGTTGTCAATCCCTCCGGCCTTGTAGTTCACAAAGGGTTAAAAGCAATGATAGTAGTGATAGATAGTTTTTGCAATAGTAAATAATAACGGAAAGTAAATAGTGGATGTGATCAATGATGGTAATATGGACCGGAGACTCATGATGTTCACTAGTGATGTCTCTCTCCCAAAAGACGATAAAACAGCTATGTGAGGTAAACAAATTACAGCTGGGCAATTGACAGGACCACGAACGCAAACCAATGCTGACCACATTGCAAGAAAGGTTGAGGTTCAAAGCATGGGCGGTACGCCAAAATAAGTAGACCGAAATCCATCAATATCTACTACTAATCATCCACCTTGAGATATCTATCCAGAACATCTCGCTGGTATTAAGTTGCGAGTCCCACCCATAGTGTAAACTCAATGCAACAGACAACTGCATTAAAAGAACTTTGCGTAAAGTAAACAATCCTTACACCCGCGGGCACAAGCACCGTTGTTTTCCCCCTTGTGGCAACAGCACATCCCCTAGACTCATGTTTCTGTCACTCAAGCTAGTCATCGAGGGGCATGAACCCACAATCAAGCATAACGTTCCCTCTTGGAGTCACTACCTACTACTCGGCCAAAGCAATAAATAACAACGGAGAACATGCAAGAATTACTTATGAACTAAAATATAAAAGAGGTGAATCAAATATATTACTCAAGATCAATCTGAACATAATCTCATAATCCATCGGATCCCAGCAAACTCAACATAGCAACAGCATAAGGATTACATAGGTGCCTCGATCATGTAGGGCAGCTCACGAGGACTAATTAGTGAAGCACAAGAACGGGAGGAGAACATCACATACCTACTGGTCATGGACTCATGGTCCAAGGGAGACTACTCACGAGTCATCCGGGAGGCGTCCATGGTGGTGGAGAAGCTCCCGGTGGTGATCCTCCCCTCCGGCAGGGTGCCGGGAAGAGTTCTCCTGGTGCTCCCGATCTTGGAAGCAGCGGCGGCGGCGGAACAGAGATGGGATCGCGAAAAGAGTTCCTGTTCTGAGGGTTTCGGAGGGTCCTTTAAATATATGCCAAAGTAGGGCACCGGGGGAGCCTCAGGGGGGGCCCAGGCGCCCCCCCGGCGCGGCCTAGGGGGGGCGCGCCCACAGGGCGCCTGGAGCCCGTGTGGCCCCCCCAGGCTGCCCTTCGGACGTAGTGTTGTTTCCGGATCGTTGATTTTTTATATAATTTTTCTGGATTTTTCTGGGCAGTTCTCGAAACGTGAAAACCTGAAATACAAAAACAGCCGAAAACAGAAACTGGCATTGGGGTGCACTGGATTAGTAAGTTAGTTCAAATATGATCAAAAGTGTATGGAAGTGTATGAATATCATAGCAATATCACCCAAAAGTGGCATGGAGCAAGCAGAAATTATAGATACGTTTTGGACGTATCAACATCCCCAAGCTTAATTCCTGCTCGTCCTCGAGTAGGTAAATGATAACAAGAATAATTTCTGTGGTGACATGCTATTAACCATATAGGAATTTCTCATAGTCATATGACAAAAGCTTACTGAGACAATGATTCTAAAGTTATTAAGTTGCCTCAAGAGAAAATCACAAATGACTGAAAGTTTTACAACATGAAACTGAAACATCAAAAAGATTTGCAATGAACATGATGTGCAAATATGATAAAGTGATATCTAGCTTGCCCCCTTTAGTGATGCAAAACATAAATGCAAGGGCACCTTCAAGGTTTCAGTGATGACTAGATACAATCATTTCAGAATAAACGATAACACAATCATGCAAAAGACAATGCTACTTTGGGACAATGCACATTACACTCAGAATGACAATCATGCTCTTAGTAGTTGGTGCTTCAACATAAAGGTAAAAGAAAGTTTAAGTGCTAAAGCTTTTTATTTTGAAAACATGGGAGCAATTGTGTCAACGGTAGTAGTACTTCATATGTGTCATGCATAAAACATCCTATAAGTTGCAAGCCTCATGCATCGAATACCAATAGTGCTCGCTCCTTGTCCTAATTAGCTCGGATCCCCATGGGTTATCATTGCATTACATATGTTTTAACCAAGTGTCACAAAGGGGTACCTCTATGCCACCTGTACAAAGGTCCAAGGAGATAAATCGCATTTGATTTCTCGTTTTTAATAGATTTCAACTTGAGGACATCCATACCGGGACAACATAGAAAATAGATGATGGACTCCTCTTTAATGCATAAGCATATTCTCATGAGAGATTGAGGATTAAGGTCCAAGCTAAAACTTCCACCATGATGCATGGCTTTGGTTGGTGGCCCAATGTTCTTCTCTAACAATATGCATATTCATACAACCCACGGTAAATCACCATTACTTCAGACAAGATGAACATGCATAGCAACTCACATGATATTCAACAAAAGTGTGACAGTTGATGGCGTCCCCAGAAACATGGTTACCGCTCAGCAAGCAACTTATAAGAAATAAGATACATAAGCAACATATTCTTTACAACAATAGTTTTTAGGCTACTTTCCCATGAGCTATGTATTGCATGGTTAGTTTGCTTAGTACAGGTGGAGGTTAGCAAAAGACTGGGAGCGACCAACTAAGAGAGCAATGACGGTCATAATCATGCAGAGCGACAAAGCAATATTGAATCAGGCATGGTAGTTATATCGCTACTTAGAAATAAAAGATCATCAAGGCTTGACAGACTTTCTTTACAGTCTTGAATATGCGTGAGCATACGCCAAGTCAATCAAAATAAATTCTTGAAGGAAGATATTACTAAACCATACCATATCATAGGCAAACAAATAATGTTGGTACTCCAATAACACATTGGAAACCCCCCAGCTATTTGACATTAACCAAAAGAAAACCTGAACTACTAAGCACCATCATGCAAGTAGCATCTTTATCATAGACACATTAACCCATGCAACGGAAGCAAACTCTCTTAATAAGGTGAGCATGGTAATTAAAGAGAGTTCAAGCAACCATCTAAATAAAAGCTCTTGAAAAGATAAGCATGAATACTAAGAGCAGAGTATGATAGTAGCTATTAAAAGACAAAGAACACACACAGCATAGATAGACATGAAAATTCTATGTAATGTTCTAGGTAGAGGTGGAGCGTGTTTCTCTCCCACATAAAGGAATGCTGAGCTCCGACTCGTTATGAAAAACTAAAAAGAAAACTAAAAGCAAGACGCTCCAAGCATAGCACATAACACATGAAGTGATAAAAATATAGCGGAACGAAAGACGAACTAATAATGTTGATGGAGAAGGGGGATGCACGGGGGCATCCCCAAGCTTAGACGCTTGAGTCTCCTTGAAAATTTCTTGGGGGTGCATGGGGGCATCCCCAAACTTGAGCGCTTGACACTCCTGAATCTTTTTATCATCTTCCCTCGCACACTTGAAAACTCCCTTCATACACAACTCATCATAATCTGATTAGCGAGGTTAGTAACCTTAATAAAATAATTATACCTTGCTGGAAATAAGGATATTCTTGAAGTTCTACTGTTTCTCAAGATTTCCAAAAGGTTTTTTGCAAAGAAAAAGAAAGTTCTCAATTTGCAAAGTGAAGGTAAGGCAAAACAGGACAGAATCTGTGAAAAACAGAACAGCAGGCAGTAATTGACCTGTTCGGGATACTTCTGCAACTCAAATCAAAAAACTCCGAACTGACGCACGAATGACAATTATATAGAGAACGTTGTAGAAAAAATTCAGACCAAAAAGATGATCTGGTGATTTTATACGAATTTTTCTATCCAAGGACAGAATCTGTTTCCTGGACAGCACCTCACAACTTATGAACTTTCTAGCAATCAGAGGCTATACTTGGCACAAATATGAAAAGCAAAGATACAATGATGATGCTACAGCAGTAAACAACATCAAGACACAACAAAAGCAAAAATTTTATTCATGTGGGCTGCCTCCCAAAAGCGCTTTCTTTTATGCCTTTAAGCTAGGCATAATGTATAGAGGAATCAATATTCATCATAATAATCGGAGTTATAAATTGTTTCAAATGGTTCCTCAATAAGTTCATTCTTGTTCCTTCTAGGAAAGGGGTACACACCTTTTGCCTTCCCGCGTAAGCGGATTTGTCCCTTACCTATATCGATGAAGCCTTTAACTGCTCGGAGGAAGTCCCTTCCAAGCACTATATTTCCTTGGTTTGGCTCCACGATGAAGAAATCAATCATTGCAATCCCTTTAAGGAATTTAACTGGCACGTCTTTTATTCTTCCCTGGATTTCAGAAATATCTCCATTAGTGTGTTCATGATAAGATGGTAATCTATCCATGTTAAATTTTAAAGAATCATGAAAAAATTTTGGCATAGTAGAAACCATAGATCCAATATCACAATAAGCAAGGAAGTCTTGGTTAGAGATGCTAATACTAACGAAAGGCTCCCAGTCATTATCTATTTCCAGAATGTCTCTCTTATTGGGTTTAGGTTTTTCTCCCTTCATTAAGTCTAGAGCATCCATTCTCTTTTCAATAGTAGCAAGTCTATCTATGACAGTATCAAAATTATGATCATAAACAAAGTAACTAGATAGACCATGTATAATTTCAAGAGCTCTAGCTTCATCACATTCTAGGAAATCTCCCTTGGCTATAATGTCAAGGGAGTGTTTACACCATTTAAAAAGACCATGGTAAAAATTTCTAAGCACAATTTTTATAGGTATCCAAGGCATAATTCTCCTATGTGCATCCGAAATTCTGTCCCATGCCTTCTTCATATTTTGTCCATCTCTTTGATGGATATCCAGAACTTCTGATTCCCTCAAAGTACCAAATCCTAACATGCTTGGCTAAACAGAAAGGACTACTAATAAAAAGGCAAATAATTTTTTTGTTATTTTCGATAAAAGGAACTAAAGCAAAAATGAAAGGTAAACTAACAAGACTAAAAAGCAAAGGTAAAAGATAGCATGCAACTCCCCTATCCTGAAGAGTGGAGTCCCCGGCAACGGCGCCAGAAAATACTCCTTGATGGGCCTCGAACCCCTCGTTGGTTACCCCAAGTGGAAGGTGTAAGATGCAGTAAGTAGAAGTGTTTTCCCCTAGCAAAGATGCCAAGGATCGAATCCCCAGAGACTCCAAGGTTCAACAAGTAGGTGTCAATTGCTACGGCGCCAGATTAGTAGCAACCAACGTGGACCTGCACACAGATACAAATAACTTTGCTCCCAACGAGTACAGAGAGGTTGTCAATCCCTCCGCCTTGTAGTTCACAAAGGGTTAAAAGCAATGATAGTAGTGATAGATAGTGTTTGCAATAGTAAATAATAACGGAAAGTAAATAGTGGATGTGATCAATGATGGTAATATGGACCGGAGTCTCATGATGTTCACTAGTGATGTCTCTCTCCCAAAAGACGATAAAACAGCTATGTGAGGTAAACAAATTACAGCTAGGCAATTGACAGGACCACGAACGCAAACCAATGCTGACCACATTGCAAGAAAGGTTGAGGTTCAAAGCATGGGCGGTACGCCAAAGTAAGTAGACCGAAATCCATCAATATCTACTACTAATCATCCACCTTGAGATATCTATCCAGAACATCTCGCTGGTATTAAGTTGCGAGTCCCACCCATAGTGTAAACTCAATGCAACAGACAACTGCATTAAAAGAACTTTGCGTAAAGTAAACAATCCTTGCACCCGCGGGCACAAGCACCGTTGTTTTCCCCCTTGTGGCAACAGCACATCCCCTAGACTCATGTTTCTGTCACTCAAGCTAGTCATCGAGGGGCATGAACCCACAATCAAGCATAACGTTCCCTCTTGGAGTCACTACCTACTACTCGGCCAAAGCAATAAATAACAACGGAGAACATGCAAGAATTACTTATGAACTAAAATATAAAAGAGGTGAATCAAATATATTACTCAAGATCAATCTGAACATAATCTCATAATCCATCGGATCCCAGCAAACTCAACATAGCAATAGCATAAGGATTACATAGGTGCCTCGATCATGTAGGGCAGCTCACGAGGACTAATTAGTGAAGCACAAGAACGGGAGGAGAACATCACATACCTACTGGTCATGGACTCATGGTCCAAGGGAGACTACTCACGAGTCATCCGGGAGGCGTCCATGGTGGTGGAGAAGCTCCCGGTGGTGATCCTCCCCTCCGGCAGGGTGCCGGGAAGAGTTCTCCTGGTGCTCCCGATCTTGGAAGCGGCGGCGGCGGCGGAACAGAGATGGGATCGCGAAAAGAGTTCCTGTACTGAGGGTTTCGGAGGGTCCTTTAAATATATGCCAAAGTAGGGCACCGGGGGAGCCTCGGGGGGCCCAGGCGCCCCCCCGGCGCGGCCCGGGGGGGCGCGCCCACAGGGCGCCTAGAGCCCCTGTGGCCCCCCAGGCTGCCCTTCGGAGGCAGTGTTGTTTCCGGATCGCTGATTTTTTATATAATTTTTCTGGATTTTTCTGGGCAGTTCTCGAAACGTGAAAACCTGAAATACAAAAACAGCCGAAAACAGAAACTGGCACTGGGGTGCACTGGATTAGTAAGTTAGTCCAAATATGATCAAAAGTGTATGGAAGTGTATGAATATCATAGCAATATCACCCAAAAGTGGCATGGAGCAAGCAGAAATTATAGATACATTTTGGACGTATCACATGTCACTCTTGATTCATTGCACATCCCGGTACACCACTGGAGGCATTCATATTGAGTCATACTTTGTTCTAGTATCGAGTTGTACTATCGAGATGTAAATCAATAAAAGTGTGATGATCATCATTATTAGAGCATTGTCCCAAAGAAAAGAAAAAAGAAAAAAAGGAAGAAAGGCCAAAGAAAAAAGGCCCAAAAAAAGGACAAACAAGAAAAGGAAAAAGGGACAATGCTACTATCTTTTTTCCACACTTGTGCTTCAAAGTAGCACCATGATCTTCATGATAGAGAGTCTCTTGTTTAGTCACTTTCATATACTAGTGGGAATTTTCATTATAGAACCTGGCTTGTATATTCCAACGATGGGCTTCCTCAAATGCCCTAGGTCTTTGTGAGCAAGCAAGTTGGATGCACACCCACTTAGTTTCTTTTGTTGAGCTTTCATATATTTATAGCTCTAGTGCATCTGTTGCATGGCAATCCCTACTCACTCACATTGATATCTATTGATGGGCATCTCTATAGCCCATTAATACGCCTAGTTGATGTGAGACCATCTTCCTCATTTTTGTCTTCTCCACAACCACCATTCTATTCCATCTATAGTGTTATATCCATGCCTCACGCTCATTTATTGCGTGAAGGTTGAAAAATTTTGAAAAAGTTAAAGTACGAAACAATTGCTTGGCTGAAACCGGGGTTGTGCATGATTTGGGTATTTTGTGTGACGAAGATGGAGGATAGCCAAACTATATGATTTTGTAGGGATGAACTTTCTTTGGCCATGTTATTTTGAGAAGACATAATTGCTCTGTTAGTATGCTTGAAGTATTATTATTCTTATGTTAATATAGACTTTTGTCTTGAATCTTTCGGATCTGAACATTCATGCCACAATAAAGAAAATTACATTGAGAATTATGTTAGGTAGCATTCCACATCAAAAAATCTGTTTTTATCATTTACCTACTCGAGGACGAGGAGGAATTAAGCTTGGGGATGCTTGATACGTCTCCAACGTATCTATAATTTTTTGTTGTTCCATGCTATTATGTATTCTGCTTTGGATGTTTATTGGGCTTTATTATACACTTTTATATTATTTTTGGGACTAACCTATTAACCCAGAGCCCGGTGCCAGTTTCTGTTTTCCCCATGTTTTTGAGTTTCGCAGAAAAGGAATACCAAACGGAGCCCAATTGACCTGAAACTCAGCGGAGGCAGTTTTTGGACCAGAAGAAGACCAGAGAGTACCAGAGAGTACCAGAAGGTCCACGGTCTGCCCACGAGGGTAGCCCCC